>CM041739.1:25269695-25747195 GCA_023373845.1 Nibea coibor
GAGGGTTGCTGCTTGCAAAACATGAAAGACTTTGTGAGGGGTGACTGCGTGTCCTTGGCTTGGTCTGCCTCCTCATTCAGAAGTGAGCCGGGAGACTGTCAAACTCTGAGGGGAGTCTTTCTTTGTGTCTGCCTCTTTTTTTATTTGTTTCTCACTCTCTCCAGCCTTTAAACACTTGTCCTGACAAGAGCGTTTAGCTGGAAGGGGAAGAGTATCAAATCTGCAAAGAGATTTTTCATCCTACAAAGGAGAGAAAATCCCTTTATCTCGCCATTTTATCCTCCATCCTTCTTCTCTTCTCTTTTTCTATTGTTTGTCATGGGCTGCACAGGTTGTACGCACACACAAAATTCTTAAATAAGAAATAGACATCCTTTGTTGGTTTAAAAAACACACTATTAAGTCATGGCTTTTTTAACAAGAGCACAGGGGCAGATTGAATGATTCTGGCATTCAAGCATGGGGCCTCCCCTCGGCCTTATCCTCACCCTTTCCAACTGAGAATGTTACTGATATTAAGGAGGATATAAATGGTCATGAAAGTAGTCAGAGGGGTGGCACAGCGTGGTTGCCTCACCAGCTTTGAACCTCGGCTTAGGCACCTTTCTGTGGGGAGTTTGCATGTTCTCCTTGTGTCTTCATGGATTCTCTCTGGGTCTCCCACAGTCTATGGTTGTTTTTCTCTATGTGTCCTTGATGAACTGCTTCTTGTCCAGGCTGTACCTTGCCCCTCGCCCAAAGTCAGCAGGGATAGGCTCCAGTCCCACCATGACCACCATGAGGATGAGAAGTTACAGATGATGGATGGATGGAAGGCAGTCAGTGACCTTGGATTTTCTCCACAAACATGAATTGCTCACTGAAGTTGTGAAAAATGAAATGTTTTTTTTTCTGCAAGTATTATAGCTACACTAATACATATTTAATATTAATAATCAGTCAAATGATGGGCTGGTGGGAGGTCACTTGTAGTAATGAACTCCCAAATAATTATCATCATCTCTGCAGTCCTCAGCTTAAGGAGCATTTTAGCATCTTTCAGCTCACCTTTTTGATTGACCGCTTGTTTCCAGCAGGCAGTTGTTGTCAGAGGAAAAGCTCTGATGAACAAACTGTTCACTTCCTGTTCAGCAGCAAACAGACAGACACTGTTAGAAACTAGCTGGTGAACATAGTGGAGCATTTAGCAGCTAAAGAGACATTTGTCTCAGCAGTTGGTGGAGACCAAAAACAGAGCTAAAAGAGAGAGCATACTGGGCTGCTATTCTTCATTTGGACACAAACATGATTCCAAGTGTTGCTCTTTGTGTAATAGATGTTTGCATAATAAAAACAGATTATGAACATACTATCCCATTTCTGCCATATTCCATAAATATCCCAAATGTCCCTAGTTAAGAAATTCAAGTATTAGTCATACTGAGTAGTACTCAGGGTCATGCATGGAGCTGGAGTTGCTAGAGTGCTATGCTAGAGTTGGCAGCCCATTGTCCATCCATGTTCCACCCCTCACCTATGGTCATGAGCTTTGGGAAGGGACCAAAAGAATAAGATTATGGATACATGGCCAAAATGAGTTTCTTCTGTAGGCTGGGTTCAGGTTAGAGCAGGCATGTCCAAACTGTTCCACAAAGGGCCGGTGTGGCTGCAGGTTTTCCTTCCAACCAAGCAGCAGCACACCAGACTTGACTCATTTAATTAACTGATCTCAGTCTTCAGAGAGTTGATTGGTCAAACTGTGTGCTCTTGGTTGGTTGGAACAAAAACCTGCAGCCACACCGGCCCTTTGTGGAACAGTTTGGACACCCCTGGGTTAGAGAGTGCACAGTGACCTGGCTCAAAGGCCGTATCAAAAAGGAGGAAGCACACGGTTTCAAAAGATACCAAGAAGATATTTCATTTATTACAATAATCCAAAAACTGAACTAGATGTGCAACAGATGAATAACTGTGGGGTGTGGCAGTCAGTTGTCAGTGGTGTAATGACATTGTAAATGAGTGCAAGGGTGTTGTATGATGTGAAACATATCAAAAAAGTAATCCCAACAGAACCAGCACAGGCCCTAAAAGACACCCAAAGGGGCTGTGACACACAATCACTGCTCCTCTGCATCCAAAGGTGGTTCTTGTAACTGATCAGGATGTAACCTGGGTGCCTGCCCTTGAAGTGTTCCACACATGGAGGTCACCTAGTCCAGGAGCATCAACTCCAAACATCCAGAAATGCAACTTTGGAATGTGTGTTCAAGTGAGATCAGGCATATATTTGGTCTTGATTGCATAAAGTGGATCCAGATAGAAGATATGAATGTCAGAGCAGCTCTCATTTCTGAACTATAATTGCCTCGGTTGGTGAGACGTTGGTGCAGACTGCTGTATGTATTCAATCTATTCAATGACTGCTGGGAAGCATTCTGAAGCTGGTAAGGAACAGAGTGACATTTCTACATTGCAATTTGGAGATATGCAATTTGACCAAAAGAAAAAGACGGTCAGAAAGATTCCAAGCTCGCATGAATAAATGACATGATTGATTTTTAAATGATAACTGGTCAATCCGGCTTGTCAGAACTGCACACTACATACAATATGTGTGTAGTGGAATAATGTAAGTGAGTGCTGGAGCCTGATTCTAGTAATTTGTATTACCACAGTCCCCATCATGCACTGGAAGATAAGACAGCTGGGCTGATTGTAAGAGCAGTTTCTGCAGCTGTGGCTAAAATGTCAGTGATAAGAGAGATAGAGCACATCAAAGAAAACCTCAAAATATAATCTACAACACACGGGGGGGAAGTGTTTGCAGAAACATTCATCACCCTTATTGTCGCCCCTTTTTTAGCAGGAAACTTTGACAAAATGTATAACAAATAATTACGCAGCAGTATTTTCCTCCAATGTAGCTTTACTGCAAAACTCGCCAATTTTCCTGAAGATTACTGAGCACTCTGTTGTGTAATGAACTCAGTATTTTTCACTGTGAGGGTGTCCTGGAATCTCCAGTGTGTCTTTATCCAGAAATGTATGACTTGAATTCCCTGCAGTGTCTTTATCTTAAACTTGGTTTGGCAAACTGTATGACCTGTTTTCACCTGAGCAGCAGACTGGTGCATTTCTGCTACAGCTCTGCCACTGCTGTCTGGTGGGAATGGAGAGAAACATGTAGAGGTGATCCTGTATTCTCTGGTCCCTCAGTGGTATGCAGTTATTGCCAGACTTCCAAATACATATCTATAATAAAAGGATCATAATTGAGGTTCCTTAAGGTCCCTGGAAAAATGTAAAATAGATTTCCAGTGCAACATTTGACAGAAAAACTAAAATCCCCAGGCTGATGAGCTGCAATAAAACAGATTTGAATGAATTGTTTTATGGTTTTCACTCTGCTGTTAGCTAACGTTAGTGCCATTTGTTGCTGGGCTGCCGGACTGTGAGCTCATAGTACCGGGGGAGTGTACCACCAGTAAGAGGATTTCAGCCCTGGGGAATGCTGATGGGTTGCACAGCCAGAATCCATAGTTACCACAGTGGGATTACACTCAAAAATACCAATTTTCACAAGGATAAAATATAAATGTGGCCCTTGTGGCTCTATTGTTGTAGAGATGTGGCCTCGGGGCAAGCTGTGAAAGCCTCCTAACAAACACGATATTTACATTGTATCTGAGTCATTTTAAATGCTTGTCTCTGAGTCTGACGCTCTGTATACAGAAAGTAACTGCGCGAAACATCCACTATGACTAACTGCAAAGAGATCTACAGTACATCCAGACAACTTGCGTGCCAGTTAGTGTTAGTTTGCATGTGTTATTGCTGTCCATGAAGCACAAAAACAACACTGGGCTGGCATAGTCTAACTGGCAAACAGCCTATATCCAGACACAGAACAACGTTATCATTCAGTGAAGTTTGCACCCACCTGATGGATGAAAATCAAACCCCCAACCTCCTTTTAGCCCTGCTCCACTGTGATTACCATTCCCTAACTTTGGACTGACACTTACTGTATAAATAAAAAACCTAACCACAACTAAAAATATAAAGAGGCTATATGCAGGTGTTAAAAGAGCATGTAAGTTGCTTAGAAGGCTAAAACCTTCTAAGCAACTTACATGCTAATAAAGGAAACAGACAAGCAGAACTTATAGAAAAAAAAACTGATCCACTTTAAAATTTAAGGATGTTTAACCATCTGTGACCTCAACACTTTGGGACAGGCCTGAAGTCATTGTCTGTATAATACGTGGTGTATCTTTAGGATTACATTTCACAGTCAGTAGTGCAACATAGAAGCTAATTATACATCTGTTGTCTTAACCATTACCATGGAAACACTCTCCCACAGGCTCAAGACTTGTCTATCTCTATCAGATTAGTGAAAAGAGTTTTGACTTCCTCTTCTGCTTTCACATGAAGTCAATCTCACACAATTAAAAAAAACACACAAAAAAATACTTTCCATTTTATGATGCAGCAATGTCACTGCAGGCAGGATTGAAATTACAGGATGACCACCTAATTAAGAAACAGCAGCTTTAATTATTACACAGGTGAGGACGATCCTTTGTTATAACCACCCTCCTCCCCATGAGAGACAGCCCAGTCAGAATGTGGTGTAAATATGTACATGTGGAGGGGGCGTGGTGCATCAGGCTGCAGAAGACTGGAATAACTTCTGGAATAACTTGCCCTGGCACATCCGGTCTGCTGAATCCGTTGAGGTTTTTAAATCTTGCCTAAAAACACACTTTTTCTCCCTGGCTTTTAACCAAGTCTGAAGATCTTGCCTCTTGTTTGACTTTCTGATTGTGTATTGTATGTATTTTATTAACTTGTACAGCACTTTGGTCAACCTTGGTTGTGCTTTATAAATAAAGTTTGAGTTGAGTTGAGAAGAGAGGTATGGAGAGGGCTGAGGAGAGCAGCACCAGGTGAGAGTGTTAGCACACTTGCATCCAGTTGTCTAATCACTCTCCCCTTTTTAAACACAGTAGCATGCTGGACCTGGGACAAACTTGTGGAGCTGGCAGCTTGAACACCTGAGAGGACACAAAAGAAGCCTGTGAATGACTCCCAAGAGTGTGTATTGTCTGTTCTTTAATGAAGAAATATTAAAACCTGCTGTGTAGAACGCCACAGTACAAAACAGCTGTTCATATTCCCGTTTAACTATTTTTAGATTCACCTTCAGTCATTTAATGATCATGGGTCACCCTAAATCAGGGGTGTCCAAACTGTTCCACAAAGGTCTGGTGAGCTGCTGCATGGTTGGAAAGAAAACCTGCAGCCTGCGGGGGAGAGGTGTGGGGAGGGCTCAGGAGAGCAGCGCCAGGTGAGAGAGGTGAGCACAACAGTTCCCTGTTGAGCTAATCAGTCTCTCCTTTTCAAAACACAGTAGAGTGCTGGACCTGGGGAGAAAGACAGACGTGTACACAGTGCGGAAGCTCACGGATGCCGGCAGCCCTGGAAAACAGACGCCTGCGAACGTCACCTCTGAGCTATTGTGTCTGCACTGCATAACAAAATAAAAGAGCTTGCTGAAACGTTTAACTGGTTGCGTCTTCCTGCGGAGAACCCACAGTGGCGTCGGTCCACACCACACAGAGCAGCCTCATAAATATCACCACATCTGAGCCATATTCAAAGTACTGTACTACTGTATTTTAGGGGTGTGCAATAGAATGTGGTACAGTTCTGATACCAAGTAAATACAGGGCCAGTATTGCAGATACCAATTATTTAAATTACCTGAATAGTTTAATCAGTCTGCTAAAATTACATGAATGAAAGAGCTCTGCACATATACACGATAAATGTTTCTACAGCCTGTTCTGTGGAAAATGATGTCAAAGTGCATAAGGCCACATCAAACTGCAAAGCAGCTGACGTCTTCACCTGGCCACTTTGGAGGGTCCCCTCCTCCTTGTCAAGCTTTAGCTCACAGCACAACACTGAACCCACGATGTGGACCACAGACAAGAATTGCTTCTTTAAAAAGGTTTTATTTACAAGATGCGACAGGAAAAAGCCACTACAGATGAAGTCCAGGGCAGAATCTTCAGAGCAGGATGATGATGAAGACAGGTGAGCAGACAAAGCTGGCTCTAAGTGGCTGAGCGTGGCAGGGCTGGAGGACGAAACAGGCATCAAAAACAAGCATCCAAAAATATCACAACAAAAGCTCTTCAACAAGTAAGTTTCCCTGAGCTGCTTGTAAAGTTACCGTGAAAAGTTCAACGATGAATCTGCAGAGTCTGGGAGGGTGAACCGGACTTAAATACTGCAGGAGCTCGATGAGATGCAGGTGTGATAGCAGAGTAGGTGAGAATCGACGGGGGAGTGGTCGGACAAACTAGGTCAGCCACGCCCAGCCTGCACAGACAGGGGAGACTAGACAAAACTGACACAGAGTATGAAGGGCAGGGAAACACCAGGGAACACAGGGAAATAGACAAACCTAACAAATCCTAACATGCCTGTCTCCCTGGTGGCTTTTAACCACTTACCTGGCCCGGACCCCCATCTTTCTGTCCCCCACAGACACAGAACAACGTTATCATTCAGTGAAGTTCAGTGAATGTTTATCCATGATAATATATAGATTATATGTTTTAAAAATGAAAAAAACGTATTTCAAATAAATATCGCATCCAAGTACTGACATTTGTTTGTGTGTGTCACAAAAACTAATGGAGGCGTGAAGCTGTGGCCACTTCCCAACCCCCGCACTGAATTTACATCTATTTCTATACAAAAGTGCTTCAAGTGACAAAGTTTCACAGTGTGAGGCCTGCACAGAAAGTGAGCCTGTTTAACAGGCTGCTGACTGTGGATCAGATCATTAGACCTAGTAGTTTACCTTTGACTAAGAATTATTTTGGTTAGCAGCTCGGATAAAACTGAACCGTCAGCCTCCTTAGAAACACACCTCACTCAATAAATGGTCTCACATATTTGTCAGGATCATCTATACTTTCTCAAAATAACATGTACTTGTGGTTATTATGTCAATATGCCATATCTGAATAGATGTTTTGTGATGTAAAATGCCTTGTTTAACTACTTTTTCTGAGTAGCTTGTAGTTCATGGTCCAATTTTCAGCCAAAAAGTATTCCTTGTACTCCCTTCAGTTTCAAAAGTATCTCTAACACTTTATAGTAAGGGTACATCAACGATTATGAATTCATACATGACTTGACTTCATTTATGAAAATCATGAATTCATTCATGCAGTTATAACAGTCCAAGTGTGGACCAACCTTTCTATTTCAGAGCACAAAATGATGGATTGTACAACAACAGACGATGAGAATATTGCCATGCAGAATAAGGCATTAATAAGTGCTTCATAATGACTAATGAACTAATATGTATGCTTATAAGCAACTAGTTAAAAGTGAATATGTGTAACTTAACATGGTGTGCAACTAGTTTAACAGTGGCCTCTATGAGATAGGAAGGTAAGAGAAGACACACGCAAAAATGCACCCTTACACACATGAGGTGGTGCATGCAAACACACACACACACACACACACTTCCTCCTTCATTTTCCCGCACAGTGAGGGATTTTTACTCGTCTCCAGTGGGTTGGATTACCTGGAAGTGTTCGCTTTGTTACAGCCTTTCTGATCATGTTTCTTGTGCCACTGGACCTGTTTGTGTGTCCTTCAGCTTTCATTCATCCATCTATTTCCTGTAACTGTTTATCCTTATGAGGATACCTTCAGCTTCCATTTATTTCTCACTCTCTGAGTGTGTAACTATTCTGTATTTTTTATTTTACAGCCTGTTACTTTGTACTACAGCTGCTGCACAATAATTTCCCTCCAAAGAAGTACAATCTTATCTGCGGCTGACAACGTGTGTCGTGATTCCGCAGTAAAGACACAAGGCACAATTCATTCAAACACAGAGTCAGTATGTGGTAGATAATGTCACACTTTCAGGCAGAATGTGTCGAAGCGTTTGCCTTTTGTTGTTGAGACATTCATCAGAAGTTTTTCTTTGCTAGCTTAAATTTGAACATGGTTACTACATAAAGTCTGTGCACCACGTGTCTTACTGTAATCATTTAAGAGAAGGTTTCATAAGAAGAATGTCAAACCACAGCACATGAAAGTAAAACTATGAAACTATACGTGCATGGATAGAAACAGTATCAAAGCCTGTCTATCTCTTCCTCTTTGCCACTGAGTTCCTTCATCACACATACACACACACACACACACACGCACACACACAGTCTCACTAGTGCACCAAATGTGACTCAAAATTTCCCCACAACTGCATCATGTCTTCGTTTGAGTAACGTTTGATAAACTGGTATCACCATCTTTGCTAACTACATTCACAGCTTAAAATTACAAAAGGAAAGTCTAAAGAAATAAACTTTCCTCTCCTGACCTCATTTGAACTTCAGATCTCCAATAGTGTGCTTCCATTCATAAGTGTTCCTATGCAAATAAACTTGAACTGTGTGTGTGTGTGTGCGTGTGGCTGGAATGCGTCCATGAAGGGATTGCCACCTTCCTGTTCCTCTCACCACGTGGTACACACCCCACCACGATGCAAAGTCTGTGAGAAACCTTGTTAAAGCGGCTGCTGTCCAAA
Source organism: Nibea coibor (assembly GCA_023373845.1). Lineage (NCBI taxonomy): Eukaryota > Metazoa > Chordata > Actinopteri > Sciaenidae > Nibea > Nibea coibor. The sequence goes on from CM041739.1 coordinate 25,278,310, forward strand.
CGCAGCTTGTCCCTACTGATTTGTCAGGACAGGGGTTAGACAACTTGTAAAGTACCAAATCTGAGCCGGGCTAAAAGTGGGTTACAGATGCGCATATTGAATTGAAACAGGAAAAGAGACAAAGGGGAAACCAGAGAGGGAGCAGAGAGGCGGAAGTGGGCGAGGTGACTTTAAAAACTGGTATCACCATCTTTGCTGTGTCATTATTAGTTTGCAGAGGAGCGCAGCACCTGACCCCAGTGAGCCACAGCTGTTTTTTTAGAGGTAAATAAAAGGCTCGGCTGAGAGGGAGGGACAGGATGAGACAGCAGTAAATAGTAGTGAAAGAGAAAGAGGAACAAGAGAAGTTTGGTGGAATCAGAGAAGTGAAGAGCAGGCCTCCGGGGCGGTACAGTGAGAGATCAGTGAGTGGGGCCTGAATGACAAGAAGAGACACAGCGCAAAGGAGAGAGAGAGAGAGAGAGAGATAGACAGAGAGAGAGACAGATAGAGAGAAAAGAGAGGAGGTCTCTCCTCTCTGGATTTTAGTTTTACTCCCAGTTTTGTAAGTTTGCCTGTCACACAGTCTGAGTGGATCCAGGCTAGACCAGGGGGACAGATCCCAGGTGAAACAAACTTTGAGTCAATTTAGAAAAACTAGAGACTGTGAGTGTGTGTGTTCGTGTGTGTGTATGTGTATGTATGTGAGTATTAGGCAGTGCTTTTAAAAAAAAAAAATGACCAAAAGGTCTACATTGACTCAAAAAGCTGGAAGAGTCGCAGCAAACGGACAGAATGGCGGGAAGGTTGAGGATGAAGACAACAGGAAGGTGGGACTGGGGAAGAAAGTGACCCTGCTCAGAGGGATCTCCATCATCATCGGCACCATCATCGGAGCGGGGATCTTCATCTCTCCAAAGGGCATCCTGAAGCACTCGGGCAGCATAGGGATGTCCCTGGTAGTGTGGATCGCCTGCGGCGTGCTGTCACTCTTCGGTGAGTTAATTCACGGTATTATTTTTATATTCCATTTTAATTTGAATTTAGTATTTGTCATGCAAAATCAAAAGAAAAAGTAGAGTAAGAGGATAATAATGATAATAATACGGTTATCATGTCATAATTAGTCATATTAGTCATGTGAGTAAGTAAAAAGTAATCTTAATGAAACTCAAAAATTAAAAGTTATAAAACAATAATGATTAAAAAACAACAGCAGTGATACAGAATATGGTCTTTTAGGCTCCTTTTGGTGATGCTCTCCCAGAGCTGATCTGGTGTGTCCTGAACCTTCTTACTGATCATAGCAAAGAGAAAAGGCTGTTTGGAAATGTGTTGGTGGAAATTTCACAATATGTCATTTATTGCCTGTACATCATGTTGAAAAAAGTCTGTAAGTATAGCAATGTGACCAAATGTCTTTTAACATTGGTGAAAAAAAGCTTCAAAACACAGCTTTTAAGGTGCAACCGAAACATTCAAATAGTTTATATACCAACCAAAGACTCGCCTTGTTTTGGATGAAAAACCTACGGTAGTACACATCTTCTCAGTCAATGATATTTCTTTATTTGTATTATTTTCTACATTGCTTCATGAAGTATTTACCTGAAATGGTTTTAATGGACAAGTCTGCCTTAGAAAGAGTTACCTCTGCTGTTCATTACAATTACCAGCCTCAGAAATCACCAATTAACAGAGAAGTAACAGTAGCAGACACATGTCAACTTCAAGTGCTCAGAGGAGACTGTGTCAATCAGATTGTCATGATCGGAATACTCCAAAGAAACCATGACTGAGGGAGATAACAAGATGATAATCAAAGCACAAAGAATGGAAGTGGATGGAATAATGACGATTTGATCTCCTTTTAGACTGTTGGAAAAGCATTCCAGGTGACTATCTTGTGATCCTGAAGGTGAAAAAGTTGACTCCTTTGAAAAATATAAAACAGTCCAACACATTTTGATTAGTACTGAGTACTGAGTACTGAGCGTTGGAGTAGTTTGTGAGGTTTCGTGCAAAATGTTAAGCTACCACTTATAAAGTGCTGTGTGGAATGTGATTGATAGACACCTGGATGCAACCTGCTTTGCCCCAGGGTCCACAAACAGGTTAATCCAACCAATCAGAGCAAAAACAGAATCAGAGTCTTCATCCCACCCAAAAGAACACAAAGGAGTGCAGAATGAACAGCGTGCTGTAGATATGAGGAATTATAAAGCCACAACTAATTTAGCTGCCACTCTAATCAATGAAACCATTCACACAGGGCGCGTCATGGCACGTCCCAGCAGCGACTCCCAGCAGCGACTCCCCGCTCTGCACCGCTCTGCACCGCTAACATTCTGTAGCACTTTTATTTTTGACGGAGCCGTTGCTAAACCGTGTGAAAGTCGACAGAGCAGATTGCACCAGACAGGAAATCTGACACAGAATCAACGCTCCCTTCAAAATAAAATACAATACACAGTTCATGTCGTCTATCACAGCTTCACATCAACATTACATCATGACCGGTGGCACCAGGTCAGCAGTCTATCAATCAAAGGGTCTCAACATGGATGACGAGAGACTAATTGTTGAAGTGGAACAACACACAATAATTTATGACACAACAGATCCTGACGGACCTGGTGGAAATCCTCACAGCACACATGTGCTGCAGACAGGCTTCAAGGAAGTATTGCTATGTTTCTGATTAAGAGTTATAATATTTAATAAAGCCAGGGTGTCGATTTGCTCAGTTGGTAGAGCATTTGCCCCATGTACGAAGGCCCAGCAGCAGCCCAGCATTTGAATCCGACCTGTGGCCCTTTGCTGCATGTTGTCCCCCATCTTTCTCTCTCCACATTCCTGTCACTCTGCTGTCTGTCAAATAAAGCTTGAAAAGGCCAAAAAATATCTTGAAAAAAAATCTAAAATCTAAAAATCTAAAAAAATTAAGCTCACGGCTCTGCGAAGTAAAAACACAGTTATTCCCCAACCTGTAGAGGGGCAAGTTGTTCAATGGTGTGTAGTGAGGGGTATCCAGATAATAAAGACTGGGAGGGTTAAGTTAACTAAACAATCTGCAATGCAGCAGCTTGCATTGACAAACATTAAAGGTAGGGACATAAGACGTTTTATAACATTTAAAGGACACCACAATCTTTCCATAACCTAAACCAAACGCACCTTTGTTGCCTGAACCTAACCACAAACAAGTCTGGATATGAACCTGGCTCTCTGGAGTCCTTGTACATCCTGCACCGAGACCAACTTTTGTTTATCACCACAATGTAACTGTGAAAACAATAATATAGTATTCTTCATTTCTAGGAGTCAGGATTGAAATACCAGTGTTCCAGGAGGCAGTGCTAAAGAACTGTTGTGCACATCTGTGTATTGTAGCATTGTGCATATTCTTGCAGTATCCTTAAATCCCTCACTTCCTACACTGTAATGAAAGGTCCAAGCACATTATCCTTGAATACCCCCTTCCTACTCCCCTTTATTCACTTTCCCTAAACTTGTAATTAAAATTCGTCCACCTAAATCTTTCCTAAGTTGAGGCCCTGAAAGGCTCCCACAGTGATATATTTGAGTGTCCATGGGGCCCATGGAGGCACAGTACATTTCTATAGATGTGGAGAAAGTTTAACAGCCCAGGGACTGTGCTGATGTCTATCTTCTTGTTTCAGAGCCAGAGCTAATCTGTCACCTCTGTCTCTGCAGGAGCGCTGTCCTACGCTGAGCTGGGGACTTGTATTAAGAAGTCCGGTGGACATTACACATATATAATGGAAGCCTTTGGACCTCAGATGGCTTTCATAAGGCTATGGGCTGATCTCATTGCTATAAGGTAATGTCTACTTCCTTAATTCAAGGTTACTGAACCTAACGTTACACTTAACACTGCCTTAATCAATATTTGTACAACCATAAAATCATGTGATATTTGTATTAATAGAGAGAAGTATCACACAAATATGCTGTGCCTCTTAGCTCTATGGAGCAGTGTCCACTGCATTCTTATGTTTGACCTCATGGTTTGGTTGGGCTCTCATCAGCCCGGTTTCAGTGAAAAAGACCTAAAAAGCCACACAGCAACACACAGTTAGAGACTGGGCACATCTCTGGCAGCCAAAGAGACAGATATCTCTTTTCAGGAGTTGGTAGAGACCAAAAACAGAGTTAAACAAACAGAGTTAAAAGAGAATAAATATTACTCCCAAATTCCACTGGGCATGGATGCGTCGTGTTGCATGTGCGCTGCAGTTGCCACAGTGATACATGGCTGTTCTGGTCAATGTTTTAAACCCCCCTGGCTCTGCAAGCAGCCTGCGTCAATTTACACGGAACACCTCAAACTGACAGGAAGCCAGACACAGAAACAGAATCTGGTGAATTTTCAAAATAAAATACCCAGCACAAACTGCTGGTTAGAAACAGACAAAAGCTAAACAAATTAACTACGTAGCATATTTACACATGTAGAAGCATATTTAGAAGCACATAAACCAGGAAAATGACCAAATCTGAGCAAGTAAACAAAGTCTGGTGGGCTAAACGCTTCTGAAACACTCCACGTGGGTTTGAAGTCATGTGCTGGACAGACCAAAACACAGTCACAGCTGTGACGTGACGTGTCCGATAGGGTTTCAGGGTTACACTAATACTTGTCACGTGTAGCAGGGCTCCACATGAATGTTGGTGTAGCTTAGCTGTGTCTGCTGGATGTATGAATATAAAGCTGTTTGCTAACATGCTCACCACAACAACTTTGGTAAACTCATAAGTAATTTAGCAAATTGCAAACCATGTCAACACGTTAACCTTTGACAGAATAAAAGGAGGGCTGGTACGCTGCTACTCATTTGGTATTAACTACTAAAATGATTTCCTAAAAGTAAATCTGATTTCCTAAAAGTAAATCTGATTTACTAAAAGTAAATCATTTCAAATTAAAAATGAATCCAAATGTACGCAGTTGCACACATTGGCATCAAACTTTTGAGAAAATGGCAGAAAGTGGAAGTTGTTTTTATTCATATTATCCTATGTTTGTTTGTTATATTTGTTTTCTTATTATTATTTAATCACAAGATTTATTTATAAAAAATGTATTCTGAGATTCTGGACTATTCTTTATCAGAACAAACATTGTTCTTTCAATTGTATATTGCTCATACCATTAGCCGATCTGTGTTGTGATGAAATATAAATAAATATAAAGAAATATTAATATTGTTAAGACAAGTCATATATATGTTTGGTATTGCTGTGAAACTCCACGCCAAGAGTCCAAAATGAAAGAGTTTGTTCCGTTGGTTGTGTCACATCATGCGGTTTTATATGGCCTCATAAAAGAGCCACGGTGTGCAGTCAGCTGTGGGACAGGATGGTACACATTCACTTTAATCAAGTGAGTTAACTTACTGTCCAGTTGTTGACTGAGTGCAGGGAGTCAGTCCGTCAGCACACTTCCAACATAGTTCACGAGGGCCTGCAAATGAATTTCACTGTGCCACTTTCTGATCTGACGGGCACTAACTCTGCTTGTCGGAATACCCAGTACAGAGACAATTCACAGCAGTTAAAATGGATTCCAGTGGCAACAGTGAGCAGAAACGTGTCAAAATGTCCACAGATCAAATCCTGCAGCATAATTCATGTCTGAGTGTGTTTCAAACACAGTTTCTCTCCAGCAGAGCTGAAAAGTTGTGTGTCACACCCTGTCCTCTCACAGCTCTGAATCACTGCTGTAAATACATCACTTAGTTATTTATTGGTGATTGTTTGGAAGTGCCATTATTCTAAATGCTCTGAATCCAAGTCAGCTATAGCTGATGCCCTCTGTGAAGGATCGAGCTTTTCAGGGCCCCCCGGGGAGATAGTTTGATTCTCAATATGTAAATTTACTGGCTTTGTTATGAACAGGACAATCGATCCAGAAATTTAACGTTGGAAGATCATTTGTTTCTCTGACATCTCTGTTTCACAAGATTTGTTTTCTGGACTGTGTTAGACCAGGCAAATAAAGGTCCCATCTGGCTGTGACCTTGTGAGTTAGTATCCTGAGTTTAGTTTAGACCAGCGAGGTGAGAAAATGCTCCATGTGCAGCTGTGTGTGTACACAGCCAAGGCGAAACAGTATAAACAGTCTAGTGGCTATCCTGAGCCGCCCAATTTTATGCTGGCCTCAGGCTAGCGGGACTGAATGGAAACCATGGGAAATGAACAGAGACAGAGGCAGAGAATGAAAACAAGAACGAGGGAGACAAAGAGAGATTTCCCCGGCTGCAGGAGCTCAGTGGCTGTTGTGGGAAATGAAGAGGGAAATACTGATGAGCCATAAGATGAGCCTGTGGGAGCGCCAACCTTATTTGATTCTTATTGAAGCCAAGCCTATAGACAGCAGCACACTGCCCACCACAGGAGGATGGGATTATGAGAGCAGTTCTTCTAAGATACTGCCCATCAGATATTACACACATGCACACAGACACACACACACACACACACACACATTATTATATCTGCTGAATAACTACATAATACCTACAGAGCTTACATGGAGATATATGAGAGCAGGAAATGACCAGTGAGATCAGGTTACGTTGAACAAATATTCCCTGAACATTTATTAATGTTCTCGGATGGTTTCAGCGGATAATGCAGATATATTCTCATTCCATTATTGGTTATTACTTGTTAGTAGGATTTATTTCTGGATTACCCTGACGCTGACAAATATTGACATTACACTCACAGGAGCCATTTACACTCTGAAAATAGTTTCAGTGAAACAAACCCCACCGGTCCACTTGGCTACACTTCTACAGCCTTTTTATCTGTGACATCAAGTCGTCACATATGAAATACTGCATACTATAATCCATATATGACAAGCTCCTGTAGCATTTTCCACGTGCAGTATATGTAAGAGGTAACATGCAGCTAGTCAGACATAGTTAAAATGAAATGAATCCAAACAGAGTGATTGAGGACAATGACGCAAAGAGGACGATGCTGTCACTGACTACTTATACTCTTATACTATGTTATGTTTTTTAATCGCTTTACACCAAATATTCAAATATAACTAATTATAACTATATTATAACTAAAAATATAATTAACATTTTTTTTAATGTAAGTGATCACAAACCTTTAATTCTAGACATTTTGAATGACTAACCATGACCACAAATAACTATATACATGTTTAATTAGACATGATTGTACTTGTACTGTATATTTTATATTTGTACTTCTCATAATGAAGCTATAATAAAACATTTTCTTCCACCAAGGGCCAGTATAACGGTAAGTTATTTTGACACACAGTACTGACATATTATTAACAATTGTCTGTCTGCAAATCCAACAGACTCAGAGAAACCAGCATCCATTTGAAGTTTGTGTCACCAAAATCCAGTGTGCTCTCTTTTAGCTCCCTGTTTGGTCTCCACCAGCTCCTGAGACAAATATTTATCTCTTTAGCTGCTAAATGCTCCACCATGTTCACTTACTGTGTCTGTCTGCTGTTGGACAGGGAATGTACAGTGGTTTTGCACTGAATCTATGTGATGTTTAACCACATACCATGAGCTAAAAGATGCTAAACACTCCATCACATGAGTTAATGACACATGCAGTCATTTAGTTTTGCATGTAGTTTCACTGTTAAAGTCAGCCTGGAACTCTAACATTTAATACATTTAATGTGGTATGTTTTAACTGAATTTGCAGTATGTTAGTATTGATATTTTGTGTGTCTGCCTTTGTGTGTGTGTGTCCTTCAGGCCTGCAGCGATGGCGGTCATCTCTTTGGCTTGTGGTCAGTACATCCTGGAGCCTCTGTTCATGCCCTGTGATATCCCCCCGCTCGCTATCAAACTGGCCACTGCCATCAGCATAAGTACGTATACCTAGACTACCACTACCTTTATACGTCAGCGTGACAGTGTGTCACACAGATTTTATCTTTTTGACCTGCTGTGACCTGGTCTGTAAATACATACTCTTGCATAATAACAGGAATTAAAGTGAAGAAGATAATGTCAGCTATCCACAAGACAAGTCCCATGACTATCTTTATCTGACCAAAACTGTGCATTAGATAAAAACACAGGCCACGACATGAGCAGACGCTACAGCAACTGTACAAATATGCATAATGCAGCAGCTGGTGAAATTTGCTGCAGTTGAGTCTGAGGGAAAACATTCACGTTCAGATGTAAAGCTTTGGTGAACTTTGAGTGGGAACCCGCAGCCTGAACAGATAACAAAGAAGGACATCACCTCAGTGGGCAATGGCCAATAAAGACACAATCATGGGTCAGTTTTAACTGGCCAAATAATGATGCATGCATGCAAGCATATGTCATTGTCACATGGTACAGAATGTTCACACCCTGTCTAATATTATGCTATGTGCAATAATAACTTAATAAGCTCTATGCATTTCAGTCCTATCTATCTGACCCCTATCAAACAAATGATAGGGCCAACATGACAGCGAAGACGTCATAATTTTAAATAGAGACCAACTGATAAACTCCTGACATCCTGATCCTGACATCATTCATGAGCCTCCACACACATTATCGCAAAAACTAAGTAGTTTAAAAAATGTTACAGAAGTCACAAAAACACCATATACAAAATACAAAACGAGATATTCAGATTGTCACATTATATATGGACTAGTTTTGTGAGCTTTATTCCAGTGTTGATATTTTTCCTGTTCAATGTCACATTTTCTCAGAAGCTCTTGAATCTGGCCGACCAATAAACTTTTGAACAGACCTGAGAACTGCAGTACTGCCAATGTGTAAAGTCATTTCAAGTGTTATCACAACACATTTTTTGCTTTACGAGTGTGATTTCACACCAGTGTTTTCAGAGGCAGACTGGTGAGATACTCATATTGGTTATATTCGTGTCACTCAGACACAGGACTTTCTATCAGACGACTTGAGAAACATTATGTACACAACAGACTCTTTTTCTATGCCTAACCAAACTATAACCTTTTTACACTGTTAACCACGTTTATTAATGTTACCATAATGACAAAGTGACATCGTCCTTTCCTGCAAGTCCAAAACTCAAAATGAGTCACATGCCATGGCATTAAATGGCACACTAAATACGATGCCGTTCCTAATTGGTCATACCCAAACACGAGAAAGAATGTGTGGACACAAGAACTGCTTGTGGAAAGATCTCAACTGATAAACCCTGACAGTACAAAATCTAAATCAGTTTGATTTTATTAATCATAACAGAAGTGATGTCACTGTGATACAGAGCACTCTTTATAATATTATTTTCAGAGACTCAACTTTTCCGACCATGAGCAAGCACTTGTCAACAGTGACAAGGACAAACTTCCTTTAAGAGGCTGAAACCTCAAAAGAAAAAAAAAAAAAAAAAAAAAAAAAAAAAAAGAGGCTGAAACCTCGAGCTGATCGTGGTGGGTATATTGCGATGGTTATAGAAAAATAAGACAACTAAAAAAAAATAAAAAATACATCCACCATCACAACACCCACGTCTGTACTTTCTGCTTTGGTCCATGAAGTTAGCACCTTAACTGCTGCATTGGCATTGAATGTTGTGTCACAGCCACTGGAGATGCTGTGTTTGATCTGTACATTTTGTGTTTGTTACAAAAATATCTAATAATTGAACACTTTAACCAGGTGAAACAGGCAGCTACTTTGTCAACCATATGTTGAATGTACTGAGTACTTCTTCACAGTGAGCCAGTTGTTGGCACATGAACATGACTCACTCCCTTTCTCTGTCCCTGTAGCATCTGTCATGTACCTGAACAGTATGAGTGTGACATGGACGGCAAGGATACAAATCTTCCTCACCTTCAGCAAGCTGCTGGCGATTGCCACTATAATAGTGCCTGGAATGTACCAGCTCTTCAAAGGTAAAACAACTACCTTAGTGTCATGTCTAATAGCCTGTATCTGCAGGATAGTTAGTGGTGTTCAGGAACATTCCTAGACTTCACACAGAGCACTCAGCTGCAACAATTAACATGCCACGCTTTGTCTCACACAACAACACACAATGTCAATATAACCTTGAAGCCTTGCAGGTGGTGACATACAGCTGCTCACAGCAAGCAACCACTCAGGCGTTTCACAATGTCTTCACAGCCGGTGTTACAAGAGGCCCCATCTCCGAGCTCATCCCTCAGCCCTTGGCCTCACTTCATCTATAACACATTTATATACACGCAATATTGTAAAATGAACTGCAACAGTTATTACACATCAGGTACAGTTACTCATGATTACCTTTCACATTGCACAGCTGCAGATCTTCATGATTACAGCTGTTCATCCTGCAACCCAGACTGCATCATAGTGGTTTATTTCTATTCTGTATCTAAAAGGTAACAAATGCAGCAGCACAGAGAAGGACTCTATGACTTGAGGGAAGGGGGGAGGGTTAGGAGGTTTCTTGGTATGAAATTTGATTTCATGGCCCTGCAGGATCCTCCATGGGTCAGGTCTGTGTTGGGAACATGGATACAAACAGTCATATAGAGAAATATGAAAAAGAAAATATAACAAGTGAAAAGTTATTGAAAATATGGTAGGTACTGATGATAAAGTTGTCGATAATCTAAGCACAAATTATAATTTCAAACTTCTTGTTTTTGTTCTGATTGTTGAAGGACATGCTTATCTTTGAGATTCCTGAAACACAGTTACTGGGATAACATTGTGTTTGTTCTAAGCGGTCTGCAAACCGCTGATTAAATCAAAGAAATGAATCAAATTATTTCAGGGAATTTATTCTTAATTAATACACGCACTCAAACAGCCTGCTGGTTCTTTTTGACACAACTTTAGAATTATTAAGGATAATAGTTTCTGTCATTTTTTGAGTGTCATGTTATTGTCTTGTCATGCAAGGCAGGCAACTGCCCTCTGACCCCAGATCATATTCATTGTGTTTTAGTAGGTTTGTGATCATTTCTTTAGGAATATGCACAAAACGTGCATGCCTGTTATCTAGTTTTTTGCCCCTGGGTCCCCCCATTTGTTAGTCTGGTAATATCTATGTCCACCTCTGTATGATCACACAGTGAACACTGCAAACGATTCATGGCTCTCAACAATTCAGTACAACATTAAAGTCTTATTAGATTGTTCTATCTGTTTGTATAAGCTGCTTCTTTCGTAAATGAGAGCTGCATGAAACTGAACAATCTGTCTGCAGTACCTGTGCTGTACAGGAATCTATTCCTCCAAGCTAATAAGACAGAGCACTGCTCTGTTATAGAGCTTCAAACTGTCATCAACAAGAACTGTGTGTGTGTGTGTGTATGTGTGTGTGTAGGAGAGACCACAAACTTCGAGAATGCATTTGATCTGAGCAAAGTGAAGCTGTCTGGTATGCCATTGGCCTTCTACTCTGGGATGTATGCATACGCTGGATGGTAGGTATGGTCCTCACAGACACACACAAACAAACACACATATGTACATGCCAGTCATCATGCATTGGCCATGATTTACTATTCATTCATCTTTGGAGGTTATATTACAAACTGTTTCCTTTTGCAGGTTCTATTTGAACTTTGTGACAGAGGAGGTAGATAACCCTGAACGGTAAGTTCACTCCATGTTTTCATTGTTGTAGTATACTGTGGGTAATGATCCGTATTTGCTGGATTTAATATCTAAAGTAAGCACAATCACTGGGAAACACTCTTAAAGCAGCTGTATTCATTATTTTTAAATTAACTTGTATTCAGGAGAGGTTTTAGGATCAGTGGATCAGTAGGATCTTAGACTTAGGCCTGATTCAGACCAAATCCAGCGCTGCAGTGAAAAAAGGTTTTCCCATTCATTTAAACTGTGGCTGAGGCAGCGCATGCTGCAGAGTATGCCAAAAAAAAGAAAGAAAAAAAAAAGAAAAGAAGGTGACCTGCAGTGGAGAAGCTGAGCCATGTTCAACTTTTGGAGAAACACAGCTGGTCAAACTGCTCCACAGTCTGAAATGTGACTGAAACTCAGCACACTCCAGGTGGATTCATAGAATAAACTCTGCTACCTGTTGTGTTCTGGCTTGCTACATTTCATGTACCCAGCCTCTACGTCTGGATCTGACTTGCAGTCTGTGCTGGAAAATAGAGTCAGGAAGAATTTTGGCTTGTGTCTGTCTAACCACAGCAGTGGCAGAGACAGTGAATGTGAGGGTGCCAAGAGTGAAATCAGAGAAATAAAAAGTTATTTTCTTTCATAGCGGTTAGATTCATCACAAATAAACACACCTCCGTCACCCTCCCACAATGCTGCACAACATTGCATTGAAACGCCTGAGTTGGAGTGAATATGACCTCAGTCCTGAAGCCTTTGAATGAGTCTGACATCATGTGTCAGTTGATGTGATTCATATTGCAATATGAATGAGCACTATATGAATACAAACTCTGCAATTAAATATAACTGCCACAATTATACATTTTAGAATATTATACTGACTGTTTTTGTTGACAATATTTATATATAACACACACATTGATTCAGCTTTTATATCAATAAAGTGGAACGGATTCAACAATGAAGCTCTGACACAGCGATGAGTGAACAGACTGATGTTTGACATGGAGAAAGAGGGGAGGTCCAAACGATGCTACGCCCATGCTCATTCTAAACACTGAAGGCTGTAGCTAGCTCTGGTGTTGTGCAGGACTGCAGTCAACATAGTGGAGCATTTAGCAGCTAAATATTTTATGTGTGTGTGGAGAGCACCATTGTTATTCAGATTAAAATGAACCACACTGTTGTTCCTTCATTATCATGAACACACACACAATAGTTGATTCTGGACCAATCCCAAACAGCCTGCTCACAAACACAAGTGAATTCACCCTCTGCTGAAAAATAGTCCTCAACAAATGCACTGCTTCCTCCTCTTTGAGTAACGTTTGATAAAAACTGTTTTAGGAATGTACTGAATCCACAAACTGTATTTATTTATTTTTTAACGGATGTCTTCAGCGGGAACTAATGGCATTGGAGCGACAGGGAGGTCACAAAGTGTTGAGTCCTGATCCACTATATTGACAGTTTGAATGTTTTCATGGAATTTAATGACAGTAAGAAAAAGGGAGTATAGGACCAGCCAACATGTTGGCTCTTTGAATGTAACTCAGCACTTCCTGCACAGATATTTAATATAAAACACGATTCTTCCACTTCCTAGCAGACTTTTATTGTGAAAAAAATGAAATATAGGGAGAGTGAATTTTCATTGGTGGTGGAAAACAAACAAAAACAAAAGTGTGACATGAATTTGTTATTGCCGATGGGAACCACACGAGACATTAGACTACAGATACAGCCTGTGGTTGTTTGTGCTGACCACGATGGTCACGTTGCAGCAGACGTGACTCACAGCAGGAAAAAAGCACAGGTGGACTTAATAACAGCCACATCAGCTCAGTTCCCTCCACATCCTCCTGAAATCTGATAGATCAGTGCAGTTGTATCTGGCTGAGTGGCTTCCCACTGTTTTACATCCATACAGAGAACAAGACAGGAAGAGGTCATAATAGAGGTGAAATGGAGGAGAGTGAGTCACACAAGTGAATGACAGTGTCTTGCTTTTGTTATTATCTCTTCTTGCCCTCAGGACTGTGCCATTAGCGATCTGTATCTCCATGGTGATTGTGACTTCCTGCTATGTGCTGACCAACGTGGCGTACTACACTGTGATGTCAGCGGAGGAGCTCCTGGCCTCAGAGGCAGTCGCTGTGGTGAGTAACTAAGTTACTGGTGGGTGAGATTCATGGACTCCATTTACAGAATATAAAGCAATAAGATGTGACTGTACAATAAGGTTGTGATGTTTTTTACACGACATTTTAAATCTTCCAAACAGATGACAAAAAAGATGATATGATTCTACTATTTAATTAAATGACACCTTTAGGCGACAGAATATATTGCATTAAATGTCAAAAGCAGTGAGCCCTAATGTTCAAACACAACAATAAAATCAGTTTCTGTAGACGGCACTTCACAGCCTCTTCATATATCTGATTAACAGTTCTATCTCCATCTATTTAATGTTCTGAAGCTTATTGCTTTTATTACATGCTTTTATTGTCAAGCATTTGTAACTTTGTGGTGCCATATAAATAACGTTAGCATATTATTATCTATGGACACCACCATAAACAAGCTGTTGTGTAGTCTTCAGCATATATGGCTCAACACAGTGACAGTAAGAACAGATTTTAATTCATATAATTCTTTTGCATAAAATCCAAACATGTTTCATGTTCATGAAAACTAAAAGCTGAAATTCCTTTCGTTTCCTTCTAGCCTGTAGCATGTGTCTTTTTTTTACACTTATTACTTTTATATTGTAAATACTCACCACGACCAGCTGTCGATACATTTTTTGATATTGAGTTCTTGGAGCACACTTGAATCCGGCCTTATTGGAAAGGTCTGGCTCCTTGAAAGCATGTAGTTGAGGTCTCACCTCTCTGCTGTTAGTGATGTTTACTCCTAATGCAAGCTCCCTGGTTGCCTTCCTGCACTTAACATGTCATTATTACTGAAGTGTCTCTGACAGCTGGCTTCCCAGCAGCTGTTAATGTGATTGTTTCAGCCCAGCCCTGTTAATGCTAATCACATCACAGATACCCCTAATAACAGACACCATTGCTTATTAGACTGAGGACTGCTACTGTAAGCCTATAGCTGGGGAAGACTCATTCACTAAGAGATCTCTGATCTTTTCTAATGCACTTAGTTTTATTGCCCTGTGTACGATGAGTGATAGCAGCGCCTTAAGAAAGGTGTTAAGAGCATTTATCTGTTCTTAGAAGGCTGTGATGGAATAAAAGAATTACACTCTGTTCTTCCTTTCTCACAGACAGCTGGCAAAAGTTTACGTCTCAAACTTAATTACAGAGATTAACTCATGTCTAGAACTTTTCTCAAGGAGTCTGGCCTCGAGGCACAATTAGTAATTTTAGACTGCATAGATCAGAGGTATGTTCCCATAATGTGAGACTGTAAAAGTAAGAGATGGAAAAAGTTGAGTCTGAAGAATTACGCATAGATAACTGTCATCACGAGGTGAAGTTTGAGGTATGTTAAAGACTTATGAATGCAAAATTGTTTCTGCATGTCAACAATATCTGACTGCCTCAGCAAACGTGAATTTAAAGCTATTTGTTTTGCAGTAGTCCATGTATTAAACTCAGTTGCTATGGGAGCATTAGCAGGCTCCATCATAGACTGTATAAAACATGGACGCAGTCTCCATGATATCACCCACAGGTTTCTGAAGAGCTGTTGTGAAGTTCAGTGTGGAGCGTGGGTGGAGCTGAGGCTGGCTGAGCCTGATTCCCTAAAGAAGCCACCTGTAATCGCATATATATACATGAAGTATCTTTGAGTATATATATGAATCTCCCCACTCAAGTGTAATGAAGGTCATGTGGATGGATGAATGCTGATGGTGTGTCAGAAAGTTTAAGTTGAGTTCTTGTAAATCATCTGTGATGAAACCAGACCAACAATTCAGAAAGAGAGGAGAGATCTGTGCTGCTGCTGAGACAGAGACAGGTCTCAAACAAAGTTAATTTCCTCCTGATCTGTCTGTTGGAAAAGAACATTTGAGTGTCAGACCTGGCATAGTCTTTTAATGAAGTGCAGCAGAGGGTCAATGTAAAAGTGTAGGAGTAGGAGTAAAGAAAAAAGTAGCTACTTCATCTGTTGGAGGTCAGCCACCACTGGCACTCTTTATAACTTTAAAAACAAATTATTCTGCATGTCTGCATTTGTCGTGTTTGGTGTTGATAATTGTACTGCATATTATTATATCATTTAAAATGATGCAGTTATTTTAGGGGGACAACTCATGTTAAAAAAAAACAGTCTCATGCTGGAATCCTCTTTCAGTGTATGAACTCCTCATCATAAACACACACATCGTGATCTGCGTGTTTTCTCTACATAGTAAAGTGTTTTTCAGGAGTAGGGAGGACAGTGTGGTGGTCACACTTCTCACTTCCATTTGAATCCCACAAAAACTTTCTCTTTAATAGATTCCCTTTCACTGTGTTATGGATGACTAAAGTGTCAGCTAGGAATGGAGCGACCTCACTCTCCTTATGGACTGTCAAATACATCTTATGCACTGGTGACAACCATCCCCACTATGGGGTTGGTTGTCCTAAAGTCTTTTTGATGGGGAAAATAAATAAAAGTTTAATTTCACTGAAATGCAACAAACACTGAGAAAAAAAACACATTCATAAATGCATTTTTTATCCTGCAACAATAAAATGAACCATAACAGTCACTCCTCGTCACGTCACTCACTCACTGTCAGTGGCACAGTTCTAACAGATAGACGTTGGCAGTCCAGGTGTGCAGTCCTTGGGGCCCACTGCTTGCACAGGATGCACTGCAACCATGTCTTGCTGGGGCGGCAGGGATCCACAAGGACTGTCACATGTGACAACCAACCCTGAAGATAATATGACAGGCTTTCCCAACTGGGATTTTTTTTTTTTTTTGCCGGTGACTTAGAAACCACAAATCTTGGCTAGGGCTAAGACAAAAAAAGCAGCTTTCCTTTCATTACTTCATAATTGTTTTATCATAAACTCGATGTGTCGTGTGCAATTGTGTGGAAGAGAAACACAGAAGAGCTGGGTATTTATAATTTGATGACAGTCATCTCACCTCAATGTCAAAGGTCTTACTCCTGAGATGGAGGTGACAACTGACCCCCAAAATCTCAGAATTTTTTCAACAGCGCCCTGTGTCACATGCGACAACCATCCCCAATATCTTCTGAACATTTCTATGAATACTCTCAATACCTCACAGCTTTGTTTAGAATATTTAGAACTTTATTTAGAACTCAAAGATACTAAAATAGTGATTGTAGAATTGATCTTCAACAACATTTCAGTGCCCACTGGTATAAAAAAACAAATTCGCACATCATCCAAGATAAATTTTAGTTTTCCTCTAACAGTCCGTGCTCGCCCATGCAAGCGTGAACTGTGACTAATCTGAGTGGCTTCATGAATAATAAGCAGCTTTTGCTCCCACTTCTGCATGACCCATTTATGACAATTACCACCAGCAGTCCTATCAACTGCTCTAATTCCATCTGAACTATCTACACTTAATAAAAGAAGACACGCCGCAATTCAATAAAATGATAGCTGCACACTTTGATAAATTCAACGTGGAGTATCAAACATGTTGGAAAGCAAACAAGCGTCCAGGGACACAGTTTAGTTGCTCTATTCCAAACCCACCTCTGAACACTCACTAACATGTTGTATTGTGCTTATTTGATCTGTGCAATGGACAGACAGCTTGTGGGAGTTTCACATTGGAGTTATTTCTTGATAAACAAACTGCTCATGATCACAGAAAGCATGATCAGTTTTAAGTGGGCTTGTACAGTATATGATCATTTTTTCAGAAAGTATTTCTGATTTTGATTCTGTTTTTTAACTGGCAAAAGAGTTAAATCACTCCTCTTACTCACCGTTCTCCTCCTGTGTCCTCCTCTGATTCTACTTGTCACAGACGTTTGCAGAGAAGCTGATGGGTAACTTCTCCATAGCAGTGCCGGTGTTCGTAGCCTTGTCCTGCTACGGCTCAATGAATGGCTGCCTGTTTGCCTTGTCAAGGTACAGATACTTCCTCTTTCCTGGCCTTCGTCTCACACCCACATACACTCATATAACAATGACAAAACACAACTACACCAGAGTTATATCTCATGACATGTTATCCTTCTGCTGCTCTGAGTACTGAGCAGAATACTGTTTTCACTGACATTATTATTTCCAGACACTTTTGTTTGCCATTTTTTTCTTGCATGCTGTTAAGCAAATGTCAATGAAAATGAACCCTTCCTGCAGATTTGTCATTCACGATATCTCCAGGTAGACATGTAGAAAATGCCACTACACCAAGTAAAGGCTTTTAAAGGGACAGTGTGGGTAGTTTTAATGGGGGGTGTATGTTGTGCACTGTAAACCGGTCACCGTGAAATAGTAACTAACTGGCAGCAGTTGACAAGTAACTCTTGCATTATTTAGTTACTGTAATTTTCTACAGTTTTTGACTGAATACACAGTATACTACTGTGAAATGGTTACACAGTAAATGACTGTGGATTTCACAGCTGAAATTTACAGTGTGCTGATCCATTGTCAGCGGTAGATGGTAGACAACAAACCCTTAGTTTGGAGAAACAGACAGGAATCCCATCACAGTAGCGAAGAAATACACTTCTGTGGATGGAAGCAGCAACAAAGCCTATTATAGCTGAAAAAAACAAAAAAAAAAAAAAACGTTACATACACTACATACACTTATGTTCAAGTCTGCCTAGACTGCCTAAGTTATTACATAGCAAGTACATGGAACCTAGGAACTAGGAAAGTAGCTGATAAAAATGTGTAAGGAAAATACCCAAACAAATGTGTTTTGTAAATGTTATTATCCATTAGCTGCGTATTAGTTACTATGAAAGAGAACAGTGTGTAGAGGAAGTATTATGACTTGCATTGTTCTTTGTTCTCTTTGGCCTGTTAATGTGTCATATCAGTGTTGTCAGTCATCTATCAAAGTATCACATTCTTTCAGGAGTTACTAAATCATTACTTTTTGTGTAGTACACTAAACATATGATTTACAGTAGTTTTCCTTGGTTGACTGCAGGGAAAGCAGTCAAAATATTCTAATTACAGTATATACTTGGACTGATACTGATTTTAGTTAAGCACATTACACAACCCCACTTGAAAATAGCCAAATATCCCTTTAATGTGTGCAGGAAGTGTTGAGTCATTCTCTGGCAGTAGCTTATCAGCGATCCATGAACAGCAAATTGGAAGAGAAACAGGGAAGTCTCTTATTAAAATATGACCATGTAAGTTATTTACAGTGCATTCTCTCTCTCACACACACACACACACACACACCCTGCTGCAGTTCACTGCCTCTGCTCCGAGCCATGCCAAGTTCCTGATACTCTCTGTTAGTCTTTGCACCTGAGACAGTCTTAATGAAAATTAAATAGTGCGCCGACATCCTGACACCACAGATCATGCTCAAGTTCATTCTCTGTTGACACAGCAAATAATCTCAAATGTCTGATTTCTTTGTGTGTGTGTGTGTGTGTGTGTGTGTGTGTGTGTGTGTGTGTGTGTGTGTGTGTGTGTGTGTGTGTGTGTTCACCAGAATGTTCTTCGTGGCATCACGTGAAGGACAGCTCCCTGAGGTTTTGTCTATGATCCACGTCCGCAGACACACCCCACTGCCTGCTGTCATCATCCTGGTGTGTTTACTGTAATAATAACTAATATTACTAATATTAACTAACTAACTAACTAACTAACTAACTATATATATATATATATATATATACAAATACTACTAACAATAACAACAATCAATGACCGTTAATGAGACAGTCACTAATGTCCTCATTACAAATAACTATAGATAGAACCATAGCACCTATATAACCTAAATAGTAATGTTGGAACAAATATTTCTCATTATTAAGAGTCATTCCACTGGTAATATGGCTTAAATCCAAATTCCATAGCCATGGTTACCTGCACATATGGTTTGTTCAGTGTTTGAGGTAAACAGCTTACATGGCCTTACATGTTCTGTGACCTACAAACCCTATTTTAATTTCTGTGTGTGTGTGTGTGTGCAGTACCCTATGACCATGCTCCAGCTATTTGTCGGAGACATCTACAGTCTGTTAAACTTCATGAGCTTCCTGCGGTGGCTGTTCATCGGTGTGGTGGTGCTGGGTTTAATCTACCTCCGATACACGAAACCAGACCTCCCACGCCCCTTTAAGGTCAGTGTGTCCACATCTGCACAAAGCTGTATGTGCTCTGAATCCTATCTGGACTTGTGCTACAATATTATAGCTTATTCTCCTTCCATATTTTATTTCACTGAGAAAATATTTAATGAGGTCTAAAAGAGCTGACTGTCTCTCTTTAGACATCTGTGCCTGCTCACATACAGTATACAGACATACGCACAGTACATACACACAGTATATAGAAAGTAATAACAGAAATCTGTCCTGACTTGTCTACAGGTCCCTCTCTTCATCCCAGTGGTGTTCTGCCTCACATGTTTCTTCATGGTCTTCCTGTCCTTGTATTCTGACCCGGTCAACACGGGGATTGGATTTGCCATCTCCCTCACTGGCATCCCTGCCTACTATGTGTTCATTTACTTTGACCAAAGACCAAAGTGGCTTCAGAAAGCTTTAGGTAAGTCAAATCTAAGGTGTACTAACGCAATTTAACTGTCACTGATATTTATCAAGGAAATAAACCTTGACTCAACATTTAGGGTTTTCAGCATTTGTAGATGGCATGTAGGCTCTGATAACTTGGGGTATTCACTGTCAACATAAATATTTTTCAAAAATGATACTAGTTGTGGCAGATGGTTCACCACCAGGAGCCGGGTTCTGCTCAGGGTTTCAGCCTCTTAAAGGAAGTTTTTCCTTGCCAGTGTTGACAAGTGCTTACTCATGGTGGGAACTGTTGAGTCTCTGTGAATAATAAGATAAAGAGTACAGTACAGAGCTGCCCTACATGGAAAGTGTCACGAGATATTAAGTGTGCCAGTTACTCCATGTGATTTGATTAACACTTTAAATAAAGAACTTTCTCATATTTGCTTTTAAAACTGATATTGAGGCCTTCCTTCAAAAGTCAAGTTTTAGGGAGTGCTTCACATGTTGAGAACCAATTTAGAATTTATCTTTTCACTAACATAAAATCACTTGAAAACCATTGTCATGAATCTTATTTTCATAGACTAGTATATTGTTAAATGGCTTTACTTTGACGTTTGTGTGTTTGCATTACAAACCTGTGAATTCAAAGTCCTTCCTCACATTCTCACGAGTTTAATGTGTCAAACATTTCACCTCATATTTAGAGCATGAGTGATGATGTCATGTCAGTTTTCTTTGCGTCCTCAGATTCCTTCAACAGAACCTTGCAGATCGTCCTGATGGTCATCCCTGCTGAGCAATAACAAACACTACATCACCTCTCTGACAGACAGACAGTATATACAGAGCTGAACTCTTAACACAAAGTCAAACTTTGTATTGGTACTCTCTAAAAAGACTGATTTAGTACAAAGAAGTTATAAATGTCTCTGCTGAATGTAAGTTTATGTAATGTGTGTTATTAAAAGTTCTATGTCGAAAGAAGTGAGAATCATTTCATGTCTTTGTTTTTGTGAATTATTTTCATAGAACAGTAAATGCTCACCAGATCCCACTAACTCTGTCTGTACTGATGTAATCACTGTAATCCTTGAAGTCTGAGTAACCACACACTCATTGGACTTTTCATGTGGGACTTAATATTTCTGCGCCTCCAACAGCACCATGGGGTCAGCTGCAAGATCATCAGCCATTGGACCACTGCTCATTAAAGGACCTTTGTAGTTGCTGATTGCAACCCTGTCACCTCACCCTGACCACAAAACGCATAAAAAGCAAAGGAGGCCCCATCTAGAGTCAGTGTTTAGTTTGTCCTATTACTGGTTAGTGGTCTATAGATATAAAAGGCTCATTCTAAAGTAAGAAAAACAATGATACTTATTTTCAGGTGATGAAAACAGTCTCCATAAGTCCCCATGTTAAACACTTCACAGCAGAAATAAACATGTTTATTTAACAGTTTTGGTCTCTATAGCTAATTTCCCCGTTCATGACAACTGTACTGAGGGTGAATTTATATAAAACTCACCTGTGATGAGTATTAGGGCTAAAGCAACAAGCAACATTCACTGAATTTGATCATTATTAATATAAACATATTTTTTATGTTATGAGTTCAGGTAGAAGAACTCGTGTTTTTCTGTCAGACTTTTTTTTTAGCATGCAGATAGTTCAGCCCTAACATTAGGACCTTTGCCATCTGATTCAAGCATTATTATAACTTTCCATCACCTCCCTGACCTTATGTGGACTCTCTGCTCCCCTGGTAGTCCACTCACATTTCACATTATCCAGTCAGACTGCATCAGCACCACCCCCTTTCCTCCTGCATCAGGAATGAAGTGGCTTGGCCCGATGTGCCCTGGCGTGGTTACAGTCTTACTCCAAGGGGTGTGTGTGTGTGTGTATGTGTGTGTATGGGGCGTGCGGTCTGCTGATGCGGCTGCTCTTCATTCCCCCTGGGTGGGATTTGCAGGTAATCTGTCTGTGTAACCGCTGCCCTGTGGCACACTGCATTCCCTCTTAGCTCTGTGTCCTGTAAATGGAGGGCTTTTACTGCTGATGAGAGGATGGCAGGATGGAGACAAAATGCCCGGGAGCTTCCACTTTAGCGCTGAGCCATAAAAAAGCTGGCTTAAAGTCAGCTAGCATTAGCCTTTGTGTGAGCAAAGCTAGCTGTGCCCACACTGCGGGCACGCGCAGCTTTCAGCACACTGCTTGACAGTTCATTGGCTGTCACCGCTCAGGTTGGAGTGTCACATTAACATTTATTTAAATCACTTCACACAAGCCTTGATTAACACATGAAGGGCAACTGTTTTCATAATGCTTCACATAAACCCCTGCAGTCTTATGTCGACAAATACTGTGCATTAATTAACACTTGAAATGTGCTCATAGCTGTTTAAAACAATATTATGATGTGCAAACACAAGACTTGACTTCAACAAAATAATGTAGAGAAATGAAAACAAAACATTGTGGACATAAATGGATTGATTTGATGACTTATGGAGGGCAGTGCCACGTCGCCTGAAAGAAAGCAGGTCATGTCAGATGCATTCATTTTATGGGTCAGGTTCTGCTCAAGGTTCTGCCTCTTAAAGGGAGTTACACCTCAGGTGTAGCTGACATGTCTGGACCAAGACTTCATTTGCAGTTC
This sequence comes from Nibea coibor, assembly GCA_023373845.1. Taxonomy (NCBI): domain Eukaryota; kingdom Metazoa; phylum Chordata; class Actinopteri; family Sciaenidae; genus Nibea; species Nibea coibor. The sequence continues at coordinate 25,301,255 of CM041739.1, forward strand.
AATTAGCAACTTGACACACAAGAATAATGAGATCCTGCTAATCTCTATAACACACGAATGCTGCTAATATTCTAATACTAATACTATTATTAATATAATTGATATCATACCAGATGTTTGGGTCAGCCTCAGCTCTGCATTCCAGGAGTGAATCAGGACCGATGCATTCTACCTCTCACATGGACAGACAGATACCTTGCTTGTTCCCTTGCCTAATATATGTTTATAGAGATGAGGATGAACTGATGCATGCAGTACACTGAAGGTAATTATCATCTTAAAACCAATTTATGTATTAAATATTGTCCACTGGGACTAAAACCCAAAGTACTGGTACTGGAATCAGCTTTTCATCTTAGCATAGTTTCATTTAACAGTTTGAGGAACAGGCTTCAAACTTCAATCTAAGTGATAGCTACAGTACGCCACTTAGTGTCCCAGGTCCCCTAAAAAGCTCAAAGTCCACATTCAGCTGAACTCTGGAGGGATCCAACAACAATGCCTGCTCGCCACTAAAACAAGAAGAAAAACAAGTCTGCACTCCCAGTGGATGAACACACTCATAGAACTACAGCACAACATCGCACTACATTTCCCATCACACATCACCATATCTAAGCTCCTCATTAAAGCCAACAAATAAGGTGCAGAACACTATTTTTATACCACAACAACATGTACGTTTAATAAAACCTGAGCAAACAGGGACATCTGTAAATCTGATGTTGTCTGGTTTGGTATCAAGAGATGTGACCTTTTCTCTTTCCCTCTGAATGACATGAAGGTAATTAACACACAAAGGATCCTGATTCAAGGTGTGATATAAAAAACAAACAAACAAAAAAAAACAATCTACCACTTGGTTTGACTATATAAGGGGTTACCCATGTGTCTTCTTATGTAGGTGTGTATGTATGTGATGAAATGGCTCTATTACCACACTGTGTCAATTTGGGGAACATTCATGCTGCGAGCTAAGAGATAACACAAACACTCACACACACACACGCACTGATACAGAGAAAATGCCAGGAGTTGGCGCAGTTCCAGAGACAAAGGCTTTCTCTCTCTCTCTGTTTCTTTCTCACTCTCATACACACACACACACACACACACACACACACACACACACGAGTGTGAATAGAGTGCCAGAGTCCTGGCTGCAGGCTGAAACAGCGAGAGAGGGAGAGAGAGAGCGCTGGATTGCATTCTGAGGAGGCATCTGAGGAAACACACCAACCTGCATTCACAGTGAAAAAGCTGGCTAGAAGAAATATGCGTTGTGACTGAGGTATCCACACACACACACACACACACACACACACACAGCTGATAATGTGTTCATCATAGCATTAAAAGCAGAAAAAGAACATTTGATCACATATTCAATAAAATGATAATTCAACTTTCATACAACTTGGAGATTACTTTTCAGTTTTTTCTTATCTCAGATGTATCATTGTACTTAAATTGTAGAGAACACTGTAACATGAGTAATTAAATAGCTGAACTACCTTGTTTGCTAATGGTGGGAACCCTCATCATCATGTGATGTGTGAAGAACTAAGTGGACATGTTCAGAGATAGTAAATACCTAAACATCAGCATGAACTTTGGTAGGAACTGGTAGGACGTTCCACCAACGGGGAACAACAGAGAAAAAGAGTCTGGATTGCCTTGAGCGAACAGGTGGCAGAGCCAGGCGTCGCTCATTGGAGGAATGCAACAGTCGTGAGGTAACATATGTCTGTACAAGGGCATTCAGGTAGGTGGGTGCAGTACCGAAGACAACTTTGTATGTGAGCATTAGCACTTTGAATTTAATCCAGGCTGCAACAGGTAGCCAGTGGAGCTCAATGAGCAGCAGGGTGACATGTGACCTCTTGGGTTGGTTGTAGACCAGGCGAGTGATCATTGATGACGCAGGTGACATTTTTCAAACTAATTATTAATTGGATAAATCTGGATGAATTGCTGGTTTGTTTGTCAGATCATTTGACTGCTTGCGCTTGTTGCTCCGTCCTGTGTTCCAAAATCCAAACTCCAAAAAGTCAAAACCAAAATTTGATCTAATTGTGTGAATGAGTTAAATTGTAAAAAAAAAAATCAGTAGTGTTGGCTCATGAACACACAGGGCAGTTTGCTTCTGCTTCAAATAAAAAATATCCCCCAATAGATGTAGGTGGAGCAGTACATGCCACCCAACTGAAAGATGGATGAATTCATAATGCATCAGATGCATAATGCATCAAATCAGCCAGAAGGCAACAACAGGTCAAGGTCAAACTTAAAGGCACTGATGTTGCATAAGATTTCTAGCTTTTTTTTAGAAGTTATAGGGTAAAACAAAGCTTGTAACAAATCTTTTTCAAGAGACCTCTTCATGCAAAAAAAAAAAGAGAGGAGCATCCTCAATCCCTGTCCAACCCCACACCCCCACACGCTACACTGCGCCTGGCTTGCCTGCTTGCCAAACCCCCTGATCCTGTTGCATCTGTGGCCTCTCTGTGGTGAATGAGCCAGGCTGAAAGCCCAAACTAAAGTGTTTCCCTGCATCACTGATCGGTGAAGGTAAGATATCTGTGTGTCTGTATTTTCCAATCAAAGTACTTAGCATTTCCATTTATTTTCCCAGCATCACTCTTAGTGCTCGCATTTATGAAGCACTTCATTAAAAATTGACTGTGTATTCTGCGTATGCCTATTTTCTGAAGTGTTACCAAATGAGAATTCTCTGAGAGATTAAAATAAAATGTTGTGAGATATCTGATGTGTGTGTGTGTGCTCTCGATCCACAAGGTATAACATTTGCATAAAATAAAAGGCTTTAGACTAGTGATTCCCACGTGGTGAAAATCTGTGGACTAGACAAGACCAGGCAGAAAAAGCTTGAAAGGGTGGGTGCTGTGTTCGTCCCTCCTCTCGTCTCCTCTCCTCCTGCATCATTTTCTCCTCCACTCGCTCACCTGCCTCCACCTCCAGGACTGCCGTGACCTTTCATTCACAACACACGCAAACACACACATCTTCTCTCATTTTCCTGAGCGACATGAAGGCACGTTGAGATGCAGTTCCCTGTGCTGACACATGGGGGTGCTGCAGTGCTTCATAACACTGGTGGACTATTTAAAGCAGAGAGCAGCACTAAAGAATGAAAAACACCACCAGAAACACAGTCAGACACCTCAAATAATACATGAACGCACCGAGAAGAGATATTATTGAGTTCCTGTTCATGAATTAGAGGAGCCAGGCTTATATTTAAATGTAACAATAAGGAGGAAGGAATGAGGAAATTAGACTTGCATTCAAAAATTGACATTTGCAAGTATCAGATTAGCAATAGAATAGAAAACACACCTAACCATGAGAATCTTGGTCAGAGTCAGAGAGCGACCTGCAGCTCAGTCGCCATGCTGGCAGGAGGCTTCACTCCATTAGACAAGAGAAGAATGTTTTCATGATTCAACAGTGCAGGACAGAGATAGCTTCCACGCAACGGATGCCCACTGTGGACAGGTCGCCAGTTCATCACAGCTCAGAGTCGCTAATTAACTTTAGGTCACAATCAGAGCAGCTGTTGGAATCAGCGCTGAAAGGAGAAAGAACAGCCAGATCGTCTGCATACACAAGACGGTTTGTTTGAGTGCTGCTGATCATGTAGCCAAATGTGCAGCTAGTAAAGACTCTATTGCCCCATTTGACCTCCAAATTCTGGTTGGCATACTAGAATGCTGGGATTGTTATCATGCTCTCAGGCATACCACTTTGACTCAATTTCAGAAACAACTTTGGTGATTAACTCAAGTCAGAAGCCTTAGAGGAATCAATAAAGCCAATTAGAAGAGAGGAGTTTTTCCTTCTATATATTTCAGCCGCTTCCTTCAAGGCATGAATGCACACATCTGCAGTGTTTCTTTAAGTAAACTATGATGCTAAATGTTCCTCAGCGACCTTTTATTTCATGTTGAAGACATAAAACTAGATCTATGATAATAAAATCTACACTGAGAGAGCAGTGAAGGGCAAAAAGCATGATATTTTCCTCCAGTTACATGTAGAGATGCATGGGTCGACCCCGTGGATGTTAGGCATGTTCAGGTTGACTTACAAGAAAATACTGTGGGTTCAGGTGTGTGTGATGAGTGACAAAGCAGTAAGCTATTATAACCTGCAGAAACACCATGTGAAGTCCCCCTTTCACCTCCTGTAAACCCTGGAACTGCATTTTTCTACACAGTTCAACCAAAAATCAGCTACTGTTTTCACAAAGAAGTAAAGGACGCACCGTTTGCATGCATGGTGTGTATGTGTAAGAGAGAAAGAGACAGTAGAGTTCATGTGCTTAATGAAGGCTTACTTGTTTTGCTGCTATACAACAATAAAGAACACTGTTTAGAACAATTCATCTGATTATTTAATCTAGATCTTCGCACTGCTGTGGGTGGTGGAGAAAGAGAGTGCTCTGACAGCTTCTAGCTGTTCCCAGCAGCAGGATCAGCCCCTCAGAGAGCTCCACAGCGTGCAGTCCTCACTAGATATAATGACCTTTTGTCGAGTATATGAAGGATGAAAATGACTATGTGACTTGATCTAATGTTTGATTAGCTTTCTTCTCCAGACTAAATCTAAAATAGGTACCCAAAGTAACACTGCACATCGGTATGACACCCAGCACTGAAGCCAAACAGGTTGTCTGTGGCTGGGCACAGAGGAGACCACCGGGCTCTCTCCATTGGGATGGGGAGAGGGAGATGCCAAGGCTCCGTCCAGCATGGACTAAAACACAGCACGGACAGTTCAGAAACTATTTGGAATGAGTTAAAAGGAAGACTGCATGTTGCTAGCAGATCTATTTTCTGACCCACAGTGTGGCCGTGACTGGTTCTGAATGAGGCTTTATAGCAGGCAGCCACTCTCCCATCTTCCTGGTACTGTGTACTGCCACTGTGTTTTAGTAGTACACAGTACAGGACCGTACCGGTTTCACCTCTGGGTATACCTAAGTTCTACGTTAGAGACTAACCCGGAAACTCCACTGTCAGGATGCGACTTTATCCATCCATTAAATCCCACCAGAAGGGTTTCAGAAGCGTTTAGCCCACCAGACTTTGTTTATTGGTTAATTTTTCTGGTTTATGTGCTTCTAAATATGCTTCTACATGTGTAAATATGCTATGTATTTAATTAGTTTCGTTTTGTCTGTTTCTAGGACCAGCAGTTTGTGCTAGGTATTTTATTTTGAAAATCCACTGGATTCTCTAAGCTCTTTCTGTGTCTGGCTTCCTGGTGCTGCTTGCGGCGTCCGTCAAAAACAGAACGGTTGTGTATTCAACGCGGAGCCGAGCAGAGGCCCGCTTCTGAACCGGGCTGCGGTGGAGCCAGTGGGGTTTGATACATTGACCTGAACAGCTGCATATCACTGAGGCAACCATGGTGCACACACAACGCTGGGTGTCCATGCCCCTTGGAATTTGGGGGCAACTGTACACTATAGTAAACATTTATAATTCTTTAACTTGCCATCAGACCCTTTGCATTGGTGTTACATTGTCAGATTTTTTTTTTTTTTACTTACTTTAGGTTCATTTTCACATTTCCTGTTTTCCCTTTACAGAAATCAAATAACATGGGTAAACAATAAACAACAAGCCTTACTGTAATGGAAATCAACAAAGATATCCTATAAAACATCAATAGCTATGTCTCTTCCCTTTGTGTTCAATTCCTCATTTATCAATCAAACAGTTCCTTTAACACAAAAACACAACACACGACACAGTAGGTAGCTCAGAACACACACACACACACACACACACACACACACACACACACCTACTGTATGCACACATTAAAACCCAATGTGTCTCTCATGAAGCTGAACACACTCAAAACACATACTAAATTCATGCTAGCCATGTTTTGCTCCGTGCTAAACACTGGGGGAACTGAGTTAGCTAGCTGCTGAACAGTTCACTATGAGACTTAGCTAACATATCAATATGATATTGCTAACTTTGTTTTCATTGGTGTATAATGACCTGAAAATAAGAATCTTTATTTTTGTTTTGTTTTGTCAATTAATTTCAGAGGAGGGTCGTGCGTTTCCGTGCCGGCATCCCACAACGCAGACGTTACTGCAAAAAATGTCACAGGCGTGTGGCGAGAGAAGTTGAGCCAGATTCAACTTTTAGGAAACCGGAACACCACGTGACGCTCCAGCCGCTAGTCAGACACTTAGATTGGCCAAAGCTCCACAGACAGCCTGAAATGTCTCTGAAGCTGAGACTATCCAGGTGGATTCATGGACTAAACTCTGATCATCTACCTGTGACTGTGTGTGTGAGTGTAGTTTGTTACTTTGTTTATTTCATGTACCAGCTTCTAAATCCAAGTCCAAGTTTACGCCGCAAAATAGTGACACGAAGAAGTTTAATTTGATTTGTGTATGATGATGAGAGAGAGAGAGAGAGAGCGCGCGTGCTGTGGTAGAGAGATATAGAGTAACAACACAGAACCAGCCTCGATAAAGCTGTAAGCTGTAAAAAGTTATTTCCTGATTGTTTCACAGCGGTTACATTCAGCAGGTATAGATATGCGCACGGCAACCCACCTCGGCCCCCCACTACCCCACCACCGGTTGCTGGTTTGCCTGTCCCTCCCTGTCTGAACACGCGCTTAGCACCCCTGAAATCATAATTAACTACCCCTGATCTATACTATACGACTACTAAATGCTACAAAAGATAATTACATAATAATACTAATAAATTTAAAAAAATTGCTTATTATTGTTATTGTAGCTTATAGATGTTAATACAAGAAATGTTTTTTTTTTGGTCTGTTTTCTTTTGTTAAGTCCATGTGTGGGAAGAAACCAGAGCACCCGGAGGAAACCCATTAAAATGACGTGCCGTTGCTGTTAAGGCATTGTGCAGGTGACATAAAACCTGATGTTATTTGATTTCATGTCAGCCTACTTCAGACCCAGAAAGTGACGGGTTGTGTTCCAGCCTGAAGATGTCTCGTCACATTTTAGTCTCTTCCATGGGTTCAGAGACCAGTGCATTGCTGATGCTGGTCTTCTGCTGCTTGACTGGCTCAGTGGAGAGCTTGTGGTTGAGTGTGATCTGATGGTTGGGCCTTGATCTCCTCCAGCTCTCTCCCATAGTTCCTCTCCATATTGAAGGCACTTTGCTGTATCTCCTCAGCCATCTTCTGATGAAGGGCGTCCTTCAGTGTGATGATCACACAGCAGCCCTCTGAGACTGTGTATGCATCTCTGCTTCTCTGTCACACTCACGCTGAAGGGTCTCAACCTGCTGTCTGACAGTGAAGACATTGTTGTCGTACATCTGCCTGATCTGGCAGTGTGAAACATGGATCATGTCCATAAAGTCGTTCTTCTCCTCTGCATTGAGATCAGCAGCAGACTTCTGCCTCATTGAGTGCTGCACTGGTCTTCTGCAGTTGCTCCTTGACAGTCTTGAACTTGTTCTTCTCTGCTTGCAGCTCAGGTGATCTTCTGCTGCATGTGTCCATATTCCACTTGTAGCTTCTCAGAATCACTTTGCAGTTTCTTCTGCTTGATTTCATTGTCATGGTCATGCTTAAAGGTGTCTGCTATCTGATGTTGATGACGTCACTTTTATACCTTGTTGCACTTGTTGTGTACTGAAGTGATCCTATTCAGGTCCTTTTGGAAAAACTGGTTCCCATTCCTCTCACCCTGAAGGTCACTGGTGAATTTATTGTCACTGATGACATGAGCATCCCGAATGTTTTCATCTCCCTCATGGTGTTACATCTCACCTGGGAGGAAATCTTCGCCTCGTTGAAAGATTTTGGCTTGTATTTGTTCAGCTTCTTTAGCTCTCACCTTCAATATTTTCCTCTGTTTCCTCTGTATTTTCCTCTATTTTTCTCATGTTGCCCCAGTCTTGGTCAGGTCCAGTTTTCTTGTTGACCTGCAGAGAGTCAGAGGTCGTCCATTGGTACCAACTTGGGTCCTTTTCTTCATCCATTTTCTTTGGCTGGAACAGTCAGTCTCAAAGAAATGTAGCTGCTGTTGGTCTCTGATGAACACATGTAGTCTTATTGGGTCTGCCTCTTTCACTGTGGTGTCACTTGTTGAAAGGTTTGAATCGGTCTGACTGTCTGATCACTTGATGTTCTGCTTCCATCTGCAAAGTTCCATTTTCACTTTCTTCTGTATGATAACATTCAAAGTCTCATTTTAAATGTAAACACAAGGGCTACCTGATGCTGTATGCATGACGCCCCCCATATGTTTCTGAAGAAGCTCAAAATCTGTGGTTCTTACAGTTGCAGCCATGTTTAAAGGTGGGGTAGGAGATTTTTGGAAAACGGTTCCAGCAAGCTATATTTTGAAAATACACCCCCATGCCTTTTCTTCAGACCTCCCCTCGAAACCACGCCTTCAAGATAATGGAAGGGTCTCTATTCTTTCATGAATGGGTGAACGTGCAGAGGGGGAGAGAGAAGCGGACTGAAGTTTGATGGACGTGTCAGGATCCAATCATAATGCACATAATTTCCCATGATTTCGCCCTCAAAACTGGACTAAAACATTTTGTTTTTTTGACAAACCTTCTATTTTACTGGCTACAATGGGGTCGTGAAGAGGTTTTCAAGCAATATGGTAAAAAAATTCTCCTATCCCACCTTTAAGCAATTTATTGCTCATGGTCACAGTTGTATGGTACAAGTGCATTTAAACATTTTTTTGTGAATTTCAAGTATTAATAGATGGACGGATGGATAGATGACTTTATTCATTCACAGTACTGTATTTAATCCTTCATGCTTAGATGGGCAAAGTAAAATGAAGCATATTCAGCTGGTCACTACTCAATGCCACTAAATCCTGCACATGAACTATTTTTCTTTTTTTGTATCACAAAGAGATTTATTTCTAGAAATGTTAAGATTTGGGTCAGATACTACAAAAAAATAATAAATTCTATGGCCGCATTCAGGCACTGGCACTGTGATGAAAGGCCACAGGGTTGTGGTTGTGAAGAGGTGTGTTGTCGGGGGCAGGAAATATTATATTTTGCTCATTAACCAGCTTTAGTGAGGCTGGCACTCACTTACTTTCACTCTCAAAGCTCTTTATCTCTCTCTCTCTCTGTCTTTGTCTCCTAAAGTATTGGAAACAAAACAAATTAAGAGGTGTTAGTGAGTACTGATTTCATTGTGCTACGACTCCATGTCATAATACGTTGAGCTTTAGTATTACTGTCTCTGATAATGTACTGAACTGAGGAGAGTAAACATTCTCCAGTGTGTGTATATGTTTAGGCGTGTGTGTGTGTGTGTGTATTTCTGTGTGTAAGTGCAATGAGGCCAAAAAGGGTGAAGCCATCAGTGAAGAAAGAAGTGCTGTAGGGAGGAAACGGCACTAACCTGAAGCTAAGAATGAGGCATTCATTGGCAGGGAATGCCTGAAGGCAGGGTCAAAGGTCACCCTCTAACAGGAAATTGGTTATAGGTTAGTTAGAAGGTCGAATGAGATGAATGAAGATGAACTGTATTCATGAGCGTGTGTGTGTGTCAGAGTTTTACCGGGGCTGTGACTCAGCTCAGTGAGAGGAGGGGGTGATTCCTCAAGCAAACTGTGACTAATGGGGCATGTGTGTGTGTATGTGTGTGTGTGTGTTGGGCCTTGAAGTTCCAGGGTTGTCCCCATTAACAGGAAGTAGCAGACCCCCCCCAGGTAAGAAAGGTCTACCCACAGGGTTACTCATGGCCCAAATGGATGTGACAAGGCTGCGTGTGTGCTTCTGTGTGTGTGTGTGTGTGTGTGTGCATTGTTACCTCCCTCAGAGCAGAGATGAATGAATGGATGCACGTCCAGAACTTTGGATGCTGTTTATTTCTGCATGCAAATGTGCAGGAGATGAGGTTGAGTGGCCTGAGGCTGCTGCTGTCAGAGAAGCTGACTGACACAAACACACACACACATAGTAACTTACAGCCTTGTGTGCTTGTGTGCGTGACTCAGGTCTAGTGATTAATACTCCATGCAGGAGCTATGTAGTGATGTAGTGAGGACGGCTGATGAGACAAAGGCACTAATTCAAAGTGACCACAGCCCGATTCCAGAGAGACCGCCATCATTACTGCTCAATAAACACACACACACACAAAATATCCCCTTAGATATAACACACAAGAAGTCACTTTGTTTTTTCTACAAATAGGAGGAACTGCATATGGGTCATACTTTTGCTATTTTATAAAAAATATATTGAATATTATAACTATAGAATATTTGATGTTGAAAATTCAAAGAAAAAATGTGATAAAAAGAGAAAGTAGTTGTGATTTAGTGATCATTTATATAGCACTAAATCATAACATTTATGACACTTTCCATACAGAGCAGGTTCTGACTGTACTCTATAATATTATTAAGAGAAACCCAACAGTTCTCACCATGGCCAAACACTTGGTGTCAGTGGTGAGGAAAAACTTCCTTTAAGAGGGTAAAACAGAACCTGACTAGCGGGCAGTCAGCTGGGGGTCAATGTGGGCATGAGACTTCAGATTCAGACTGTGTTGCAAACATGGAGCATCAGCATCAGCAGTGTTATGGTTGGATATGAGAAGACATTTTTCCTTTTTGGCTTTTTAAACAGTTTCAGTTTTAGGCTGCAAATCAAAGTCAAAGAAGTTACCATGTACGGTCACTCGCCCACCTAAGGTAAAGAAAAAATAAAAACATATTTTCCATTTATTTCCAAACCAACAATCAGACACGTTTTACGGAACTTATGTACAATAAAATATAAAACAATATGGTATAATATGATACAATACAGTGTAAAAAATGTTAAGGGTTAGAAGGGTTAGAATAGGATGCTTTCGAGCCATAGCAACATAGCCTGACATTTGCTGATTGGCTGGAGAAAGTCACATGATTCTGGAAGTAACCATATATGGTTTTTTGCCCAATAAAGGGTAAAACAGTATGAAGCCACGCAGAAAGACATGAAACTGAAAAGCACGAGTACAGCTAATGTCTTTTCAGACAAGGAGCGATTAACTCACATAATAACTTTCTGTGAGACAGCATGGACAATCTGACAGGTGGAGCAACAAGCGGGCATGAGCCTGTGAACTTATCATGCTCGTCTGACATACACCACCACCTGCTGCTAGAGCTGAATTTGTCCTGAAGCAAATGAGGCAGACGGGAAGTGGACTGATGAGATGCAGGTTTGATGTGAGCACCAACACATGGTGTTACTCAAACAACACTCAGAGTAATATGTTTGCAGCATGTCGCATGTTTTATTGAAGTTCATTATTTCAGTTTGTAGAAACTGAACCTCTGTATCAGCAACTGTTCTCATGAGTACTGCCTGTCTGTCTGTCTATCTGTGGGTTATTGCTTCATTCAAACTGAAGCTGGTTATCACCTGTCTCTGATAACACTGACCCTTACAGCTCGTTAACATGACATTACAAGACACAAAATCAGAGCCGTGAATGAAGTATTGAGATGACATTAACAATGCAGGTGACAGTCCCTGCAGAAATAAATCTAAATATATACTCAATATGAGAAAGCTTGTTGGGTGCCCCACAGTGTCTGATTGGAGATTTCCCCCATCCAATCACAGTTCTAAATTTGCAATATGTCAGTAAGTATCACAGAATTATTCCTTTTAAATCTGCTGTTTGTCTCAACATGCCCCATAGTGTAGCACACGCTGCCTTTCTCAGGTGTGTTTCCATTCTCAGATACACAGGAGCAGCTTGTTCCCTGACCAGCCTCACCATTGGCTGTACTGAGTTGCAAGATGGGACTCGATGTTGCCTTAGTGTTGCTGCACTGATGCAGGCAAGGTGGGATGCTACTGACAGAGGAGAGAAACAGTTTGTTTTCAGTCTACATGTATCACATGTAGGTTAACAGAGGGTCAGTGGTACAATGCAACTTGTTGGAAGAGAACAAAAGGACAGCTCAGCATTGAGAGCACGTGCTGCTATAGCAGGCTAAACACTGAAGATAAAATAAGCTAAAGAAGTCAAATAAAAATCAGATCTGAGTAAGAGGTGATTGTCAGTTGGACAGAGAGTAAATGTGCACATTTCCCAAGATGCTGATCTGCTCCTTTAACTAGAAGGTCTGCTTAACAATTTACAGTTTGGATCAGCAGTGTTTGAAATATGCAGCAAAATCTGCAGCCCTGGTGATAATTAGCAGTAGACTTGCACGTGCATTATCCTGATGTAAATTAGTACTGTTCTGTGTAGTGTGCTCCTAATAATGCTTTTGATGATAGTATAAATGATTTACAGAAACCCTCCGGCCCTCTTTAGTCCCAGTACCACTGTTGTGCAAACACATACACACACAGAGGAAGGAATAATTTGACCCTTCAGCATGTGAGGTTGACTAGCTGGACTTTATCCTGCAGGTACAGTGTCACACACCCTGCCAGAGGCTCCGCTCCCCCTTTCATCTACTACAGTGACTGAACCAACAGGCAAACATTATGAGTCACGACAAGAGGCTTCCACACAGAGAATTCCCCCGTTAACCTAGTTACTGCACTGACCTGGTTTTTAGCCAACACAGAACATATAAGCATCCTCAATGAGTCCGGCTAACCTGTTCAGCTCTTTGTCTGATGATGGCAGTCCTGCTTCAGATGCTCACTAAATTATAATTCATCGAATTATTCTAATATTAAAGAGTTTACCGTGGAAGAGAAATGACCTCCTGCAGTTTTTATGTCAAGCACACGTCATGATACCAAAGGCTTAGTTGCTGTGTGGTATTCCGATAGTGCTGTATAAAAATGCAGTATATGGCCATATGGAAATTCTAATAATGTCACTCAAATATAGCAAAAATATGCATGTTACTAATTTAGCTTCTTCACCAGAATTGTTCTGCCTTCTTGTCTCGCTGGTTCAACATCTGGGGGTATCACCCACTACAAACCCCATTATAATTATTATGAATAGAATATTTATTGCAATTTCTATCATAATTATTATAATAGTAGTTATCATTATTATTATCATTGCTGCTGTGCATCTCTCTCTCTAAACTCAACTGAAGCAGATGTCTGTGAACCATGTTCCGGGTTCTGCTCGAGGTTTCTGTCTCTTAAAGGAAGTTTTTTCCTCACCACTGTCACCAAGTGTTTGCTCATGGTGGGAGCTGTTGGGTCTCTTGTAAACAATGTTTCAGTATGGACTGGACCTATTCTATATGGAAAGTGTCATAAGATAACTTCTGTTATGATTTGCTGCTATATACTGTAACTACAACTGAAGTGAAGAATATTACTGCATGTGAGGTATGGCTATTATTTCTTCAATCATAAAGTTAGCTGGAGGATTCAGTTGCAGTACGTTATTATGACGCAGTAGTGCTAACCACTGTACTGACAGGCTGTAAGATTAAACAAACACCGAAAGTATGGGATGAGAATTCCCACTCTAATAGTAACCCTTCTTATGTCTGAATGAAGCTGTCAGGAACATTACCATAAAGAGACCCCTGTGAATGCCATCACTTTACCACAAAACAAGCATAAACATGAAGAGGTCTTATGTTTCCATGTCCATGCATCAGATTCTTGTAGGGGCATCACAGAGGAAGAGAGGAGATCTCATCCATTGGCTGATAACAGGGAGACTCATTCACAGGCTATCAAAGTTTGAGATGTTCACATTAACCTGAATTAGACCTTAATCACACTTACACTGTGCTCCATAATGTCGAGCTACTGTCCCCATGGAGCGTTTATTTGCATTCACTTTGTTAGAGGGACATTCAGTCACACGGCACCTGAAACAACGTGAGCCGAGGACGACAATAACACGTTTACTGTCTCAAAGCTATAGAGGAGAAACTCATCAAATCATCTGCTGCTTCTCCTCTCATAAAAGTAAATTTATGTTGTCATGGCAACTGGAGACGGAAATGGAAGACAATCATTTGAGCAAGCGGGAGGGAATAAGGTCTGCTTTGCTCTCAGCATATTGTGTGGGGAATTTGCTGTGTTACGATAAACAATGTGCAGATGTTTTCTCAGTCTGTATCAGTTTCAGTGTGTGGGCCGCTGCTTGTAGAACTTGTAGGAGTCTGCTGCTCTGTGTGGATCTGACTCTGAAAAAGAAACACACCAGGCTCATTTTGTTTGGCTGATTGAATTCCCCCAGTGACTAATGCACAGCTGCAGAGACATCAGACAAGTTTGATCAAGTTTTGATGTGATCCGCCGATTTCAATATTTGTCCAATGACTGCTGTCATTTCTCTCTCCTGAACAACGCTCCGCAAAGCTCGCTCTCATCTCAATTTAATTGGTTCAAAAATCAAAGCAGGCACAGAGAATGGGACGGGTTGAAAAAAAAGAAGCTTCGAGGAACATTCTGCCTCTGATCCCGGGCTTGTAATTGTTTCAGACTTTTTTTGGCTGAGCAATAGGAGGAGGCCTGTGTTCCTTCGATGATGTTTTTTAGGGGAAATGAGCATGGGCGGCTGATAGGATTCTTCGGCATCCTTCTCGCTCCCTTCCTTTTGTTAATTCACTTCTAGCTCCTCGGGCTGAGCCTTGTTGTTTTTGGATTTGAATGCCTCTCCACCCACTGTTCATTAGGCCTACCAGCACAGTGGCATTAATCTGCTTTTTGTGATTAATGAAGGTCTCCATAATACTCTCAATGTACATTACATCCATCTGTTATTGTAACTAATGGCTTACAACAGGCTGCAGTCATGCCTTACAGTAGAGATCACACACAAACAAGTGTGCCTCCAACACATCAGTCATCTATACATTATAACTCACACATGACAATGATAAGTGTTGTTTGGACACCAATTCCCACAAGGCACTGGGAGGGTTGATGAGGCTGAACCAGGAAAAGACTGTATATCATTGTGTCTTTGCTTACCCGAGGCTAAAGATGTCCTGCTAACATCAGAGGGCAAGAACATCAACGCAGCGCCTGATTTGCATAATAAAAAAGCATGAAAGTCAGGAAGACGACCTTTCACAATCATCACCCCACATTACATTACTCCACAATTTTTCTTTTCTGACAGTCACTTTTTTCATTGAAGTGCAATCAAAAGATGGATGTTGAGTGGGAAATCTCAAGAGCCTGTCAGCTCGAGGGCAACTGACTCCACACTTTATGATGATACATGGTTTTAAAAGTTTGAAAGTCTGTTACAAATATGGATGAAGCAGACAAGAATGTGGATGGAACAAGAAAACTGTCACAATGGAGGAAGTAACAACTTACACTCACTGTACGCTCACTATTCTGACTGAACGAACATACTGTGCCTGTCTCTTTTAAAACTACACTCATCAATATTTTAGATATTAATGAAATAGTTTGGGAGATGAGAATATTAATGTTTGTTAATTATGAAGCTCCTGCCGGAAGCTAGTTTAGCTTAGCTTAGCATAAAGACTAGGAACAGGAGAAACAGCTAGCCTTCAGTCTTATTGTTGAAGCTGTAAAGATATCTCAAGAAACATGAGCTGTTTTCATAGGTACACTTCCCGTAGGCATCCTCAAGTAGACACGTGTTAAGGAAGGGGGTGAATCAGGAGTTTAATAAAGCCATTCTCTTGATTCTAGCCTGATTTATCCTTTCCTGTACCACATTTGATCAAATCCAGTCAAATTATGTGTGATATGTGTTTGGGGTTGTTGTCCTGTTGGAGTACCCAACTGGAGACAAAACCTTTTGACAGAGGATTTTAACTTTTCCTGAAGTTCCAGTGTCATCAAAAGAGGTCCAGAATACTATCGCCCCATGTGTGACGGTAGGTATGGTATTCTGGTTTTCACAGGCCCATGATTATGTAATGTCTGTAATAATAGATGCACTGAATGGCTAGGTTTGAAAAGAGCTGAATTACCATAGACCTGAATAACACCAACCACCAAATGGATTGCAAAAGTGAACTCTTTTAGTGAGTACTGCACAACAAAAGTTACAACATTGGTATGAAGAACAATATGAAAAATAATAAATAGTGAGTCTTGTCTGTTCTTAGTACCGGTACTGTTCTGTTTGTGTTCAGTCCAGATGTTCCTCTAATAGGGCGATCAGAGTCATGTGCTAACTCTTTCGGTTGTGTAGCAATCCTGCCAACCAGGTCGGCCCTACCACTGGTTGTAGTCAGCAACAGGAAGTCAATCCAGCTTCTTTACAGAATCACAGACTGGTCCTGAATCACTCCATCCAGGGTTCTGGATCCTCTCCAACAGACTGGATGTTCCTATGGAGACTAGGAATCTCCAAAAGACCTGACCTGTTTAATTTAATAAACAGGACCTTTAAGTAAACAATCTAATGGTTGTACAACAATAACACTAAAGTATAATGACGATGTGACCTTTGACATTCTGGCCTTGCATTACACTAAAGCTCAATAACTTCAAATCTAGAAATCATGAATCATTGGATAG
Organism: Nibea coibor; assembly: GCA_023373845.1. Lineage (NCBI taxonomy): Eukaryota > Metazoa > Chordata > Actinopteri > Sciaenidae > Nibea > Nibea coibor. The sequence continues at coordinate 25,317,739 of CM041739.1, forward strand.
AATGATTGAGAATATATACATTCATTCATAACATGAGTTTCTGTAATAAGAGTCATGAGGTTAACGCCTAACTCGCAACTGAAAGAAGAAAATTCATTCACATTACAATTTGTATTACAAAATAAACTTATTCAAACTTATTCAAATCTCAAAAACATTCCCTTTAATCACACATAGACAAAATGGCTGATCATGTTGTACTTTGTGCTGCCTGCAGTCACGTGTACCAGTATGAACGCAATGCTAACAAGCTAATAAATGCTCATTTAGTGTATTAAGTGCACAGGCTAAGGTGCCAAGTGCAACGAGCTTAATGCAACAGTTCACCACAGTATCTCTCCATATAGCTAACCCACTTAGTATATGAGTAGCAGCAGCTAACAGATATCAAAGCACCGGAAATGTCATTCTCACCGATGCTCTTTTTTTCCCGCGCTGAGCACAGTCGGGGACTCTCAGCTCTCACCAGATGGAAGACGGTTTGCCGGTGTAAACGCTTGAGCAGAGTGCTAAACTGTAAACAAAGGAACTAGTTGAAGCTACATTAACTTAATTGACTTGTGATAGCTTCACTACAATTAATATCTTACCGCTTCCGTTCAGCGGATAGCTGCCTTCTGCTGTCGCGGCCGGAGTCAAACGGAAGTGCAAAGACGGCGCGTACAAACCTGCCTGCTACACAATAAGCGGAACGTGCACGCTAATTGGCTGCTAAAAGGCTACCTGCCTTTCATTTGGTTAGATGCGGTGAACCTGAGTGCTGCCTTCAAGTGCAGTTGGAACGTGTTGCTTTCAAGTGCAACTCAGAAAACATTAAATATATGAAACAACTAATAAAACAACAATTTCAGATTAAGTTTAGGGTTTAGTTACACCTGGGTCACAGTAACTTTACAGCAGAAAGCTGTACTTTGTCACTGTATTCAGCAGCAAACTATAGATGAACCTTAATGTACTGCTCTCTTTATGTGTTGTAATCCTCGAGCGTTAACATAAATAAACAGCCAGCCAAACTCCTTTTCAAGAGCCAGGAAGTGAGCCTGCTTGCTCCTTTAATGACTTTGCTCACAGCAGGTAAGTCAGGTTGACAACATTGAAATGGAGTGAAACTATAAAAGAAAGATAAAAAGACGACTTAATAAACTGTTATGTGAACAACAGGTAAGTATTGACTTCTTAATGTTAACATGAAACACTTACAGCCATTGCTTTCTGAAGGATGCAGACAAAATATCACCGAGAAACAGTCATCAAACTATCATTGCACACTATCGCGTTTTTCTCACCGCTTACGATCTTACTACATACTTCCTGTCTAAGCGGATTTCAAAATAAAAGCTCCGCAACAATATCCGCAACAACCACAAAGATTATTTAATTGACACACCTTCTAATGACCAAAACTGACAGTTCAAGCTGCTATATGTATCCTTTTGACCACAATTATGACTGGTTTATGTGCATACATATACTTATAGTTTTAGAGTTGCTGGTAGGGAATATTTGTGACCTTTTGTCTCCAGTCTTCATGCTAAACTAACTTAACTGGCTGATATTGACCATAAAGACTCCACTGCCGAATGTCGACTTTAATTAAGGACCATGTGTAATGTTAAAGTGTCTTTGGCTTTAGGGCACATTTACTGTTGTGATTACTCAACACTTTCCTAGTGCATTATTTTTGGACGTATGAGGTGGCAGTTCTCAGTGAAAAAGCTCTAAAAACCAACAGCACACCACCTAGGCAGCAGCAAACAGAAGATACACACAGACAGAGACTAGCTGATGAGCATAGTGGAACACCAGCTAAAGTTGGTAGAGACCAAACAGAGCTGAAATGAAAGTGAGTATTGAACTGAAAATTCATCAGGTGGACACAAACATGACAATAAATGATGGATAATGTTACTCTGCATCTGTTGGATGTCAACAACTTTCCTAAAAGCATATTAATTTCATGAAGCCGTTTCTTTTAGTTTTTGGGGGTTTCCAGAGACCCGAGTTAAAAAGGGAAAAACCCCCAAAGTAACAGATATTGACAAAACGCAGTCAAGGTATTTGCTGTGATCAAACTGTATTAAAGTTTCAGGCCATAACCAAAGCTTTCTCCTAGCTCTAGCTTCCTCAATCCCAAAATGTCCTCCTGATTTCACTGTTGTGTGAATGTTTTAAACCAGCACTGAAAACTATAACTCAGAAGTTATTACACTTATAAAATAATGTTGTCATCACTTTACCAAATGCATTTTAGAGGTTTGATGACTGGCGATATGTGGCCAGAGGCCGGAGCCGTGGAGTTGTCTTGTTTTTGCTGTGCTGAACTTGGCTAAGCAGGAGTCAAGAGGATATTTGGTCCATTGAGTGGGAGCTTTGGGACTGATCCACAGTGGAAGAGCTGGATTGTCGGGATCATCCACCCTCAGGCGAGGTGTAGATCCCTGCTGAGCCACCCAGAGCTCTGCCTCGGCACAGACACACGCACACACACACACTGGAAGACTGATGTGGTTATTATGCACAGGCATAATCATTCTAAAAACAACCCAAAAGAAAAAGAGGAAGTCTCACAGGCAGATGAGAGAGGAGTTTGGTTTATGTGGCACCTTAAAAGCAACATTTATTCAAGTAGCAATCATGAAAATAAAACACAGAAAGCATCCTCACTTTGAGTCAATTCTGGCATGTTTTTAGTACCCACTCACATAAATGTTACAAAATTACAGTCCAGACATCACATTTTAATTTTAGTTGTGATTTGCAGATGTGTCAAATCAAACACAATAAGTCTTTATGGTTCTCCTCAGTTTATATATATGTATGTATATATATGTACATGTCCCTGTGTTACTGTTGATCTGTTGTCTGCATTACAATGTCACATATTACACCTTTAATGCCCTATATCATGGCCAAGGATGGATTACGTTCTATGGCTGCTGGACTCTGACTGCGTCTTTAGGGGCCTCCTGATTCCTGCACTGCCTCCACCTGCTACTGATACTTTAAACCAAATAGAGAAGGAGCCAACAACATCAGTCTATTATGTAACAGATACTACTGGTGTTATCTTTTATTGGTATTATCATCAACAAATCCCAGAAGATCCTCAAAGCAATGATAAATGTATCCAACTATTACTGTACTGTCAGTTTAACCACAGTCACAGACTGGACGTCTCTAAATCCATCCATAATGCTGAGTCATCCGGCAAATGTTTTAACCCTCTTCCTAACAACATATTTAAACATATTTCCAAGAATAAACTACTGTACATAGTTTTAAGATGAAATATGTATAAAAGCAACATGTTCTTACTCACATTTTGATCATACACAGCATATCAGTCATGTCTGACACATTTTACAGTCTTATCTTGCATAATATAACATGAACATTTCATTGTGTATGCATTGTGCGATGTATTGGTGGTGGTTCTTGTTTTAAACATCATCCACCACACTTGGATTTAGTTACATTTCAGCTATCTGCCTCTGTCGAAGGCCTTGAAGTAACCGTGTCAGCTCACTATGTAATAGTAAGGAGTCCGCATAGTGGTGAACCTGCTGAGAATCATAATCAACCCTGAAGTTCACAGCACTACAGAATACCAACATCTTTTTACTCATTTTGTTTTATGGATAAGGTAGTAATGTAGTGGATCATTTAGCAGCTAAAGAGACAGATATTTGTCTCAGGAGTTGGTGGAAACCAAAAACAGAGCTAAAGAGAAAGAATACTAGGCATGTGGACACAAACAATTCTTAAAACGGACGATCATATTGCTCTCTGTTTGTTGGATGTGTAAATCAGCAGCTCAGTTGTGAAGCAACAGTTACTCTTCTTAGTCTTGAGAAGCTGCAGCATTCTTTAACTAATACTCTGACACTTACTGCACTGTATATTTACTGACAGATCACTGCCTAAAAGTCACTTCTCTGCCGCTCCTGGCTAAGCACACATGTTATGTGGATGTCAAACAGTGACGATGCAGGCACCTTTATCATCATTTTTGGATGGACCTGGCTAACATGATGTTCTTACAGCGACTTACTTTGAAGTGTAGAGCCACTGAGCGAGATGATTCGATGAGGTGGGAGCGAAAACTTGCTGGCTAGGTACCTCAACAGAAGCTTAACGAAAGGAATCAGCAGAATAGAGTGCTTCTATTGGTGCCATCCACAACTTTTGACAATGGAAACACACACACACAAACTGAACTGAATAAAGCGAATGGAGCTGCTTGGTGGACACTGGGGTTTAGAAGGAAAGATGCGGCGCAGGTCAGAGCGGCTCCAGGAACTGCAAATACATTAGTTTATATTAGTTTTCCTGCTGCACAACCTATCAGCTGTGTCAACTTTTGAATTGCCACAGAGGATGTGTGTGTGTGTGTGTGTGTGCGTGTGTGTGCGTGAGTGTGTGTGTGTGCGCGCGCGTGTGTGTGTGTACTTTTTATTTCATAATGGCCTCGTGGACTGCAGCAGCCCCGCTATAATAACATACATCAAACCTGACATGGAATACATGCAAACAAATCACCGCCATGTGCTGTGAGGGATAACCTTACACACATACACACACATACAGACACACAGGGCATGGGGACAGTACTATCTCATTTGGTGTGGTGGACCCAATAGATCACGGCGGTGGTGGGGGGGTGCGGCACTAGCCCTGGTAACCTCCATCTTTATTATCAGCTGCATCATGGGAGCAGCAGAGGGGAAGGAAATACAGATAGGATAAACACACACACACACACACACACACACGCACCGGTACACACAGCCTAGCTAACAAAACTTGGATGTAGTGTGTCCAGCCCACACACACGCACACATACTAGCTGATACTTAATCATTTGGAGGCCGTTTCTATTGGCCCAGTGTCCAGGCGGCATTCTGCTGTTAAACAGGATAGATGCTTCAGTCATAAATCAATAGCCAAATATCAGCTCAGTGGGAGGAAGGGCACACACACACACACACACACACACATTTTCACCTTGCGGTGCCTACTGTATGTTTTATTAGGAGGGAGATGAAGTTATTTGTCGGCTACATTCTGCTTAGTGTCACAGTGTAAATAATACAACACTTTGGGGTCTGTGGGAGTCTGTGCATTAGAATGAATCCTGTATACTCTCTCTCTCTCACACACACACACACACACACACCTCTTACTGGCAGGTCAAAAATGGTGCTTTATAAGTCAAATCATTTCTTCCAGGTAAAAACCTTGTATCTCCTCGCATATTTCAAGCTCTCAAACTAACTCGAAGGATTAAATGTTTCTCAGTGAGTCAAGCACATTCTCTGCTCCCCAGGGCTCATCGTGAAACTCTTTCAAGATAATAACATAAGCACACTGGCCTCCAGCTAAAAGCAAGGACCCAGAGATACAAGGTTTTCACCTGACAGCGGTGAAACACTAGCCCGGAGGAAGTCGGCGTGCCTCTGTGTGGCTTCATAAAGTTTGAGCGTACTTTTCCTCCAAAGTATTTCAAAGGTGATGTGGAAAATCTTTTTGCGCTCTCTGATTCGGATTTCAGCATCGAGATCAGAGCGCTCACAGACGTGCCGTTGCCTCAGTCCATCTCAACCTGTCTCGCTCTGTTTTCTTCTATTTTTTCTCTTCAGCTCAGTACAGTACAGACGTGTACGTTTCGGTTTTGCATGGTGTGTGATGTAGGAGGCTGATAGCCCGCAGGAAAACCGCTCAGGACACGCTTTGCAAACTTCTGTCAGATCGAAACGGAGGAGAAATTCAGATGTGGTGTTTGGTAGGATTTTACTCTCTGAAGACAAGAAGTGATGACACAGGGAAATATTGCTAAATACAGACTAGTTCTTTTCTTCTTTGTCCAGATTTCAAATCGTCCCCTCAATAAAAATATCTGACGGATAAATATGTGGCAAGATTATTAGAATGCAGTGAACAGAGAGGAAAAGGGGAAATTTATTCACTTGAGATAATCTATAGATTCTATTTCACTCATTCAAAACTACATAGAATGGGCTTAATAGGAAATAATGTACTCTGTATTGGAACATGTGAGTAAATGGCTGGACATGGCAGTACCCCTATCACCAAGACTGTGTTTGTTAGGGCCCCAAACAGAAGGGTCAAATATATGAAAATATGAACAGAGGTTGGGATGGTCACAGCTGCTTGAACCTCAGAGTGAATCCTCAGAGTATGGAAGAGTACAGTCACAGTACAGATGTTAAAAAATGGATGGAAATTATGTCAGAAACTGCATCATATGAACGCATGTTGGCTAAAATTAATAACGAATAGGAAGATTTTAAGAGCATCTGGGAACATATTTATTTTATGTAGGACATATGGGAAAGATAGATATGGTGTCTAATGTTTATTTTGGTTGTTTAAAAAATGTTTTAGCCTTTGTATATATATCTTGTATATATGGTTGTATGTTGAATATCTTGTCTGTGTTTGTTTTCAAGTTTGATTTTATGTTATGTGTTATGTTATGTGTGTATGAATCAATAAAAACTTTAACAACAAAAAAGAATGCAGTGAACAATATTCATATAACTCACTTCAATTCTCCCAATTTTCCATTCTGGCTCATTTTAACCTGGATCTTATTTTCACTTGGAGCTCTGTCTTTCAACCTACTTTTAGAGAAATAGTTCAATGAATCCACAGTGACTCTGTGCTGAATATGTAGCTGGAGCCAGCAGTAGATTAGCTTATCTTAGCATAAAGAAACATGAAAATGGAAATATGTTTGTTGTCAGCATCATTTGGCTGCCAGACGTTCAGTCAAGGCTCATGAAAGTTTCTGTGAAACAGTAAAAAAAAAAAGCATGTGTAATTCTTACTCTTCAGCTTTTGTACAAATAAAAGAAATAAAAAACAACAACAAAGATTTACTTTATTAATCGCTTTAGTCATAAGATACAGAATACAACCACACACACACACACACACACAGCAGTTAGGGTTACCTTGCTCAAGGGTACCTCGGCTCTGCCCAGGAGTTGAGCTGCCAACTCTCCAGGTACTGGTTCACACTCCATACTGTGGACCATGCTGAACCTGAACCAGCAACCCTCCTTGGTTCCGCAAGTCTCTATGGGCTGAGCCACTGCCACCCAAATTAGATATTAGATGAGATAAAATGTGAACCTCTGAGCTGTGCTGGAGGGAGCACAAGGCAGCAAGTTCCCATACTCATTAACTCATTATCATATCCATACAGCATAAATATAATATCACTGGAGAAATATATGAATATGAATTTCTGCAAGAGTGCATTTAAAGATACTATTGAAAATACACCAGTGACTAAACATTGCAGGCGGTCTCTGTTCTTTAGACTTATCAAGGCTAAAGAGCAGAAAATATATTAAAATCTATTCATTTTTAAACATTTACCTAGCCAGGAAACCATGACTGACCTTCACTTTTGGACTTTCTTTCTAGCAACACCTGTTTCTCATTCATTCACTTTTACAGGTTCACAAGTGTGACCTGCTCAGTAAAATGCCGGCCGCTGCTGGGAGCAGTATGGGCTCAAGGGTTTGGACTGAAACCAACTCTGCATTAAAACAATAGAGGGGTCTGCGTTTATGGGGGTGGATTGCTTAATGCACTGACTTGAGCCATGAAATATGATGCAGGAAGTGCTGTCTGAGTAACAGATATATGATTTTTAAGACTTTTCAGAGGCCAAAGACTGTACAGCCGTTAATGATACTTCACTCTTGGAGCCTATGGGCCAGGCAGCGTTTGTGCCTTGCGGGATGACGTCATGCTGATGTAGCCTTCTGGTTTGACACATCCACTGCAAAAAAAAAAAAAACAACAAAAAAACTTGCTTCTTTCAAATGAAAGCTAAACTAAAACAACAACAAACAAATAGAAATAATTTCTCATTTGTATGATGACCCAGCTACATTTACAACTACACATCACTATCAATAAGAAGTAATGCTGCATCAGCTTTGGTAAACTCTGACACCCAGATTTGTTCTGTTGACCAGTTCAACACCGTCCTGACGTTGCTGACCTTTGGAAATTCGGAGAGTCGAGAATAGAAAGGTTATCACACAATCTGTGTCACAACTACCGGTTTTATATAACCCCCCTCTGCTTCACAAAAGAGTTATGTGCAGTCAGTCCAGAGATGAGAGCTGAGGGTACAAAGTCTTAACTCGTACAGTTGGTGACCAAGCTATCTTTCCTGATTGACAATTGGCAAGTTCTCAACTAGCTAGCACGTAACACATGCTCGGCTGTACTTGGTTTTGACAACGTTGTCATATTCCAGCATGAACTAAAACATATTTCTGAGAAGAGAAACACTCACTGCAGTAACAGAATCTGGATTTATATTTGATCAGCACTGCAAAGTTCGACAGTTTGATCTGAAGTTTGTTGCACTGGATGGACTCACTGAGAATGATTTGGCATCATTTGGTCTGCCTCAGGTCAGACAATGATTCATTGCCGTCATAAGGTGGAAGAGCAGTATGTCCAACATGGTGGCACTTCCACATAGGGTTCAACATCACATACATGTAAATAAACTCAGTCAGTCGACAGACCCGAATGCAGTCTGTCTCGATTTTCTCAGCTACATTCAAATCATTCATCTCTAGTCCAGGCCAGAAGGAGGTGTTATTGTACCTGAAGTTGGTAGATACAAGAATTTCAGTTTAGCAGACTCTCCATGCTCGAACACAAACACCTGGGTGAATCAAATTTATGAACTATGAGCGAGACAAACGCTTTATTGTCCTCACAGGTAATGAACAGCTTGGTGCACCTTTGGAATGATCATAGATGTTAAAATAGCTTGAGTCATTTTTCACTTGATGAAAGACACTGAGTGTATAGAAAGTAAACTGCAGCTAATTTCAGTAATTTCACTCTAATTAGCTGTCATAATATCAGACCTTGTATTGATGGAGTTACATTGAGACGAGTGAAGTTTACATGCATCTTGAGGAGACAGATGCATTTAAACCTTTTAACATCCGGCCCTATAGATGCTTTGAACAATCAGATGTGTTTCGAATATGTGGATGCTATCAAGATGCACAGAGTGGATTTTTCAGTACATTAACTCTTTTGCATAGAATGTATTGACACCATAAATCCTCCTTTAGGGCCTTAATTTATGTAACTCAGACGAGAAAGGAGAGTTTGAATCAAAGTGTTGTAGAATCAGTGAAATGAGATTCAGTGTGGTAACATTCTGCTCTTCACTTTGTTTTTCCTCCACTCAGACTGAGGATGAGAACGTCTGCATCTACCCCAGAGACTGAAGCTTGATTTGTTTGACCTTTCCAGTTTTATTTGTTGTGGGGGACAGAGATGCAGCATGGGTAAGCTCCTAAATGTGAAATCACAACACTTAATAATTCAATATTAAAATATATCATATATTATTATTATTATATTATTATATTATATTATTATATTAAATATATATATATATATATATATATATTAAAATAACAATGTGCGTACAGTGCTAGGTTCATATTGAATATTTTCTTTACTGGGGCCAGTAATACTGTATATTTAATGTCATTTGGAACACCCAGGTAAAAATTTTCATCACACCTTCAGAGGAGGAGATCTGATCTGATGGGTTTAGATATGACTTGTTTCTGACAGCCTGTCACACAGTCAACTTCTACACTGCTCTGCTGCTGACACTGCTGAGATCTGAGAGCATCACACACACACACACACACACACACACACACAGGACCAATCATCACACAGCCATCTTACTAATAAACCCAATGAATGTATGCATGTACATACTGAATTTACCAACAGAACATCTGGCAAACACAGCTCAGTCCAATGTGCATACATCTCTAAGACTTCACCATGAAGGTGAATTAGATTATCCTTGCAACTTATCATATGGCGATGCAGCTCAACCATGGACAGTATGAAATATGGACGTAGTCTCTGTGATGACCCCCGTAGGTTTCTGTGAAGTTCAGTGTGGTGGCTCTGCTCGTCTCGATTTTGGTATTCCTGGCTCTGCTATCCAGAAACGTCTAAACAGGTGGAGTTTCCTCACAGTCACAGCCACTGATTTTGTCCGTGTAACTTCAGTTCGCTGTTGATCAGATCTGTGAGAAGGTTTGGGGGTGGGAAGGTTTACCTTGGACAGGGTGATTTCAAACTGAGGCAATGCTTTTTTAAAACTTTGAACATGTTTGTGTAGCGCTATGGTCGTTGTGCTGTGCAGCTTAGAATGGACGGGAGAGCCGTCACATGGCCTGCTGTGGTTGTAAAATATAACATATGCAACAATATTTCAAGGTTCAATAAAATGTTAAAGAAAGGTGAGTGGATGTAGATGTTGAGGGGAGAACATGGAGGATGGTGACATAGGTTAGGCTGGTCTGGGGAAACGTGCTGAAGGCCGAGCAGAGTGCAGGTCCTGTCTCAGGTGTTTCTACCCAAGATGCGTGTGGTTGAGACTTGTCTCTGCTCCAGATCCTGTTAATTAATTAAGTCCAACATTAATATATAATCAAAAGATTACTTTCATTTCAACTGGAACATTTGTTGTATTTTAATCTGACGTCCTCCATTTCTTCTCCAGATCCAGCCTGTTTCTTGAAACTTGATCTTGTTTGACTGCAGAGAGGCTCTACAATATGAGGCAACACACTTCAAGTGGCAGCAACCAAAACTTACTTCACTTTGCCTCATGCTTTCTTTCCACTGTGCGCAGCTGTGTGATGTTCTCCACACGGCTTCATATCCCACGAGGAGCATTTTTCCTGCCAGGCTTTGTTAACTTGGTCAGTTTTTATGTGTGTTTTTTGTTTGTGTTTCTACCATGAGTAGCTCAGTTGTTTGTGTATTTATAATTGGAAATGTGTGTTTTTATTATGAAATTTAATCAGATTCTTTATGCTGTTATGATTAATGACTGTTAATGCCAGCTCAATCTGCTCTGTGCTGTTTGACACACAGCACAGAGCACATTTTTGTCAGAGGACCAGCCTCGTCAAACAGCACCGTATTCTGCCTGGAAGACTCCTGAAACACCAATGCGTGGTGGAATCCCAAGTGGGCCTGGTGTGATTAATTGTGGTGGCACGAGGGACATGTGACAGCCACGCCCAGTGGTCGTTACTAGCTCAAGTAAGATCCTGCATTTGACTTTCCCAGGCAGAGGGAAACATTGTTTACCTATAGAGCTAACCCCGACTGATCTTTTGTCTCTACATGATTCATGCAGATAAGGAATGCCAAATGAGTAAAGTATTTTTTTCATTAATCAAAAATCAGAGATGGACTCTGCATGCACTGCAGCCAAACGTAAGAGGTGCAAGGTGACATCAGATACCTCTGCATCTTCGTGCATGCACTAAATGCTCAGCAGGTGATTTAAAAGAGCACTGTGTAGGATTTAGTGGCATCTAGTGGTATAGTATAGTAGATTGCAGATTGCAACCTCCTCCGCTCACCCTCCCCTTCCTAGCATGAAAGAGAAACTATGGTTATGAATACTATAATTTCTGCCATATTCTGCAAACAGCCCCCTGACTCAGACACACTGGACCTTCAACCTCAGATACCTCCACACATATAGAAAAATATATTTACCAGAAGCACTACAAAGTCGAAAAGCAAATCCAAACAGTTTAGAAGACAAGGGATGGGATGCTGGTTGCCATGACTGCAGAGAGTTTTTTGGCAAATAGAGAGAGGGCAGCAAGGTTTTAGCTCTCATCAGAATCAGGTCAAAATCATTTCAGGGAATTGTCTTCTTTTTCCTGTCAACCCTCCGTCCTCATGCAGAGTTTGAGAACATGCAGCCTGCTCGGTCTGTTGCTCCCTTTGCAGTGATTGAAATCTTGTTGCGTTCACTACTCGTGGGAATATCAGTCAGGATGAATCCAAGACTGGAAGCAGTGGATTGTAAGTACAGATGAGGCAATCAAGACCTTCAGTTACATTCTTCTGTTGACTTTGTTTGCTCCTCATCAACTCTTTCACTATGAACACAATCATGCCTGAGTTCTTGTTTTATAGCACATATAAATTCCTGCCTCTGCAGTTTTCGTCCATTATCCACACAGCTTCATGCCCAAACAGGAGTGTTTCAGAAAACAGTTTTTTGACTTGGCATCTTATTTTGAAAATTGACCAGATTCTCTATGCCATCTATTGTGTTCTTCCAGCTGCTGTTATTTGACATGGTTGGTCACAGTGTCCATCTAAAATAGACTAACAGTTCCACTTCTGGTGGAATGACAATCATTATCTAGAACCAGTACGATGAGCTCCACCAGCTGTGGCACAGCTGGAACGCATCCCAAATGTGTCTTTAGACTTTAGATGTTAACCTTTTAGCGTGCTCCTCCAGTTTTACCTATATAGGTCAGTTCACTTGTCACGAGAAGTACTCAGCCTTTGAGAATAGTACTATGTACGTTCAGAGGTGTTAATCTATTTACGAAATCTACAAATCTCAGTATAATTCCTCCACATAGCTAAATTCAACAGATAATGAAGATGGGAACTGTATTTAATATGAGGAACCATTTTTTATTTGATTTCAGATCAGATTAAGGGAATTTCCGCTATGAGTTCTGCTGATTGTAGCAGTGTGTGTGGTGTGTGCATGTGTGTGTTGACTGAATTATAAATCTGTGAGTTTGACACAAATTGTGTTCTCTGGTAGTCTGGGAACCAGACAAATCTGCCAGCTCATGTTTCATTTGTTCTGGCAGGTGTGTCTGGCCACCTTTCCATTCAAACTGAATTCCAGCAGCCTTCGATCTGGTGGGGCCAATCACAGCTGTTTATCTAATACTGACAGAAATCACTCATTCCATGACTCTGTGACTTGGTTGTTCCATCCAGTCTGCAGGACTGTCCAGTGATGCAGCAGTCTGATGAGACTATTTGACCAGGCTCCCCTGCTTCAGACACACCAAGCTCAGCCCTAACTTGGATGTGTTGCTTAGAGCTATGTCACACGTCTGTTGCTTTGGTTGGTTGTAGGCTTATCTACCTGGCCTTGGAAATCAACAATAAACAGACAGGTTCCAGACTTATTTGTGAATCAGTCTGGTGATGTCAGGCAGATATTAAGTTGAGCTCAGCTCATACAAGACAGTAAAACTGAATTCTTCTTCTGTTTCTCGTGAGTTATGGGCAGTGATGGGAATAAGTAACGGCGTTAGTAATGGTGTTACTTTTTACAGTAACGGGTAATCTATTTGATTACTCTTCCCATCATTATAATGCTGTTACCGTTACTGCCAAAAAATGCAGCACATTACTATGATTGAAGGCAGCTGTTATTCATCAGACCAACCCGAGTGGCAAATATTTTTCTTGTTCCTCCTTCCTTGGTGAAAGTGGAAGCCAATCAGAGGTGGAGTTGGGCGGGTGTTGCTTATACAAATTGTCAGACACACAGAGAGACACAGAACATTCATGTGAGTCAAAGAGAAACAGGAATGGCAAGTCAGAATAATCCAAAAGTAGCCTTCTTTAATTGGAAGTATAGCCATTACTTTTCCTTCCAACAAATTAAAGGAACAAGTGTAGCCGTGAAATGCACATTATGCCCTGGAGACAAGAGCCTCTCCACGTCAGCGTCGAGCATAAACACTATAGAAACATAGTAATTATAATGTCTACAATAATCCATGACATTTTATTGGATGCTATTCTCACTTTTTTACAGCAACGTTAAAATTTAAATTCGTGTACTGTGGATTTCTGTTATGTATTAAGTGTCCATTTCATTATAATAGTTACTTTCCAAAGTAACTGGTTACTCTTATAACTTGTAACTCAGTAACTACTTTAGTTACTTTCTGGGAGAAGTAACTAGTTACTTTTTAAAGTAAACGCAGTAACCAACACTGGTTATGGGATACTAAACCACTTTACAACATGACATTCATATTCACAAACCAAACTTTATTTACTTGTGTCCATCTACAACACATCATGGAACTGTTGGTTTTCATTGTAATAAAAGCTCCTCATGACTGATTGTGAAGAAACTGTAAACACTGTCGTCAGACCTGACTTGTGGAATTTGACTATTAATATAAGACTTGCAGAATCAGTGGATTCTTTTAAATTGATTCTTAAATCACTTTTTTATAGACTAACTTTTATGTGACTTCTTTAACTTAAAATGTAGTGAATGTGTATGGGTCATACATGTGTGTTTTCTATCATTGCCTTATTTAATTTATCATTATATGTTTTTATCTTATTTTTATCTTATTTTTAAAACTCCACTGCACACCTGCTCACCCGCACCCACCCCTGTGACCATATCACTTCTGTCCTCCAGAACCTCCACTGACTCCCGGTTCCACAGAGCATTCGGTTCAAAATCCTCCTCCTCACACACAAAGCCCTCCATAACCAGGTGCCTTCCTACCACTGTGATTTGCTACGTCGGCGCAGTCCATCCCGCAGCCTCCATTCAGCTGATGCAAACCTGGTGACTCCACCACCCAGGACCAAGTACCAACTTGGTGCAACTTTCATTTATTTTTATATATTGTTTAACTTTTTTAATTGTTTTATATTGCCTTGTCTTTTAAATGTCTTTTGCTATCATCATGTTCTGAAATCTTATTTTGCTTGAGTATCCTGTGTATGCATGTCTGTCAAAGCACTTTGTAAGCTCTGTTTTTAAATATATAAATAAAGTTATTATTATTAGTAGTAGTAATAGTAGTTGTAGTAATATTATTGGTTCCATTACATTTCTTTAATATGAAGTACTTTTTTCTATTGTTGTCTTTAAGACATCAGATCCAGGACTCAGTGAATATAGAGGAGAAGTCATTGAGATGAACAGGGGTCCAATGCAGGACCTGCTGTTGCTGGATGTAAATGCAGGCACCCGTCTGGGTTGAAGCCCAGGGGTTCCACTCCGTCCCTCCAGGTGCACCATGTTTTTTTTTTGTATTTTGCTGCTGTTGTTTTATTATCTGTTGGAAACAGCCTGATTACTGCAGAGGCCTTGAGGGAAACATGACCTTTCCTACAGCTCACACACACACACACAGACACACACACGCCTCATTAGAGGGATTGACATAGTAGCCTGGAGGACAACCACAGATTTAAGTCTCATCCTGTGTTTGAGGGTAAAAGTGGGCACTGAAGCAGAAAATGGCAAATGAAAAAGTAAAAAGCTTCAGTCAGGTAGGAAAATGTAAACTTGATTGAGGTCGTCACCAAGGTTTTTTTTTTCTTCTGTTGCTGTCATTCTGATAAGATGAAATCATGTTAAGAAGATAAAAAGATTGTTGTCATGGTAACTTTCCATTCCATTTATTGCGGCACAGACTTTCCAGTGAGCCAACATGCACCACAGCAGCACCCTGACTCTGTTTGACCTGAATGGAACTGAATTATAGCATCAATGTTAACACCTGTGTTAACCTTACTATTACTACCACATAAACGCCATCAAGTGATGTCACCTGAGTCAGCATCAGAGTCTGAACAGGAAGAATGTCTGGGCAGCGTTAACCACAACCAAGTGGCAACATCCATGGCTGGGAAATGAAGCCTATGGAAAAGGGGCAAAACCTGCAGTTCCTCAAATGTCCACCACCAGCTGGTTCCAGAAGTGAGTCAGTCTTCATAAGCCTGGTACAAGGCTTATATACAACTCACCTGTTCACATTATATTAATGCTTAAAGTTATGCATATTAATGCTTAAAGTTCTGCAGTAACAGTATGGCCATTTTGATTGACAGATAGGTGCCAATACAGCTGGCTTGTTTGAGCAATCAGGTGTCATTCTGCAGTCCTCTACTACTCTGTCCTGACTTTTAGATTAGCCAGGTCCAGGCTTCAAAATGCCTCTTCAGAGACCTGTGGGTGACGTCACGCATAGACTGCCCATTCTTTATACTGTCAGTGGCTACAACAAGCAAAACACACACAAGTCACCAGACTGTCGGTAATAGCCAAGGTGCATTGTGAATAATTAGGTGTCAATTTTTGATAAGAAGAACAAAGAGTACAATGCTAAATAATCCAGTACTCTTTTTCCGTGTCATTTTTGCACCTAGACCTCAAAGTCAATTCAAGTCATTTCTCCTGACTTTTTGTGAACTATAAACTGTACTGTTATAGATGTTTCGGGGTAAGTTGTGGAAATGTTAAACAATTGATCCACAGGGCTGGTGTTTTTTTTTTTGCGTCAGCCAAGATTTAGGTGGTCCCTTAGTTTTGAGTCTATATTCTTATATTCAGCTTGGAAAGTGAAAGTGAAAGTATGGCGGGCCTGTTGTTTTTTTTTCACCACCTGCTGGTTCATCTTCAGCTTCTGCCCACTCAGAATTCTGCAAAGAAAGGAGGCGCTCTAGCTGGTGTTAGCTGTGTTTCTTTCCTGGGTCCAGATGTGGCGATGACCAAACTGCAAACTCCATAGCAAACTCCACTTCAGGATTGGAGCCACCCACACAGCAGTGTGCTTAAAACTGGCAATTGGCATTTTGAATGATGGTAAAATTATTTCTTTTAACTTTAGAGTTCCTGTTTCTTGGCCACTAAACACACATGCACCGACGCAAGTGGCAGACCGAGGCTGAATGAGGGGCGTGGGCAAAAAAATAGAAAGGTCACCAGCTGAGATCTTGAGGGCTCTGGAGTCATTGAACCTCTGTTTGAACTGCTGTTTGCAGGCTGGTTTTCCTATGAGGCCATGCAGAGCAGAGCAGCTGATGCTGGCTGACCATACTTTGAAAGTGTGGCCACAAGACTGCTGCACTTATCGTGCCCCAAATTTCATCAGGTTTTTTTCTTTTTATAAAAGAATTTTAGTCAGTTTTTAGTAAATTCATAATATAGTTCATGCAAGTTTGTATTGTGAATTGGACTTAATCACCAATTTTGGAGTTGGAAATTGTGAATATGGACAGTAATAAGCTGGGTAAAAGCATTTCACAGTTGGCATTCATTGAGCACCTGAAGAAAACTCAACAGGCTCTGGGACATGGCAGCACCTGCAACATTTGTTTTTCTCACATTTCTTTTTTCAATCACAAGGGCTGTGTCAAAAGAAAGGAGGCTGAACACAAACAAGTGAACACACACGTACAAACAAGTACGATAGAAATTTCTATTGAATGAAGGTTTGAGTTTGAAAAGCTCCATTTTCCTTTTTCTACACTCCCCTCCTTGTCTTTAATGTGTCCCTCTGCTCTGACAGCCTGGTGTCTGTGCTGGTCAAACACTCACACAAACATTCATTACTGCACCACACACAAAGGCCACATCTCCTCCACCCTGTCTTCGGGGTTGTTGAGGTGTCAAAAATAGTGCCTGCGTGTATGATCACAGGGGTTGCTAATATTGCACTTTGGCTATTGTTTGCAGAGTGCAGCAAGTTGCTAGTGAAGCCCCAGATGTGTGAGTGTGTGTGTGTGTAGAGACACACATACCATGGTGCTGCCTGTGAAGTAAAAGAGTGGGCTGATCCCAGTGTCTGAGATGGGCTCGCAATGTCAGATGATGCAAAGATGGAAATCAGAGAGAAATACCAGGAGAACCCTAAGAGTCCTGTAAGGAGAAATTAGAATTGGATTCTGACAGTGTTATAATTGTCAGGCCCAGAACAAAGCGGCAGACTCAGTTGCGGAATAGGCAGGTTTGGGAAGAAACTTTTATTGTTTCTGAGCTGCTGATACAGTCTATAGAATTTACAACAAAAATGGCTACCCTGACTAGCACTCTAACTCTAACTAAAACTCTACTCAAAAAAACCACGAACACTAATCTAGAAAGAAAAACGCCTCACCAAAGTGGGAGGGAATAAACTAATAAACTTTACTAAACAAAAACACTCACTCAAAATGAGGAGGAAACAGTACTATCTGTATCTTTGACCTAATCTTCCTAAACTAACTCAGAAACAAAAACAATCCTGGAGGATGAAAAAACTTTATCCAAAAGAAAGAGACTAACAAACAAAAAACAATCCCATAGGATGAATACAAGCTACAAAAAAAAAAACTCTAATCTTAAACTAAGGCTATGAAAATTACAAAACAATGAGGCTTGGAACAGGCTTGGAACAGGCTTGGAACAGGCTTGGAACAGGCTTGGAACAGGCTTGGAACAGGCTTGGAACAGGCTTGGAACAGGCTTGGGTGCGACGACAGGACGTACGACGACACTTTGGCACGGGACAAGGGAGACGCAGACAATATATACACCAGGTAATAGGGAACAGGTGGAAACAATCAGGGCGGGGACCACAATCAGACCAGTGACACATGAGGAAGGGCAAGTGACCTGAAACGAGAGGAGAGCTAACTTTCAAAATAAAACAGGAAATGACAAGACATAACAAAAACCCAGCTTGACCTCACCGCGGTGTGACAATAATAATATGTAATATTATTTATCTTCAGAAGAATTGAATTCAATTGAAGCTCCATTGACATTCCTCTTATTGGTTCATTGCATGACTAAAGCTGACCGTCTTAATGTCAATCAAATACCCAAGTGGAAAGGACAGAACATTTTTTTCATTCTTAATGTTAAAGACTTAATATTCATATATGAAAACAAATCAGGATAACATTTCATGATGCTGGAGACCAAAAACAAATTACTCAACTTAGATTATGACTTACTGTAGTCTCACATGTGGCCAAGAACATGATTCCAAGTGAATTCTGATGTTGATCTGTGGCTGCAGGATTTGTAAATAACACATCTGTGTAATAAAATGTTCATGCATGCATCCATTATCTGTAACCTCTTATCCTCATCAGGGTCATGGTGGGGCTGGAGCCTACTACCCCAGCTGACTTTCGGTGGGAGGCAAGGTACAGCCTGGACAAGAAGCCAGCATATCACAGGGCATAAAATGTGACACCGTATCCCTGAACATTTCTATCGCTCATCACACATTTCTATCACTCAGGAAGATGTGCAGCACAAAGTTCTGCTTCTCGTGTTTGAAGCTATGCGTATACAAACCAGTTTTTGGTTTAGTGCTCCTAGTCAGATCAATAAAGAGTCTGAAGGTAAGACATAACACATTTCTACAGAGTTTTATTTTCGTCTCATAATTTCCTTGAATCGTTTCCTGTCATTCATTCCACTTGACACAGTGTTCATGTTCTGATCATTTTGTTTTGTAACCAATCAGTAGCTAGTGTAATATTTGTCCCCAGTGTCATTTTCTTTTGAAACAGAAGCGTGGCAGCAGTTGTTAGGACCAATTAACAAAATAAATCTGACAGTTTAAGAGTTATTTCTGCATGTCGACTTGAAACAGGTGTCAAGAAAGGAACAAAGAAGTGTTTTAATACACCGGGAATGATTATAAAATGACGGGTGTTCTTGGGTGTTTACGGGGTCTAGAGGGTCTGTGCAGTGAAGATGCATCATACAGATGTTGATCGTTCCCTTACACAGCCTCCCAGCATCTTAAGAAGTCTCTAACTTGATAAAACCATTAAATAAAAAGAGTATGTAAAAATACTTTCTTTGACCGTCAGTTTCCAGTCCATAGCTCCAGTCCATAGTGAGGACACAGAAGACCTATCTGAACCACTGGAAACGGAAAAAAAGTTTCTTTTTGGTGTGCTAATTAGAAATGGAAGTTGATTTGATGTCTGAACTGTAGTGAGGCCTGTCGGTGTTTGCACTGTGAGCCTCAAAACTGCACATAATTGATGATACAAGATCAGTTTTGTCTGTCTGATTGTGTGCGCGTGTAAGGATGCCGTTTTGTTTGCTGGTGTGTGACTGTGTGAGTGTGTGTGTGTGTGTGTGTGTGTGTGTGTGTGTGTGTGTGTGTGTGTGTCTGTGTGTGTGCATGAGCCCAGTGTCACTGAGGACTCTGGAGACATCAAAAACCTTTCAAGGGCCCAGAGTGCTGCTGTTCAAAGGTCTCCATTACCTCCCTCTCTCTCCTGTTTCCATCACATGATGTTTTTCATCTTCCAGCCTTTTCTTATTCTCTCCCTCTCCTGGGGTCTTCGTGCCCTTTCCCCTCCGTCTCTTGCCCATCAACAACACAGAGACCAAACAACAGCCGCCTCTGTCTCCCACAGGCTTGAACTTCAAGCACATCATGGCTCTGACAGGCCACAGTAAGCAAGCGGCTAATGCTGCTGCTGCTGGGCACGGGAAGGAACTGATTACACAGAGCAGGATTACTCTCGTCTCACTACAAACAAATGCCTAGAGTCACTCTTCACACTGCCGTAGCTCCGGTTTTATGACATTCATGCATAATGTTATTTTCAGTGATGCTTTGGTGTTAAATGTCAGAGATAGAGTCGGGATGTAGTTAGCTTAGCATAAAGACTGGATCTAAGGGGAAACAACAGGCCTGGCTTTGCTTGAGTTTCAAAGTACCAAGACTTTTATAGCTGATTAACAGCTTCTATCTTGTTTGTTGAAGCAAACAAACAATTGTGTTGCAAGAAGAAAACATGCTAATGCATAGCGGTGGTGCAGGATGGTCTATTCTTGTACTGTATGTTACTTGTTTCTTGAAAAGGATATTTGCATATCTGGTAGACATTCACCCCTCTAGGCCACTGCGCCCTCAGAATGCTGGGTTCCTTGTGGTTCCTATAGTTTCCAAAAGTAGACTGGGAGCCAGAGCTTTCAGCTATCAAGCTCCTCTTCTGTGGAACAAACTACCTTTCTGGGTTCGGGAGGCAGACACGGTCATCACCTTCAAGAGCAGACTTAAGACAGGTCATCCCTTAGTTATGCTGCCATAGGACTCCTCCTCCCTCCTGTGTCTGTGTATGTGTGTGTCTCTCTCTCACCATCTGTAAACATACCTGTCTCATTAATGCATGTTAATACATGTTACTAACTAACTTACTAACTTCCCTGGAGTTTCTGTGCTGTCTCATCCAGCAGGTTCTCATGGATCGTGGCTGCTGCTGTGGTCCTGCATGACGTCCACTACATATATTATTACTGTCATTATTGCTACCATATCTCCACTACAGTTTATAGTTAGTTAATGATTTACTGCTGCTGTGCATCTGTGTCTCTCTATCTCTATCACAGGTTCCACTGCTACTGTAATCATTCTACCATTCATTGTAATTCATTGTAATTGTACAATATGTTTGTGTTGATTGTTCTGTACATGTGACATCCACTGCACGTCTGTCCTCTTACACCTTCTTTCCCTGTTAAAAGGTTTTTTATGGGCAAGTTTTTCCTCACTTGAACTGAGGGTCTAAGGCACATGTGTCAAACTCAAGGCCCGCGGGAACTTGATAAGTGTATGATTGTCTTAAGATACATTAATTCCCAGCTCATAAAATACCAACAATTTGTCACAGCCCTAGGTGTCTGATACTGATGCAAAAGGTACCCTCCACGTCAGTATGAAACGCTCTGGGTTCTCATTTGGCTCCAATGTAAACCCGTCTGTGGCGGTAAGAGATGCTCAGAGCAGAGGCTACAGCTGTCCATTCACTATAACAAAAACCTGATCACAGCGATACACAAAGCTGTGAGCATCAATGTGATTAGAGAACCAAGGACTCTCTGCCCGGGAGTATTTTTTCACTATTTTAAGGATTTCTTTTAATGACATCATCGACATTTCTCAACAGAAACACGTCAAAGTGTCGTGTTGATAATTCAACAGTAAGATAGCTTCATGTTGTTGCCCTCAGTATGATCTTTTTCTCCTTCAATTCTGTGAAATAAAGTTTTATTCATATGTTTGATAGCGGAAAGGCCTACATTACCCATAATCCCAGAACACTGTCAAATTGTCACGCCCCTGGGCGTCTGATGCTACCACATCTGTACGAAATGCTCTGGGTTTTCAAATGATAGTGGTCAGAGATGCCGTCCATTCACTCCAATAATAACCCGATCATGGCGATACATGATGCTGTGAGCATCAATCTGATTAGCAGAGGGTCCTCGGTCCTCCAATCAGATTGAAGCTCACATATTTTTCTTTATTTGCTTAAATAGTTTGAACACTGATTCAAGTAATGTGGGTTTCAAGCTGAACATTTTGCAAGTTGAATACACAATAAATACAGAAACAGTTATTTAACAAAATAGTTTAATAATAGTTTAATTTATTTTAAATTACATTGCATTTTGTTACATTCAAATTGTTAATGTGGCCCATCAAGGGCAACCATTATGCTGATGTGGGCCTCTGTGAAAATGAGTTTGACACCCCTGGTCTAAGGACAGAGGGTGTCACTCCCTGTACAGACTGTAAAGCCCTCAGAGGCTAAATGTGTTTTGTGACTTTGGGCTATACAAATAAAATTTGATTTGAATTTGAAATGATGCAGGTGTTGGAGTGAGCTGTGCTTCCTCATTTGCAAACAGAAATGTTCTTTCGAACATCTGACTGGCTGATCAGGAAACATAACACAGAGAAATCTTTCTACTGATTGGCTAATGTGCGAACTGCTGCCGTATCATACAATCAAACTATTTTATAGGAAAGGAGAGCAGACACCAGAGCTGATGACATTTTTTAGTCACACAGGCTTCAACTGTACACCTGATCCAATAGCTCTGTCATGAATTCTACAATTACAAAGCTCAGAACTCTTTGTTAATTGTTGGTGACACTGTCAGAAACGTCATAATTATACTTTAAGTTTCTCATTGAGGTCATAGTGGGTGGAAATGTCACAATGGAGTCACAACCATCCATTCTCTCTGCATAGCCTGGGTCAGGTTATGGTGGCGCAGGTCCAGCAGGCCACTCCAGATGCCTTCTCCCTAGCAACACATTCCAGCTCCTCCTGGGTGATCCTGAGGTGTTCCCAGGCTACATATACGTAGTCCCTCCAGCGGATAATGGGTCTGCCCCGGGGTCTCCGTCCAGTTGGACGTGCCCGGAACACCTCCAAAGGAAGGCGCCCAGGGGGCATCCTAATCAGATGCCTGAACCACCTCAGCTGGCTCCTTTTGATGCAAAGAGCAGTGGCTCTACTCCGAGCTCCTTATCCTATCTCTAAGGCTGAGCCCGGCCACCCAGTGGAGGAAACTCATTTCGGCCACTTGTATCCACAATCTCATTGTTTCGGTCACTACCCAAAGCTCATGACCATAAGTGAGGGTTGGAATGTAGATGGGCTGGAAAACCGAGAGCTTCACCTTCTGACTTAGCTCCCTCTTCCCCACAATGGCTTCAGTACTGAAGATGCCTCACCAAACCGCCGATCCATCTCACACTCTATTTTCCTCACTCATGAACAAGACCCCAAGATACTTGAACTCCCTGGCTGGAGCGCATTATATTGAAATGGGTTGTATTGTTATTATGGCGCGCTGATGGTCAACATATTAAAAGCACTGTCCTACTGTGCTGTGTTTTGAGGACACAAGTCTTTTACAAATCATTTTTCTAAAATTCAGTTCATTGAAATTATTATTTTTTTATCCTGCATGCATTAATATCAACAGAGCAAAGCAACAAAATGGACTTTACTTGTGTGACTTTGTCACACACACACACACACACACACACACACACAAATGACCTGACAGGCAGGAGTCAGTTGCTTTCCTTCACAGTCCAGCTGTGTGTGTAGAACAGTTGACAAGAAGCGTCTGTCCTTCCAATCAGCAAAGGCAACAGATCAGAGGAAAACCTCAACATTCCCTCTATCATTCCTTCCTCCTGTCCTTTTCTCCCTCCTACACGCTCTCTCTGTTTCCTCTTGCCTTTACCTCCCCTCTTTCTCCCCACCCTCTCCCTCCTGCAGCCAAAAATGTGTTTATCTCTGAGACTTCAAAAAAGCCCAGGCTGGAATCACAGCGACGGTGACGACTAGAATCTGTCAAACCCTGGTATGGCACACCATTTTACCCTACTTGAAAGAGACACTATTTATCAAGGGTGGTGAGAGAGGGAGATAGTGAGGGATTGAGTGAAGAAGAAGAAAAGAGGGGAGTGCAGGAGGGAGAGGACTAAAAAGACAGAAAAAACATGGCAAAAAAGAGAAAAGTTTTCTCAATCAACATGTTTTTGGAGCGATTTGGAAACTAGGACAGAACAGGAATTGTCCCAACGTGGCCCAAAAGCATCCCACCCACTCAAGCCACCCACGTATCACCCCGAGGCTTCTGTTCCAACGAAAGAGAGACAACAAACCAACTGCAGACCTTTTAAGGACTAACATGGAGAGAGGGAAGGGTGAAAAGCTCCATGAAAAAAAAAATCACATTTTTTAAAAGTTTGGAATTAAACAGGCTGTTAGAAGTCATGTCCAAAAAAGTACATCCAGATTGCTGGATACACACATACTGTACACTATGAGAACATACACACACTCACAGTCACCCAAAAGAAACAAGATCAGCATAAATCAAAAGATATGCAGAA
This sequence comes from Nibea coibor, assembly GCA_023373845.1. NCBI lineage: Eukaryota > Metazoa > Chordata > Actinopteri > Sciaenidae > Nibea > Nibea coibor. The sequence continues at coordinate 25,342,119 of CM041739.1, forward strand.
ACAGAAATGTTTAGTATGACTTATATTACAGACTACATATATACAGATACACTGATGATATTTGTCGTTTACATGGCATTGCCACATATGAGCTTTAAAACAGCTCGAGAAACCTACAGGTGACGTCACCATGTACTTTCCATTCTTCATTGTGTCATTGGAAGTACGTACAGGGCTCGAATAAGGACATTATTAGCCTTGCATAACATACTGACTTGATGATGGGAAACCAGGTATATCTGTCCAAAATACACCAGCCTTTCTATCTGTACACAAACAAAATGTAAAAAGCAGTCTGTGGTTATAGGTCAGTTGTTGATGAACAACAGTGTTTTTAGTTTGAGCAGCTAGAAACTGTGAGTGAACACAGGTTTTGGTTGTGGTCTGTGTACAAGTTTGAGATGTATGAAGCCTGGCAACCTCACTATGATGAGACTCTGGAATGTATCCCAGAAAGAAAAAACATGCTCATTTGTGAACTGTTGTCAGTAAATTGCAGCAACTTTCTACAATTCTACTGAGAGTTAAACTTTTCAAGGTTCTTTCTATATTGTGCTATGGACAAATTTTGATCTGATACAGTATGCTGGGTACAGTCTGTGAGCTGATTTGGTCGCAATAATGTATACAGCCAAACAAAGTATAGCTCATATTTTACATATCTTCTATCTATTCAGCACAAAATGAGGAAGTTTGTTGTGTGGTCTCGACAGAGTAAAAAAGAAAATCATGATCATTAAGCAAGAGGAAGAGCCACAGGATAATTCAAATCAGAAGAGTTCCCTTTGGAAAGGATGGACGTGCTCCACACAACAGCAATCCTATTAGAGGTATTAGACATTGAATTGACAAAAACACAAGTACGGGTAAAACAAACAATGTGATGATGAGTTTGCTTTTCGCATTCTTCGAGTAGCAAAGCAAAGATGTTAAAAATGTGCCCTGAGGGTGATATTAGGCCCATATTAAGTACAATAACAGTAATTTGTCACATCCGTATTTGTTAACCATCTGTACAGAAAACAATCCCTGTGAATAACTGTACACTAAAGTCAATTTTGAGTTGTTTTTTTTCTCGAGCTATGCAAGAAAAAAAAAACAAGGCGAGTTTATTACAAGTGTGAGATTGAGATAAATGATTCATACACAAGTGGAAATTCAAAAGACGCACACAGAGGGAACATACATAAGTTAATCAGCAGCACACAAATAGAGATCAGAGGTATGTTGAATATGCAGAGCTGTTTCTGTTTCATCTGTCACCCACTGCTTTCAACTATCTGTACTGCAGTGTAAAAATCTGGCACAACATCAAAAAACATGTTTCAGTTTTCTTTTCTTCAGTGTAATCTGTTCCCACATTTGGAATCTCATCAGGAATCACACGGAATCTGTGGTTTGTCCAAGTCCAAAGAGTCACATGTCCCACAGAGGCAGCAAATGATGCTCCACAACGTGTTGGACTGAGAGATCCACACTGTTACCAGTTATGATGATTGATGATTATTATTAATGATTCAAATATCTAATGTGTCTTACCGGTGTTGGCAGAGAAATGGTCTTCAGGTCACCAAAAACAGATGTCCTCATGGATATCTGCACCAAATCTAATCACAGTAGTTCAAGAAACAAAGTCGAGTGGAACTTTAGACTAGACAAACAATCAGTGGAAATTTCTCATATTTCTGTTATTGTTTTTCTTCTCTCAGTAGAGCAGGTTCTCTTTGGTCAAGACTGAGGCATCTCAACAAACTGGATGGATTTCCATGACATTTGGGCCAAACATTCATGATTTCAAGAGGATGAATCCAAATTACTCTCTTGACTTTTTGTCTTAATTCAAAATTTTCAGTTTTCAGTTATCTCAGCATCTACTGGATGGGTTGGCACAGACATTGATGGTTCCTCACGGATGCATCGCACTGACTTTGATGCAACAACTACAGAGGCTCTTTTGTAGGACTCCTGTCCCTAAGACGACAGTCAATGTTACTGCTTTGCTTTGTGATTTGTTCTTCTTGAGCTCTTTATTTGTCATATGCGCAGCAATTATAGTCAAGCAAGTCATTGTTCTCAGACTCCCTCCAACACCACTGATACAGTATGAATCAAAGGAAATCAGCAGGAAGAAGAGAATCTGAGACATCATGCAGAAGTGAAAATTGTGAAATGAACTACAGAAAATAAATCCTGCCCTCTTGATCTTACAGTAACATTCTTATGTGAGCATTTAGCTCAAAGCACCGCAGAGCCGAAGTAAAACCCTCCTCATCCTGAAAACCTCCTCATGAAACGATGCCAATGAGCCACATACCCACTCCTCCACCTGTTGCTGCTTTCACAGCGGATGAGGAGAACTTGTGACTGATCATTACTCCATCTGCAGATTCTATATTCTTCTTCCGGTAATCATGTGTTCTCCTCCACGTTGTACTCGGTTTGTGCAAAACGCCTGTGGTCACCAAACTTTAAAAAAACAGTGTTTCCCTGGAGGTTCTGCTCATGTTTGCAACCCCATTTCAGAAAAATAAAGCCAGAGGAGTGGTTTTCTTTACAAACAGCATTAGAGCCTCAATGAGCTGCTAGCATGCACATAGCTGTCTTCTTTTAATATTGTTTTATTGTGTTATATATTTTATTTTTTAATTGTTTGTTTGTTTGTTTTTTGTTTGTTGTTGCCCCAATATAGCCAATGAATAGCAGTGTTTAATTTAACTTGAAAACATGCTGAATAAAGTTTATTATTGGTATAAATATTATATTGTATTCTTTGCATTTATTATTACTTTGTTTTGTTGTATGTGTTTTCTTGTGATTCACCAGTGCAGCTGAGGCTCACAGTCACACAGGCCAGCAATGTCTGAGCAGCTGAATGAGTCCCAATAAATACAATAATTCCCTCAATTTCTATGTAATATGGTTTTAATATGCAGCATCTTTGCAACAATACCCTGTGGAAGAGATTATTATTGGTGTGATTAAAAAAGTGGCGTCTGCTGCTTTCAAAAGAGGAAATAGGATGCCCCCAGGTAAGCAGTGGAGCTGTGGCGTAAATAAAGTTGTAAATAGAGTCGTGTGTTTTAATTGTCCCTACTGGAGAAGCGGGGGCAGAACATATGCAACGCTGATCTGACCATCTGTTGGACCTGGACTTCTACACATTCACACACGCCACACACGCAGAGAGGGGGTTATCATAGGTACAACAGATTGTGTGTGTGTGTTCAGGTGTGGTCAGACTCCATGCTAATTTGCTAATTGTACCATATTGTGCAGTGGGAAATGAGTGTATCTGAACATACATAGTCCGTGAGTGACAGAGACACCCATGCTCACACACACACGCACACACGCACACACACACACACGGTAAACTGGAGACGGGCCATCATTCCACAGCCTCCTTGCTTGTAATTTGGTGGATTGATAACATAATGATCATTACCTGCTGAGTAATATGTCTACTGGGGCCTATAAAGAAATGATTATGGATATGAATATAACCGCCTTATGAGCCATTAGTGAGGTAGTGATGTAATGACATCCCCGGCTCTTTGAACGGTGCATTGTCACACTCTGCCTACAGTGATATTACTGCTATACAGTTCCTCGACAGTTTACAAGTTTAACGAAATATGAGATATAAGGAAAGAAATCATTTACTTGGATGTAAAGGGAAACCTAATGATTTACTGGGGACTGAGAAAACTCATTAAAGTCTCTGTTGTGCAAAGACAAAGCAATCCTAAGCTGTCAGGAGCACAACTTCAGAACTTTATTCAGTGATTTTGGTGAAATTGGATCAGATTTTATACACAATATATTCACTGCTTTTTCCTCTGATGTCCACTGGCTGCTCAACTTCAACTGTGATTTACACAGTTTCCAGATGGACTACTTGCTAAAGTAGCTAAATGCTAATTAATTGCTGCTAACAGAACCGGGCTCAGCACCTGAACCGGACCAAATCTGAGCACAACCTCTGACAACAAAACCAAGTGTTTATAGTACTGAGGTGATTTATAGACTTTTCTGATGGAAAGATTGCTAAGTGGTGATCTGTGAATTGTCGTTAGCTCAGTGTCGCTAACCAAACTGACTCAGGCCGGGGAAATGTGGAAGTTCACAGCGCTCTGCTTCCTGTAGACTGAGCCTACAGCTCCTGCAGAGGCTCTGTGAGACGGCGTGATGACTTTGGTAAAGTGGAACTCTTACCTAATGCTAACAATATGCTGTGAGCTGTTATTTTAAGGTAGAAAAGTTACATAATAGACACTACACACAGACTACATCACCGCCTGGTGTGGCAAACTGCAAACCCCAGTGAGAGCAGCACATTACTGAGTCTGAACTGCTATAGTGAAGTATGTGTATGCCCAGAGGTGCAGGAAGAAGACCTGATGGAGCATTAGGGACTACAACCACAAACTCTCTGCTGATCAACATGCACACTAACACTGTTGCTCAATATGTACAACAATGAGTTGTACAATGAGTTCAGTTATAGCAGAGCTCCCCTGTCATACCTGAGAGAGAGAGATCTGACGCTCATCCAGACCTGCTGGTGACTGTTGAGGTGGTTTTAGTGGGCAGACGTGCTTTGGATCACTACAGATACATTTGTTGACCTTTCCTCCTGCAGTGTTCCTGAACATAACACTGTTCTTCAGCACTGTGCTGCCTGACATTCTCTCTGTTCCACACATTCACAACTTCAGCAGCAGTGAGCTGCTCCAATGGGACACAGAGTGTGTGGAGACGCGGTTACATCCCCAGTGTAACACAAACACACACACACACACCGAACTATACAACTACTAATGCCAGTGATATAAAAGTATCCATGGGAACCAGCCGGTTTGGCTTGGCTTCAGTGAACGTTTATCTAAGCCTAACTCAGTGTGCTGATCAAAGAGTACAGTCTAGACATATGAAGTGTGGTGAAATAACTGCACTGAAAAATCTAACTGGAAGTTACATTTCAAATCAATACAAATGGTTTTGAGTCGTTAAGAGGGGATAATGGCAGAGCTATGCTAGTTGCCCTGTAAGGATGTACTCTGTGGTTTGAGCTAACATCTGCATGCTATAATGAATGTGAGCATTGATGATGCAGGTAGCTACTTGTCGATGGTGAAGAAAAGTCAAGCGTTTATTATAGCATTCACAATCTTCATCATCCTATGGTGAACATGCACATCTGTGCCAATCACTGCAGTCCATCCAAAGCTTTCTAATGTTAAGGTCCTTCATACAGTACAGAGTGGGCAGAGTGATGACAGCAGGTGTTAAAAAAGTTTCCCATAAGCTCCAGACAATTATGGCTAATGGTTCAGTGAAAGAGTTGAGTTTGAGTTAGTGCAACATGCGTAATAACAGCAGGACAGAGAGGACTGAAGCAGAGGTTACAGTCAAAAATGACTTTAGACCGCTTTCATACCTGTGACGGTTCCATAGTTAATCTGAATCTGGTTTCTCATTGCAGCAGAGACAGATCCTAGGTGGAGACACCTGGGCCTCTGACTGAGTATCGAATTGATGATGATTGAGTGATTTTGACTTATTAAACAATACATTACTTTATTTTACAACCCGCAACTCCCTATTGTTTTTGTCATGGCCTTAGAGTCATGTGAGATGTTGAAAAAGAGGCTTTGGTCTCTAATACACTTTGACGTGTATGTGAGTGTCGGTTCCCTACTTAATTTGAATCTATTTTTCATATTTTTCCAGATTTTCCAGTACCAATGTCCTTTTTTGTGTTCACAAAATAATCATTCTTTAACTTTGACTAACAAAGACCATGTCAACAAAGATAGTACTGCATACTGCAGTATGAACCATCAGTTTTTACACACAGTGCAGTGGCTGAAGTACAGCCACACACACAGAACTTAATGATGGTGATGGTGAAGTGATGGGGTGAAATGTAGCATTGCCCTGGGAGCAGTTAGAGGTTAGCTGTCTTGCTCAAGGGCACCTTAGTAGTGCCCAGGAGGTGAGCTGGTGCCTCTCTAGCTACTAGTTCACACTCCATAGTTTAATCTGTATGATGTGAGAATTCATCCTGCAGATGTCAACATATTTGTCTAGATATGTGAAGCTTTAACCTGCTGGTGGCACTGGCATAAACATCATGGGATCACCAAAGCCATCAGGATTCACTCTTTGGGGACTATCCAATAGCTTAGAGCTAGCCAGACATTTCAGTCTGAACCAAAGTAGTGGACTGCCTGACCAATCAACTGACCAATATTGCATCTCTGTACAAATTCAGTCTGTCATCTATAATTCTTCAGGACTATTTCCTGGCAGGCTGGAAAACACACAAGTCCAATAAGACATTAAAGCTCCCCTGACACCAAGGAAGGGTGATAATACTTTGTACATTTTGGCTGAACGATTGGACAGCCACTGACATAAGATTAAGTCCATGCCTGATGAAAGTTCCATTTATTTTGATTAAAGACCATTACTGCACTGTCCACTTTGGACGGTGTCTCTGAAGGGACATGAGGCTGAGCTGCTGTACTCTGCTCCACTGACCCGAGGATTAACTCTGAACCCTGACATCTTCTTCACTCTGGCAGATTGAAGGAAGCAGCTGTAAGCATTGTAGCCTTGGCCAGTCTGCATGAATGTTACATCTCCTTACCTTACACTCACCATTACTAATTAATCCAAATCATGTTCCACAGCGCCCGGGCGCTTAGACACCTCACCCCCACCCCTCGACCAGCCGTCCTTAACATGGAGAGAAGAGGCAGCCCCGACCCCTTCCTGAATAAAACATCCTAATAATTCAACTTAAGCATTTACCTAATGCATTATGCATGAGAGTGAAATCAGTCCAGAGGGCAATGGAATCAGGATGTTGACAGTGTGTCTTGCGTGTTTCTGACTGTGTATGTGTGTGTGTGTGTGTGCACTGATTTATTTATCAGGAATATTTAATGAAAATGTGTGAAGCAGTGTGGAGCAGAGGAGCAGCAAGCCAACACTCACAGTAACTAATGCACCTCGCATTTCACCTGTTTTTCCTGTTTGTGTGTGTTTGTTGTCTTATTCGCACAGGTTAGAGCAGACAGTGCGATATCATGCAAACGTGTCTCCTCACAGCTGCGAAGAGACGGACAGAAGAAGGTTGTAGTGTCACTTCTTTAAGAATCAAAATAAACCAGGTTAGAGGAAGCAGAAAATGCTACGACCAAGAAACATTTACATGTTAATCCTGTTGCAGCTGGCACAAGTCAAACAGCTTGAACTAGAACTAGAAACTGAAACTCCAGTCAGGATGCATGTGACAAGAATTCAAGAAAACAGTTTGGATTACATTTAAAGATGTTGCCGGTTGACATGTAAGTATTAGAATTTTCAACCCTGACGTAAACTTCCTGTCGCAACAGAATTTATTTTCGCAGTCCAAAGACGATTTGGAGGTTTGCTTGAACTAAAAGCACTTTACATTACATTACAGTGCGACATAGAATTTAAATAATGAATGAAGGTAGCTGCTGTGTGAGCTGTGCATAAAATTACATTCTGTACATAAAAAAAAAAAAAAGAGAGAAATAAAGACTGCAGAAGCAGTCCCGATGGTTACAGGTACTCTGGCAATCATTTTCATTTTGATATGGCTAAACGTATTAAAGGTGGCAAAAGTTTGTCGAGATTTGACTGTCAACCATCAGCCAACATGCCATGAAAATTGTGCTTTTTGTGGTCTGAGCAGAAGTCTATCTCTCTCTGCAGATCAAAGGCCCTGACACTGCAGGAACTATATCAAGTAAAATGCCGTGATTGTTTTGAAATCAAGAAATTTAGAGCATGAACCTTCGACAGGTCAAAGAAATTCAGCTCTTTGCAACCCCTGATGCCTGTCATAAATAAGGCTACAGTGCCATGCAGTGTATTGTCTGAATGGATTTTTGGGGCATATTTTACTGAACTGTTGACTAATTGAAGTGACATTTTCTATAGGCCTGTTCAGGTCCAGCAGGGGAACTTTGTTCCATGCCACGCTCCATCCTGTCCCCTGTCATTTTCTGTGATCTCATGACTGTCAGACATGTAATAAAGGCATAAAATGCCCCAAAACATAATTCTCAGAAAAGATCCATAATAGATGGAAGGTTAATGACATCTAATACCATCCCCACTACAGCTTTGTTGGTTAATGACTTATTGCTGCTGTGCATCTGTGTTCCACTGCTACTGCAATCACCTTACCATTTATTGTAATTCATTGTAATTGTACAACATGTTTGTGTTGATTGTTCTGTACATGTGACATCCATTGCACGTCTGTCCGTCCTGGAAGAGGGATCCCTCCTCTGTGGCTCTTCCTGAGGTTTCTTCCACATTTTTTCCCTGTTAAAGGTTTTTTTTGTGGGCAAGTTTTTCCTCACTGGAACCGAGGGTCTAAGGACAGAGGGTGTCACTCCCTGTACAGATTGTAAAGCCCTCTGAGGCAAAATGTGTTTTGTGACTTTGGGCTATACAAATAAAATTTGATTTGATTTGATTTAATGCACAGTGATTACTAGATCTTACAAACCATACTTTCCTTGCTAAAGGCGTCTTGACCAAAGTTGAGTTGAGTTTTCCTTGTTTACTTTTTACTTCCAGAGCTGAGCGTGTGTACGTGTTTCCCTTCTGTCACAGTGGAGGTCACAGACCCAAAGATAAATGCCATCTGGTCTTGACCGCACCTCTTGGGATCTCAGCGAAGCCCCCCTCTGTCCTCCATCACTACTCAAGCCATTTATCCATCAAGCCATCTACTCATCCAGTCATCCGAATGCACCCCACCACCCCACCCTGACATCGCCTCTGCTCCCCTGTCCCAGCTATATGTGGCATGGCCATTATCAACATGTTTTTGTCAGAGGAGTCCATCTGAATGAGTCCCAGTGGAACTGGCATGATAAAAGGCTTTGAAAACCTCCATGGGTACATCTGTCGCCCGTTCTCTAGAGTTACAGTAGTTGTGTGTGTATGTGTGTATTTCGGGTGAGTGGTGTGGAGGAAAGAGAGGTCTAATATGTTGGAATACATCCAAGATAGAGCCATCATGGGAGTTGGTGCATGTGTGTGCATGCTGTGATTATATGCAGACATGCTCATGGGTGCATGCTTCTTCTCTGCAGTTCTCTGTATATATATATATATATATATATATATATATATATATATATATATATATATATATATATATATATATATATATATATATGTATATATATATATCAGAGACACTTATCTATATTCATATATAACTGTCTTTCTGTTATATTACTTAAAAGGTACATTCTGATTTTGTTATTTTGCAGCAGCTACATGCAGAGGATTTTCTTTACATTCTAACACTGGAAACACATTCACTGATTATGCCCATTCCATTCAAATTGACTGAATTTGATGTGAAATTCTCCTGTCAAAAATGCTGGTGAGGACTTCTAAAATTAGAATTTAGATAAGGTTTGGTTAAGGATTAAGGCCGGGCATGTAGTTGTGAAGGTAGGTGTTAAGGCTGGAGGGAGTGAAAGTAATAGAAAGCTTTCACAACTATGGAAATATAAACCGTGTGTGTGTGTGTGTTGGAAGTGACAGTCATAAAGAGCCTCCATCAACCCACTGCAGTCAATTAGAGGCTCAGAGCCCCGGGGGCGACACTCCACGACTTCAGTTCACATCTCCACCTCCGCTCCTTCCTCACCTCCCTCCGTTCCCCTCCAACTAAAACCTTTTTTCCTTTGGTTCTTTCACTCCTCTGCTGAGCACTCTGACAGCCGTTGGAGTCAGGGACTTTCATCCAAAGCGTCACCTGTCACTGCCATCGACTTAGTTTCTGTTGTTCTACCAGAATGAGGGTGGGAGGGAGGAGGTGGGGACTGGAGGGTGGAATGGAGATGGTAAGGGGGAGGCTGACATGTTGGGTGATGATAAAGAACATGAAGAGGAGCACAGTGACACAGAGTAAAAGAATATGTGATATGAGCTTACATTTACATTTTACATTGTAGATATTCAGCTGACGCTTCTATTCTGTTGACTGACTTGCAATGAATGCAGCAGAAAAATAAGCTACAACCACACTCTGTCTACAAAGTTAGAGGAAGCCAGCAATGAGAAACCTCAATGTTAGGCCTTACAATATTCATCATGTAGGCATGCACATTTCTTAGAAAAGGAAAAGGTGTTTATATATTTGAGGTTTACTGTTTTAAGGGGGTCAACTTTGAATGAGCATTTTGGGTAACATGCTGTATTGGGGGTCTGGGTGACTGAAGGCTTGTAGGAAAAACCTACACTTCATCCACAAATGAGATACTCAAGCCAAGCCAAGCCAAGCTTCACAGAATCCAAAGGTAACTACTGTATGTGTTGAGGCAGACAAACATTTCTCATCAAGAACTTTCTCCTAACTGCTCTAACTTGAGTTTGCCAATTCCCTATTTGATCGCTCCCCGCTCCTCAAACCTCAGGAATTGATCCAATTCACCATGATGATGGCTGCTCTGAAACAGGCATCCAAAAATATCACAACAAATTTTCAAGGACTAAATTTCTCAAAGCTGCTAAGTTGTGACATTAGTGTGAAAGGTTTAGTAATGAATTTCCAGAGTCTGGGAGTGTGAACCAGAGTTAAATACTGCAGGAGCTCAATGAGATGCATTTGATTTGAATGACTTGACTTGAGTCAGACACCAGACTGAGGACTTGTGACTTGCTTGATTAACAGTGATAAAAGACTTGACTTGACTTTGACTTGCATGAAATGACTCAACAAGTCATTGTTGTCTTTATTACAGACGGCATTCATCAAAAATATAAGGATGTTTCCTGTTGCATGTGGGTGAACCTGGCAACCTGTAATCTAACCAAGTGACACACCCATCACTGACTGCAGCAGTTTTATAGGGGCCAGAGCGAGCACTTGGACGATGGAACTGGAAGGCGCTGCTGTTCTCCAAATTATAAAGTTTGGTTTCAAAGACTAATAAAAATAATAATAAAAAAAAAAGAATAGCCATGTGCAAGGAAAAGGAGGTAATGTCGCTAGCTATACCATTCTTTTTAACCTGACATTATCTAACGTGCCAATCTCCATAAGTCAAAAGTGACAAGGACTTGCAGCATGAAGTTAGATATTATCTAACTAAATATTTATATTCCGTATTGTTTTGAGGAAAGTTTGTGAAGAGGTGGAGTGAGACTCCTCTGTGAAGGAGTAATGGAAATAGAAGTCACTTGTTCAACTTCATTCTTTGATGCAATGTTTTTGCGACATATTAAAATATTTGTTGCAAATAAAAGTCCAGCACTTTAAGACGGTTGTCATCAAGCTTATTATATTTCTACGACTTGACTTGTGACTCACCTAAGCAACGACGTGACTCTCACAAAATTGACTCAGGACTTGCTTGACACGTGTGACTTACTCCCACTTCTGGTTCAGAGTACATGGAGTTGTGATGTTCAGCAGCTACTACTGGCTCTGGCAATAGGCCAATTTGACATTTCATTTGACGTAGAAAACCTTCATTTATGTTGTACAAAAGCTCAGTCATTCAGTAGTCCCCTTTGCTCCTAAATTGCTCAAGGCCTCACACACTGACTAGCATTCATTTGACTCGAGGCAAATGAAGCCAAAGGACCTCTCTCTTCAGAGGCTGCATTTTCCTTCTTTTATTCAGCTACTTTTAAGTTCTGTGCTATGGATGTTAAAAAAAAAAACAAAAAAAACAAGCTGTATGATGACAGCATTTATTACTTGAGGAAACAAATTTGTATTAGCAGCAGTTCACAGGTTTAACCTCAATTAAAGGGAGTCACACACAGAACACAGGCAGGTAAGCACAGCTTTCAATACACAAACACAGTAAAATAGATTAAGAGCTTCAGGTTAACTATTCCAGACATTGATTCTTCTGTTCACTGGTGCACTGCGTGTGTGTGTGTGTGTGTTCACGGTTGCCCACTTCATCATCATTACCGCTGACCTTGAACATAGAAGGTTCATTCACACATCCATCGTATTTGGAAGTTGAATGAATAATGGAGAATTCTAAGACGTTAACAAACCTTGTATCTCATACAAGAGCTGTCTGCCCTCAGGCTTCTTCTGATAATAAAAGCTTTTACAGAGACACCAATTTGTTTTCAAAAGGAAACATGAGACAAGCTTTGTTCCTATGAGCTTAAACCTATCCAGAGATTTATTTACATGATTGCACCAATTACAGCACGCAGATCACATTACTGCCTTCGAGCTTCGTCACAGCTGTCACATGCTCAGAATATTGGATTATCACAGGTAATCCAGCTTGCATTATGCAATTATTTAAAAGCTTTTTTGTTTCATAGTGAGATACTGAATCCACTGTTGCAAAATATGACGCCTACGCTGACAAAACCAATGCTGCCATGGCAGTAAAATCCTGTACTGGAAAGAAAAAGTGATTAGCTTCTCTGAGGGATTTGCTCATTAAACTGATTGCATGGATTTATATTGAAATACTATAATGATAAACTTCAAATAACTTCACATGACCATGTCACCCCCGATTCCACAGAGCTTTCAGTTCAAAATCCTCAAAACCCTCCATAACCAGGCGCCTTCCTACCTCACTCATTTTCTGTAGTCCTTCCCGCAGCCCCCATTCATCTGATGCAAACCTTCGGACCTCACCACCCAGGACCAAGCACCAGACCTGGGGAGACAGAGCCTTCTCTGTAGCTGCCCGCTCCCTCTGGAACTCTCTCCCAAACACATCCGTGAATGTTTAGCTTAGTTTGATTGATGATTTGATATGTTTCAGTGTACATTAATTATTATTATTACCATTTACTATTATTGTTATATTTCTAAATGAATTAGTAATATGCAGTGCAGTTCAAATGCTTTCTTGGAGACTGAAGCTTTGCTTACAGAGCTATCAAAGGTTCAGCTGTGGTGTGAGCCTGATCTCCAGGCCTTGTGGCCACTTTGACAGGTTCTGTCCATGTGCATGTGCAATATGCCACGCTGATTCAGCTACTCTCCAGCCACTGTGTCAGTTTCCCATGACTGAGAGAGATGTAGAAGGTGACAGCGAAGACATCCTTTCCGCCTTGATCAAGCTGAACTTATCGCCTAAAGCATTCTCTGAGACTGCCAAGCATTTCTACAACGCTGTCGCTTTGCCAGTATGTACAACACCTGATGGGAGATTGTATTCGGTGTTAAAGTGTCAAAAACAAACAGCACAGCAAACAGAACCGCACATGATGACAGACTGACCTGCCTAATGCACATAGCTACTCGGTCAAGAGTAGCCGGAAGCATTAGGCATGAGCCATGAGGCAGACACACGCAAACTTTGAATTAGTGACAGTTTGCCAAGGCATTACCCTGTACTATCACTGTATCGTCATCTACAGTGTGATCACTGTCAAACCTGCTGAAATATAGACCAACAGAGTGTAATCACTGACTTTTGTTACATAGTCAACCTTAATATACAACAGAATCCTGTCCTGACAAAAATGTGACCACGGTCAGATTTGAGCCATTGACTTTCAGGCTTGGCTGAGGTTAGGTTTGAATATTGTCAAATGTAATTTATTAAGAAAGTTTTCTCTTCTCTCTGTCTGCATTCTTACATGACGAAACATGCAGAAACACAATTCTCAGTGGTGAGTGTATTGGAGTGAGACAGAGTGCAACCAGTGCTATCATCACATCATCACATTTTCACTTGATGCACCACAATTATTATTCACTTGGATTTTATCCTAAAGAATGAACAGTCAGCCCTCTATTCACTCTCTTTTAAATCTTCCATCCCCTGAGACAAATCTCTGACCTCTAGATGCTCCAGTATGCACAGCAGTTACTCTTAAACTGGGTGCTGCTCAGCAGGTAGCATACAGTGAGAGTTTTCACTGGAAACAGCTGCCTGCTGTGGCTGGAAATGACACTGTGAGAGAAGTGACCAAAGCAGTAAACTTGCATAGCGATGAGCTGAAACGATGAGTGACCACTTTCTCACTGCCAGTGTTTTCTCATTGACATGTGATACATTGATTCCAGCCACTTTAAGGTCTTGAGTCAGTTTTGCATCTTAAATGTGGCAATACTTAACCACAAAAACCACAACAAGTGTGTGATCCATGAATGTTCCACTAAATGTTCAGTCTGTGTTTAAACAGTCCTCTTCATCATGCTGGTCACATTCTGACATCATGACACCAAGACGACACCTAACAGTCCATCAGCAGTACCTGCTCAGTGTGAGGCTTCAAACAGGAAGTCCTCAGAGGGAAGTTAGCACTGAGCGTCACAGAGTGTCATCAGCAGGTTGGAATAAGTCCACTTGTGAACAGCACCAGACGATGCTCGAGGTCACATGACCAGTTACTGAGACACTGACATGTTTTGTTGGTCTACACACACTGTTGTCATTTCTTTGTTTCAGTAAATAGTTTGAGATGAAGAAATGACCACTGCATGCTTCTAATGAAATGTCCTACGTTCATCATATAATATCACTGGAGCATGAACTATATATATATATAATATTAAAAGTAATTACTAATAGTCATTTGATCAATCAATCGAATAATCCTCGTGATCCAATCATACTTTACATTAACGTATAGCATGTTATATTTATTTTTTTAACTGAAATAGATAGATGAAATCCTGATGGGTTCTGTCTCAGTTACTCAGGGTGCATCACATGTAGGCTGTATAGGATACATGGATAAACAACAGTGCAGAGTCAGGCTTTAGTCAGAGGCAGACTTTATCCAGAGGAAGTAAAAGGGTGGTCTACATTAAATGTCATCATGCTACATGTGGAACAAAACAAAACAAAATAACTGACATGACACGACAAGTCTCTCTCCTCAGCCAAAAAACACATCCCAGGATGTAAATACAGGAAGTGGTTGAGCACGTCGTCCTCTTGTCTCTGGAACACCTGGTGAAAATAGAAAGATAATTAACTTGTGGAACCCAGAAATGAACAGGTGAAGTAAACTTAACCAAACCTGTCTGTGTGCCCCTAGACAGGTACTGACAGACACATTTATTGTGTGTACAGTCTGTGGGAATGACAACATATCAGTGTAATCATTCAATATTTGACCTGATATGAATCCTGATGCCTCCCCTGCAACCAAACTTTGCTCACCTTACCCACCTCTGTGTCCGGGCCCAGTCCTCAGGGGGCAGACTGATGTCTGGGGGGTTTACTGGACTCTAGCATGTTGCATACACACACTGTAGTGTCCCCTGCCACTCCCCTCCACCCCACCCTCTTCTCTCACAGGGAAACACTATGCTCCTTATCACTCCTCTGGGAGCCATTATGGTGAGGGCCAGAGAGCTGACATATTGATTTCAGATTTTCTTTTTTCTTCTACCTCCCCATCAGGTTGCGTGGCTGTGGAGACAGGCTGGCACAGTCTCAGTTGTCTTATCGTTCAGACTCAGTTAGGTCACTGCTAACTCCACACACACAAACATCTGCAGGAACAGTAAACAAGAACAATACAAATCATAGATGATATTGTTTTTGATAAACAGCAAAATGACTTATTTATTGGACAGGTGCAGAGGTTTTATGATTTTCATAAGGCACTCTGAGGGCAATACGCTGTAGAACATGATTGCCTCATCTACTGGAATTTCAATATAATCCCAATTTGCCTCTTCATTTGACTCTGTCTTTATTCTAGACTCATATTCTAGATCATGTTGTCACCTCTGAATGCTCTGTGCAGCATATGAGTTTCACATCACTGCCACCAACTGTCTTTGAGTGGAATAGTGTTATGACGTTAGCATGAGTGTGTACAGTAGCGTCTGTGTCTTCATGTGCATGCACAACATGCAAAGCAAACAACTAAACAGGCTCCTGTGATTGTAATATTGACCAATTGGTCCACACTGGAAGATCTCAGCAGCTATCGGATGGACTGACAGGAAATTAGACATTTGTGTCCACCAACAGATAAATCCGATTGCCTTTTGTGATTCCACTGACTTTCTTTTTTAATCAATTAAACATAACATGTCTTGATGACCATGAGAGTTTTCAAATGCCCTGTGAAGCCTGTACACAGATTTTCACTAAATTAGATATCCCTGGTCTCCAGAGATCCTCGTGACTTCCCAGATAGCAGACCAACACTGAACCAACATTGAATTGTTGATGTATCAATGAAACTGTCATTGAATCAATGTTGTTCAACAATTAAACATTTATTTTTCATCAGGTTTGCACCCTGAAATAATTATATTTCAATGAGAAATAGATCAAGACAGACTTCAAATCAATGTTAGTTCAACTTCAAATCAATTGCCATTTTATCATTGAACAAACATTGAAATAACATTAATTGAACCGATCACCAGATAGCAGACCAACATTGAATCAGCACTGAATCAATGTTGCCTTTTTCACTAATTATTCAACCTCAACCAAAATGATGATTGTGATGGGGTTTCAGAAATGACTCAATGTTGCCATGCTCTCTGGGTTTCCATTTCCTGAGCTGGCACAGAGACACTGAGCTGATGGAAAAAAGCTTTTCTATTCACAGAAAAAAAGAACAGGTTATTGTGTCTGTATTGTGTCTTAAATCACTGACCAGTACAGGTAACGTTAACATCCCTCCACCTCGCCTGTGTATGGCTTGTTATGCTCTACAGTAAATTTGAGAGGCTCCCAGTTATTTTCTGTTTTAAGCACCATCAGCTTGTTACTGGTTGTAAGCAGCCAGCTCAGTCCTTTTCATCATTTAAAAAGAAACACTATATACTTCAGCTGAACACAACATTCACATTTTCCTGTTTAACATTATAAAAAGTGATAAAAAAAAGTGATAAACAAAGACAGCGAGGTGAACACAACAACATCCCACATACAATATGTATTTTTTGGTTGTTTTCCATGTAATTCTCTGCCTCAATACACTGAAACACTGGTGCAATCCAAGAAAGTTTCCTGCCAGTTCAGAGGACAGAATAAATCCATGTTTGACACGCACAGTGTTATGCAGTATTATTTGAAGGTAGGAGAGCCTGCACACATCAGATTATTGTATTTTTGGGGTAAAACAGGTGAACAAGCCCTCATATAATACAATAATCGGACCAACAGTTTCCTCTGTACTGATAAATGAATAAATATCCAGCAAAAGCCACATCCCACGTGAGCAAATAAGTCCCGTCTTGACATCCTGTCATTCAGTGCTTGTGTATTATAAAACAACAACAGATTTTTCTCTCTAATGATGTTAACATCATTCACTGTAAGAAGATGAACATCCCTTGTGCTCACAATGGCCATTAAAGCTTCAGTGGAAAAATGCATTTTAAAATCAGTCCGTGATGCAGTCTGAAAGAGAACAAACAGTCATCTTCTCACAATCAGAATATTTTCAACTCCTTTGTCTCTCACTGTCAGCGCCATGGAGAAGCCTTCAACTGAACATCCAGACCCCGAGAGGCCCCAAAAGCCTCACATGCACTGTTGTAGACTGTAAAGATGGATGACAGGTCCCCACTTCTTCCCACTGTTGAATAATAAAGATAAATATACCAGAGAAGGGCGCTGCGGTTGGAGTAGAAGTCCCACCCATATACCAAGCTGACTCATTGGCAAGCCCGACTCAGCTGTGAATCACGTAGCATAACCTCAGAGCTAGGTCCTCTCTTGCTCTCTCCTGTGCTATTGGTTGGTGAATCTGGGGATGGGAAGCCAATCACAGCCCATCGCAAAGGCTCAGGAGCTGCACCCTTAGGCCTCAACACACTGAAACACTGGCCGTTTGCACCCACAGTGCTGGTGTATTGAGCTATTTTGTCAAGACCTGTTCATACCTTCTTTGTATGCTGTTGTCAGGTTAATGTCAGACAGCTGGTGATTTTGCTGTTAGTCTTTCAGTTCGTCAATCACTCATTTTAAGTTACTCCTACTGCAACTTCCTTCAACTCCTTGCCAGAAGCCCCGCAGGGAAGAGCTGCCATTTTCACATTCAGTTTACTTCAGGGTTTTTTTGTGCGCTGTGTTTTTGTTGGGCTTAAAATTGTAACTTTTCTTTGTTATTTTGTTCAGGGCTGTCCCCGAGGTTACATTTAAGCTTCTGTATCTGGCAATAAGAGGATGGGTGTGTTTGCATGGACGTGAGGAGCTTAGTTTTGATCTGTTTTATGAAATATCCTGTTTTTGTGTTTGCACATGTAAACATCATTCTGATTTCGCTTTAGTTAAGGGGAACCTGTCATTCAGTAAAAATAGTATTTATGGATCCGCCCAATCTATCCCCAGACGGTTAAATAGCTACAGAGGCATGGGAACCTTTCTGGACTACAGAACGAAGGAAACCAAATAAAGTTTTTACATTTTCAAATTTAAAACAATACAAACAATACAAATACATTCAAATTGAACAATACAAATTCAAATGATGTGATTCAGATTCAGTTTCTGGTGGCACATAGTTCAGCCCATAGAGATACTCGGTCAGATATTGATACAAATGGACCTAACTATGATACAGTCTAACTGTCATCTATCTTACAGTTCTATTCGTTATACCTGACACACTTAAGTGTGGCTGTAGTGTCTTCTACCCCTTCGATCATATTTCTGTATACTTGGCAGCATATGTTTTCATATCCAGCAGTTGTGTTTTTTATGGTGTATAATTACTTTTAATGTTTTAGCTTTGCTTTTATTGTTTGTTTTTATTGTCCAATTTATTCTTTGTTCAGGGCTCATGTTATAGTTTTCTATTTCCCTTCTGCACCCTATAACCTGCTGTAGAAAGCCAATTTCCCCAAAGAGATCAATAAAGTTTTATCTTATCTTTAAAAATGGTGAACTCTCTTCTCCAAATAAAAAGGTAAGTGAACTCTCTCGTCCATCCCTCAGCCTGTAGTGTGGATATGTTTTCTTTTTTCCTCTTTATACTCTTATTACTCTCCCTCTTTCTCTCGTTCCGTGTCTTTCTCTCTGTCATTCCCTGCTTCTCTAATGACTACAATAATGAGGCATTATCATCAGCTTCGACAACAGATGCTCGGAATATTCCGTCTCTAAATCTCCCCCTCTCCCTCTGTCTTTCTCGCTGCTTAAGCTTCACTTTCTCCGTCTCACTCATTGTTGTCATTCTTTTTTCTTATCAGACGAGCCATTCTTCAACAAACTGGAACTTCATTACTTCCCATAAGCATCTTTTTCAATCTGTCTGCTCTGACTTTCACAAGTTTTTGGAAGTCTGTTTGACTGGCTGTTTTGAACACTGCGAAAAGTGCTTTTGTGTTTTTGACAAAAAAAATTCATATTTTTGCATCACAGGTTTTTATTATTGTTTACCGATGACTGAAGGTGCTATTAGTCAAAATCATAATCATTTTAACACTAATCATGAAAATACTTCATTCATGTGTGCCATCTCATTGCAATGCAGACTGTTTGTTGAGTTCTGAATGATCAGTTTAATGTTTTTAAGTGTTACTCATCAGTAGCTAATACTGCAGTGTATCTGAAAGTTATGCTCAACTTGATGCCACATCACTCCCTGCATGGTTCCAGACCTCTGAATGGCTGCCCACATCTCTAATGTATTCAGTGAATCAAACACTTTCCTGTTTACAATTAAAGAATGGGAGCACAGCAGGGGCTGGATGGCATTTTCAGTCTGTGGATTCAAAACAACTTACCC
Source organism: Nibea coibor (assembly GCA_023373845.1). Taxonomy (NCBI): domain Eukaryota; kingdom Metazoa; phylum Chordata; class Actinopteri; family Sciaenidae; genus Nibea; species Nibea coibor. The sequence continues at coordinate 25,361,844 of CM041739.1, forward strand.
AGTAAAATTACTTTTTCCATTTAAATTTGAGTGTGACAGTAATTATGACTTCACTCATAAAAGTTTTTTTTTCATCCTGTGACTAATTTCCAGGGAGAAGATCCTTCAGATCATATTTGTATTGTGCTTGAAGTTTCCAAACATTATAGCTGATGAATGCTATGCTATGTGGCAGGTGAACGGTGACAGACGGGTGTCAGACCTTCATTTCACCACATGAAAGCACCAGCAGGCAGGATTCCCACACCATTTTAACACTATTAAAAGCTTCAGTTAAGTTAGAAGAAACAGTGCAGACACGTGTTATGTGTATTATGATGTTGGGCAAGACTCCACAAGTTGATTTTAACATTGTAAAAAAACTGAAACATGCATGAGACAGAAAATGGTTGTCGGAAAAGTTACAGAGATACAAATAATAAAAGATTATGTAATATATACTATTGAGATAGTTTACTCTTACTTATAAGATGAGACAACATGTCTAAAGCACAGGCTAAATATAAACTGGATACGTTGTCTATCTTCACCCAGAGGCATTGTTTGAATTTAGCACTGACTATAGAATCTTGAATTGAAGCAGCTAATGTCGACATACTTATACAGCAGCAGTAGGTAACGCAGCACGAGCCACTAAAGACTAAAGACATATGAACAAGTTAAATGATGAAAAGCACAAGTGTGCTTCCTCTCTCCTTCTGTAACAAGTCAACATGTCAGCTGTGAACAAGCAGCTTTTCACCTCTACAGTGAGACCTCAGCCTGAGCAGCTCAACAACACCTCCACAGGTGACTAACAGCCTGCAAGGAGTTTCACACACTGATGTTACCCTGCACCACTTCCTGTCAACAACGTGATATGAGCCCACTAGCTTCTGTGGTACTCCATCACGGATGCAAGCTTACCTGTCCAACATGACTGCACATCGGTTGTGCAGTTTTTCACAAGTTAAAGCTCCTTCCAGCTTACGAATACTGCACCTTTGTTGCCTTCCACTTTGGAGAAACTCAATAGTTCAGGTGCATAAAATGGTGGATACTTCAGGGTGCCTGTGTGTGCTGGGTTATCCTACAAAACACAAATGGAAAGAAATGTTCTGTAACAACAGCCACATTAAGTATTTCTATGTCTTCACATGTCTAAACCATATTGTTATGAAAGCAGAGGAGCTGCGTCGTTTCTGTTTCTTTTTTCCCACAAATTAGCAAATGCATGCAGAGGATACTCCATGGCCTTGGCCATGACAGCATCTCCGCATCAAGTTCTTCTTTTCTTGTTAATATTTTGTACATTGTATATATTTATGGATGGATTGTCATGACTTTTTTTTCTCCATTCATTCATTCATGGTCCCCGGCAGATGAATCCTAATATCTTGGTGATCTCCTGACTTTTCCTTGCTAGCACCACCAGCATGTTCTACTTATTTTCTAGATAGGTTGGCACACAACTCTCAGAAGCTGGTGCTCACTGCTCATATCTATATGTCAATATCAACAGGTATGTGCTGAAAACATTCTCATCAAGCATCAGTAAGGTGGTGAACATGGTAAGCTTTATACCTGCTGAAGATCAGCACAGTAGCACTGTCGCTGTGAGCATGTCATGGTGATGTTAAGTAAGCCCACTCAGTTCCATTCAGCTCATCATGAAACAGAACCATGTTGTTTTCCAGCTATAGCACAGCCTGGGCTGTATGTTTTACAATGCACAATGCTTGGTTTGTGTTTTACTTTATTCTTTACTTTGTGCTGTATTATTTTTACACTACTCCTGACTATGAGGTTTTACTGGCTGATGAAATTGAAAGCATTTAAAGAAAAACTACATTTTATTACAACTTGGATTTTATTTTTGAAGCTTTGGCCATCTAAGCCATGAGAGTAAAACCCACACTGATAAAACAAGACGTTTCTCTGACCACAGTTTAAAAACAGCACTAATACCTCAGCCTGCTCTACAATGGTTTGCAGGTGGATAAATGATGTTTTCACTGTCAGAGATGAATGTAATATATCACTCACCAGAAACCTGTTCTCCCAACTTCACCTCTGCACTTTAAGCTTTCCTGAAAATGCGCAAAACCAAAGCAAGTCTTTTGAAGTTAGCAGAGTTCTCTTCATTTTTGTCAGCGTGCTGTGGATTCCATCTCTTCATCTTCGTCTACGGGCCCCTTTATCTTCTCGTGGCCACCAGATGTGAAGCAACTCACCCATGAAGTGCCATCACCCATTGTAAATGAGCAGAGTAAACCAGGCTAATCAGGGCTGCGAGGTGACGGGCCATTAATCTGAAAAAAAAAAAAAAGATGAAAACTTGTCACTCACACTTGACCTCCTCTCTTTCATCTAGTCTTCCCTCCTCTCATTCCGCCACACATCTATTTGATCCTTTCATCTTTCCACCCGTCTGTTGCTGCCAGGAGAAGGAGGGCGCCTGGGGAGTTTTTATCCAGAATCCACAATCGCCGCAGTACCTGGGGTGGTTGCTGGTATGTATATGTGTGTTAGCATATGTGTGTGTGTGCTGTCTTTTGGTATTTTTCACTCCATTTAGCTATTACTTCCTCATTTTTTCATCACAGAGTTTTGCTCGGTAATCAGCCTGCGGTCTGATAAGGCTGTGATAAGCCCAGTGGAGAAATCACATAATAGATCTGAAATTTTTTGGCCGGTTTTGAGGTAATTACCAGATCTTACCTTTTAATTCTGCTGGCAGTTCCCTGTGATCTGTGGAAATGAGGAGGAATGTAGCGTGAACCTGTTTTAATTGGTTTTTAGATGACTTTCACATGAACTGTGAAATTGTAGTAATCAACAGAAAGGACAGCATGTAGATGGATTTCAGCCGGTGCAGCACTGCTCATTCTTTAAAGTCAAAGGAAAACACTTCATGTTTGTCTGAAGATCAGGTGAGCATGTGCAGGTGAAACACTAAATACTGTAATACCAGCCTTGATTATTGATCAAGTTTCATTATGTTAAAACATTAAGCATGTTTTAACATGGATTAAGAGAAATGATCAGTAATAGATGCTAATATCTGCTTTTTCTTGTCTTTTCCTGGGGAAATCTTGGCTTTTAATTCAGAGAGCAGAAGTGTGGTCTGTTGGCCTAATTATGATTCATTTTAATCTGAGGACACAAACACAAGACGTGTACCCTGTAAAGGGACGTGATCCGTACATTTGGAATCACTGGAATAAATGTCCTGTGTATAAAGTGTATACTGTACATGAACTAGCTGCAGCTCGACCAGCTACAGTACAACAATATAATGCAGCTTTCACATTATTGCATCAGTATTAACAATCTAAAAATGTCAGATATAATAATGGATTACAGCAGCCAGTTTTCTGCAGAACAAGTACTTTTACTTTTAGTATTTTAAGTATATTTTACTGACAATACTTTTGTTCTTTTCCTCAAGTAGGATATTTATTTTACATATTACAGGCCTTTCATTGGAGTGTTTTAACATATATTGGTACTTTTACTTTAGTAAAGGATCTGAGTAGCCTACATCATCCTCCACATCAGGAATCTCATTTGGTTGGAAACCACACATGCAGATGCCATCGGTACTCTTCTAAGCCTTTCACAAAGACAAAGACAAAAATCTCAGATTTGAAGCACAGATTTCCATTAGTCCAATGTCCATTCCTGGCATTTGATGTGCCATTAGTTGGTGACCTCTGAGGTTGGTAACTGTAAGTCTCCTAGAGGGTTCTCATGAAAGTGAGCTTTATCATAGCGTCTGATGGTTTTTGTGACTGCACTAAAAGACGCATCAAACTTTCCAGATTGACTGACCTTCATGTCATGAAGTAATGATGGAGTGTAAGTAAGAGACTTAGTTCTTGTCATAAAGTGGATTACTACAGTTGTTGTTAGGCTATTTGCTATAAGCTAACATTACCATAACAGAACAACACAACTGGTGGTCTCAAATTAATTAAATTAAAATCAGGTGTCAGCTTCACATAGCCTCGCATATCAATTAAAACATGTCACAAACATTTGACAGGCAGAAGGAGTGGTTGAAGTGCGGTGTCCTGGACTTGTTGAATTTGGTTACAAATGTAATAAATTATGCGTCCATGCTGTAAAGTAGAGCTAAGCAGCATCCTGATGCATTTGCATCTGCAGACTTTTTGAATTGTAAATGATAGTTAATGATGTTATGTTACTTTGACTTGAGAGTGTTTCAGTTGCAAATGTACAGTCCAAACTCATAACAAGAGGTTTCATTTCCTAAGTACTTTAACTGCTTAACCTGCTCAACGGTTAGCTGACCTTCTTAACTGGAATTTACAGTTACGTACATGTTGTGCTGCTCTGTGGTTTGATTCCTTCATGTTGGAAGAACATTATACAGTATGCATTTTAACAGTTGGTGTTCAACAGTTAGGGACAAAAATATTACATTGCCTGTTTCAAACTGATGCAACTCCCCTCAGTGAGAATGTTCCCCTTGGTGTGCATTTGCACAGAGCCAAGCACCAAGCATCTCCATGAAATCTGCTCCTCAGTCTGAGCCGGATGTTTTGTCAATATCAGATGGTTGGAGGGCCTTGGGCTTGGCATCATAGTGGGCATCACTGCTATCTCTGGCACAGTTTTTATTGAATTGTTTACCCTAAGCGAGGGAGAGAGGAGGTGGAGGGAGCAATGATTGTGTGGAGGCGTTTGATGCCCTCCATCTTTCTCTGTCAGTGTGGCTTCTCCTCTGTATCTAATCCTGCCAGGGCACCAGCTGCTCCCAGAATGGCACCTCCTAAGGCACAAGACACTTCCTCTCAGAACTACCCCCCTCCCACCTACCCATCCACCCAGCCTGCTCTCTACTGGGTGCCCCCATGGCCACGCTGTGGTCGGTGAAGCCAAGTTCACACTGTTGGAATGATTGCAGTGACAGCAGTGTTTTTCTGCTTGTCCACCAGGACTCGCTTTTATCTGGTATGCTTCGCTGAGCCGCCGCCGCCGAGTGGAGGTCTGACAGGCCAGTCAAACAGGCTGATCGGCGGGCTGATTGACTGGACAAATCACAAGAGGCTCATAACACGGCATGCAGCATTCAGAGTGTGTCTAATTCAGTTCAGTTTCTGAGGCTGTGCTCACTGGAATAAGCAGTCTCTCCATCTTTCTATGACAAAGAGTCACCCAGGTCACTTGACAGAAATATGTCACTGCAAAGTTTATAACCACAAGAAAATTATGCTACTGATGAATATTTTCATTTTAAATTGCCCTTTGAGGTTTAAGTTTTTAAAGGAATGTTCCCACATTCTGGGAAATGAGCCATTTTTTCAGTCTTCATATGAGTAAGATGACATGTTTCATCCCGGAACATGCAGTACACCACCAGGAGATCCATATAGTATTTTTAAAGCTTCCAACTTCTCCTCACATCTCGATTCTCTTTCAATCTAGTGATTACAGTACCTATTCCAGTAAATACACAACCTCAGACATCCTTCATGTACACACTGATGCTGCTAGAACTGGTTTGAGGCAGTATGCACCTTTTAAATGAAATCAGCTGCAGTTTACCCCCCTTACTCACTTTTTTCCTCACTGGAATCGAGGGTCTAAGGACAGAGGGTGTCACTCCCTGTACAGATTGTAAAGCCCTCTGAGGCAAAATGTGTTTTGTGACAAATAAAATTTGATTTGATTTGATTTGATTTACATTCCCCTTGTTGATTTGATAGATTTATTATTTTTTATTATTCATTTATTGTCTGATATATTTTTTAATGATTCGTGTAACTGTTCATTAATTGCTTGTGTAGTTTGTGGTTTTGTGAATGTTCTTGTTCTCAGGTCTTTCTTGGAAAAACAGATTTTAATCTCAATGAAAGAAAAACAATTCAATTCAATTAAAAATAAATAAATAAATAAAAACTTGCCTAGCTCCATCTGAGATGTCTTTTCACAACTTCCAAGCTGCCTTTTGTACATGAGTCTGCATTGATTTATCAAGCAGAAAACAGTAGAACCATAATAACAACAATAGAACAGAGGCATGAATGGCACGTTAACAAGTTAGAAATACTGAAGCATCGACTGTCTGTCCTCAAAATCATGTTTCCAGCTTTATTAGCCAGAATAAGACCCAGCTGCCTTCTGTGAGTAGCCTGCTAGATCAAAGGACATTAACTTAGGACAAAGTTTAGAATGTTGGAAGGTGTGTTTTTTCAGCTTGTCCTGAACAGAAACATTTTCATTTGACAACATACACACAAGACAAGGACAAAGTTTGGTCTAACCCTGGTACTATCCAGTGATCATGTTGTCTGGGGAGTCATCCATGATCTACCTATTTGTTGTTGTTGTTTTTGTCCTTGTTGAGCGGAGGCCAGCTAATTTCCTTTGCGCCTCGTCTTCATGCTCTGCTGGGTAAACCCTGAGCAGCCTTTCTACTAACGCACAGAGATAAAACTGCTACTGTAAGAAGAGTAGTTAGGAGTTGGTACTGGACAGAGAAAAGACAGCGTATGCAATCCAATACAGCACAGAGTGAATCCTATCTTTGTAAGTTTATTTTGCTCTCGGGTCATTTGTAGTGATGTTGTGTTTCCCATTATACTGAGAGGTGTTTCTAATATCCAGGCTCCCTCATGCATTAAATGGGGTGGACATTGCATTGAATATCAGTGTAGAGGCAAACCCCATGAACTGGCTATTATCAGAGTCAAATGTGTCTGTTTATTGCAGTTTTCTGTGTCTTTGCTACTTGCTGAACACCAAACCAGAAGGGCAGCATTTGATTTGTATGTGTAAGTGGAGGATCCCTGTAGTCCAGTCCAGTTTAATAATCACCCGATTCTACTGGTTTGTAGAAATTCATAATGATGGAGCACTGGTGGAACACCTGTAGAACTTTTGCAATGTTTATGATGAGCTTTAACTGTGAATGCTGACTTCCATGATTCTCTGTCAGTTTCTGGGTTATTGTTATTATGTTAGACATGTGTCATTGAAATACCAGTGAAACCACATGTGATGCTGTGTCTCCATTCCAGCTCTCCTGTCTCTTGTTTTGATGAACAAATGTGTTTATGCTGAAGTGAAAGAACAGGATGATTCAGTTCTGCTGAGGCTTGCAAATGATCAGGTTGAACTGTTCAAACTTCCACATCAAAGATCCCTTTGCAGAGTTGAACGGTGCCATGTTTTCATCCATCTGATCCACATTATGGCAGTGTTTAGAAAACCACTCATGACTTTTCTCAAGTATTTTGCATAGTGGTTGAGGCCTTTGACCCACACTGACCCCCTCAGGCTCTATCAAGGCAACTGAAGGCTTTGGGCTCTATGGGGATCATAGCTGCATGGCTGAAGATGGAATAAACAAAAGGGTTCAAACCTGGAGTGTTGAGTATCCTGAGGGTCTCACCGTCTGCTTAGCTGCACTTCTGCAACTGTCAGTCCAGGTTGGAACTTAATCCCTGTTCAACCGGTGAGGCCACAGATTGTTCCATGAAATAAATTATTACATTTTGATCAGAATCACAACCAGGTTTATTAACAAAAAATGTTAATAAACCTGGGTCCAGACAAGACTAGACAAGGCTAAGTTGAGTCTTGAGTCCTGTGTCAAAGAAATTTGTCTTGAGTCAACTCTCTAAACAAGTTTAGGAAACTCCAAATCAAGCTGCTAATGTTCTTCTTCTCTTTTTTTACAGTATCTGTTGTCTACAGCTGCTTTTTACTGCATGAAAAGCTTCTCCGTCACTTCATTAAATCCCTGCAGCATCTGAAGGCAGAACATCACGTCTGTGGATGAACCTGCAGCCTCTGATCGCAGAAGTACATCATCACATCACGGTCCCATTACACATGGCCGTCAGCTGTGTTCACCTTCTACAAACACATGCAAATGATCAGGTTTCTACACCATAACCACAGAGACACATCAGACAAGTCAGTTATAACTGCCCATTAGCAGAGCTCATTAATGCAGTGTCCTCTTTGAAATAAAAAAATCTGGTTTATTTTATTCTTGAATTGTATTTGTGAGCAAACACTGCTTCATCATGTTTGAGAGTTGAACTGATGCGATCATATAACCAAACATTTTTGTTATTATTTATTTCCACCATTGTGCTATGAATCTTCCTGTGGCTGCAGATTTGTGGTGCTGTGTTTACGTCGTGCTGCTCTGCTGCATCCACACGGTGACATAATTTCCTGCCGGAGCTGATTTTTTATTTGTTGAGCTGTTGTCATGCATCACTGTGATTAGCTCAGCTGTTTCAGAGCTATGAGATCAGTGATGTGAGAGATCAGATCCATAAATATGATCCCGATCAGTTATTGAGACCATATTTATGAATTGGATCTATCTGATCTTCACACAGCTCTTTGGCACTTTGCAATGAGCAAAATGGTGCCGACATCCAACCTGACTCACCACTTGAGTCATTAATATTTGGCTCTTATTCTCCAGTCCTCATCATGGTGGCTTAAGTGTGACTCAACTCAAGTCTCTCTCAGGTCTGCATGGCCAAAAACTCCACAGGGTACTTTTAGAATACGGTACAAAGAAATATGAGGACAGTATAAGTACACTTGCATTCACCAAAACAAGCAACCGTCATGCACACTCAAATAAAGTAGTGTAGACTACATCAGTCTGCCTGCTGCTGGCTGTTGTTAGTGACAGCGCAGACAGGCAGAGTAAAGAGTGCCAGATCGAGAATGGCATCATGTTTGTCTGCCCTCCAACCGTGCGCTGTGACTGGACGCTGCTGGATGTCGCCTCTGTCACTCGGCCGCTTTGATCGGCATCGCCTCTGACGCCTGTCAGTGTCCTCTTTGAGACCCATCTGTTTCTTAACTCAGAAGTTCATAAGTAGAATCAATACGCTGCTGCTTGGGGCTGACGGCCGGGTGCAGGAGGTGGAGGTGGAGGAGGGAAGCTGATGTATTGGTTTGGTATTGGTATTTTATGAACACTGTAGCACACAATATGAGAGCAAACAGTCTTCTTTCAATATTACCACAGTGTAAAACAACACTTTCAACTTCTTAATAAAAGAAAAACAACTGCAAGTCATTCTGAAGAGGAATAAATTCATATTCTCTTGCTGTGTATTATTATGTGTATTTGCGCTGTGTGTGTGTGTCCTGTGAGGATGAACGCTCACACATTTGATTTTCACCACGCTCAGTTTAGAACGGTTAAGTATTTCCCCCCCTTGTTATTCTCTTGTTTCGTCTTTTCTTCCCTCTGTCATTTTCTCTCTTTGTTGTTGGCTCATTCTCTTTCTCTCACCCCCTCTCGCCCTCTCTCCCACCCCCTCCTAAAACTCAGATTAAAGGAATGATGCAAACTCCTCGTCTCTTTCTCATGCTTGATCCTTTCCAAGCGAGTCGACTTGCCAGCGGCCCTGGGAAGTGGAGAAAGTGTCTTTTTTATAGCCGATGTAAAAACAAGCAGCAGCACATATGCTTTTAATACCCATGTGCAAAACAAAATGTGGCATGAAGCTATGCATACATTCCACCCTGCAGTATTAGGTCACAAAAGATGGTCCAGCAGTGTGCTCCTTAAAATTCCTGCAGCACTCAAAGCAGTGAAATGCTCCGACATGATTGCTGCTTTACTTTGAAAACCTCATATACGCGTCATTACTATGTTTGTGTCTCCATCATAAACACTTGGCTTTTATGCCTTAATGATACTTGAGAGACAGAGTTCAGTACTGTACACAATTGTACATCACAAAGAGGGCACGCTGGGAAGCCTTTTGTGTTTTGCCCCTTATTTGTCTGACACATTCAACATGTGTGTGTGTATCTGTGTGTGTTGTTGTGAGTCTGACAGAGGAAGAAAGGGATGAGTGAAGTGAAACACTATTATTGTTAAATGATTTGCATTATACAAAATGTAAGTCTGACCGAGCAATCTGATTGGTCAACTAGACATTTAAAACACGCTCAAATCAGCATGACAGCACAGCTGACTCATCACCAAAAATAATACTCATCTAATACCCATCTCCACATTGTCACATCCTGAAAATATAGAACATGGAAACAAAGTCCACTGGAAGTCAATTTTAATAAAGTAATACATCTGAATTTAAATTTCAGCTTTCTTTAATGAATATTCTGTGTTATGCAGCTGTTAGACTGCTATGAGAAAACAATATATAGCTCATACTATAGACAATTGGCATTGGTGGTAAACAGTAGTAAATAGTAGTAATAGTAATATAGTTTTTATGGCAATATCCAAGCGCTGTCATAGAGGACAGCAGCGTATTGACTTAAAGTAAATGACTTCACATTACCATGAAGTTTTATGATCCACAGACAAAGTTTGGTGATCCTCTTACTTTTCTTGTAGGGTTGACCAGATGACTAGATTAACCACAGCAGTTCACAGTGGTCATGGATACAGAGATCTATTTCCAAACTTTGTTGGAGAATGTGTTGTCCCAGCCCATCATCATCATCATCATCATCATCATCATCATGTCAAACCAAACACAATCATTGTGAATGGCCTCAAGCCCAGGATGTAGTGCTGCCCTTCCACAGATACGTAGGGTAGAGATGCTTGTCATGGTTCAGACATTCAACTTGTTCAATACTTTGGTTTCTGACCAATATCTGTATAATGTAAGACAAGTCAGAGTGATTCATGTTGCAACTGGCACCAAACAACAAAATCTAATCTGATTGATTCAGACTGGTTCACCAGCACGGTTCTACATAATCTCCCACCCACAGTTAGCAGTACCCAATTGTGCAAGACAATAGCATCTCCAGCTCTGCAGATGGATGTCTCATAAAACTGAGTTGAAACAAAGTCGCATTTTGAGTTTGAGACTGTTCATCAAACAATGTCAGTTGTTGTCAGAAAATAAAGCAGCTGTGTGGAGCTCTGTGCATGTCCTATGGCTGAAATAGCCTAAATTGAGTTTGAGTCCAGTGTGTTTCATTACATTCAGTGGTGACATGAGGATACCCGTCCTCCTGTCAACCCTCTAAATGACACTCTGCCGTCACATGTGTGAGAGCTTTTTGCTTATGTAAACTGCTGTTGATCTTGGCTCGCTCCTGCACATTATCATCCTGGAAATGCTCGGTGAGAACAATGGCGGTTCGATTATGACAAAGAAGAAGAGATAAGCTGGAGGATAGAGAGTCATAGACAGGCAATGAAACAGAAAGGGAGATCTGTTTGTTATGGCAGGGTGAGCTCTGGCCTGCGGGTGGGTGGAGATTAAAAATTCCTCGTCCTGAGCCTGCTATGATTTGGGGAGATTTAAGTATCAATTTGAGAGCCTTCAGATCAGCTTTGGTATGCCTTTCAAACAGGGTTGGAGGAGAGATGGCAGGAGGGAGATAGAAAGGCTGCGAGAGAACTTCCACTTTGCATCAGATTTGGTTAAATAAAAGGAGGCAGGCAGAACACTACAGAGAGGACAATGAAGAAGAAGACAAACACAGATAATAATTATTTCCTTTTAAGAATCAGTGACCTCAAGAGTTTTATTTTCTGTTAAAAAAAACATGCAACAAGGAAAACAGAAATAACTAACTTAATAACTTAACTGAGTATTAATTATGGTTTTTGATTGACTGTAAATTGTTAACTGGACAGTGACTGCGGCGAGGGTGACTTTGAAACTGTTTGCTGCTGAAGGAGCGTGTTTTTCATGTGAAGAAAGTCTAGCTGGCTGGAGCTAGGTTAGCCATTTCGTGTCCTGGAGAGACGTCGGACACTTTCTGCAACTGGAGACTACAGTCGGGAGGAGATTCAGTAGAGTCGGGAGGAACAGTGGCCGTGGTTGTTGTTTCCTGGTGCTGTGGATGATCTTCTGTCAGCGTTTATGTTCTATTTCCTCTTGCATGTTGTAATATGTACTATACATATGAATGTAAATAGTTCCAGATGGGAGACATCTAACAGTCTGCCTCTCACTTTATTCTCCGTAGCATCTCTCACTCATTACATACAGTATACTTCCTCTGTCCGTCACCTTATGTGTTCCCTATACAACAGGTACACATCTGCTCACACTACATCTCCCCCCTTTAGTTACTTGTCAGTCTCTCAAAAGAACTTCCTTTGTTTTTACTGTATCTGAGGAGATAAACTTGGTAAACATATTTAACATAATAACCCTGAGAATTAAACATTCAAATACCCTGCATTACTTCTCCTTTCCTCTCACTTTTTAGTAGTGCATAACATCTCTTGTAAACATTTATCCTGTTTAACATCTTGTATAACAACACAAAATCATTCATTTTTTTTTTTTTTTTTCACATTAACTCTTTTCTAGGGGTCGGGGTGGACTACCCGGGTCCCCAAGCTGTGCAGGGTTTATTCTGCCCTGTGAACCAAACCACAGCTTTCTATTTAGCTTACAAGTTCAGTCTGTTTGGTGGTCTTATGGTTCGGCCCACTCTAGTCTCTCTGGTAGTCTCTGGAATGACCCTGATGTGAGATCGGTTCCTCCTGAGAGTTCCTGAGGGCAGGTCTATGTTGTAAGACCTGGGTGTCTGAGCCGGACCACTGACAGTCCCTGTTTCATTTGTGTTCTTCACCCAGACCTTTTGTCCTGGTCTGAGCTCTGGTCTTGTCTTTGTGTTGTGTCGTTTATTGAACCAGGAGGCCTGTTGTTCTTTTAAGTCCTGGTCCTTCTTTCTGAATTCCTGGAGGTCAGGCCATTCAGGTTTCAGTTTCGCAGGACTGACAGGCACCGTCGTCCTGATGTTGCGGCCCATCAGCAGCTGTGCCGGGGACGGGCCGTGCGCCAAGGGAGTGGCCCTGTAGGCCATGAGAGCCTTGTGTGAGTCTTCTCCCTTTTCCAGGAGAGACTTCACAGTCCTCACTGCCCTCTCAGCCTCTCCATTACTTTGAGGGTAGCGGGGACTGCTGGTCGTGTGCGTGAAGTTATAGTCTCTGGCGAATGCTGCAAACTCTGCTGAAGAGAACTGGGGACCATTGTCCGTAACAACAGTCTCCGGGACTCCATGGCGAGCAAAAATAGACTTCAACTTTCCTGTCACGTGGGCTGTGGTGGTGGAGGTAAGGTTAGCCACTTCAATATAACGTGAAAAGTAGTCAATACACACAATGTACATGGCATTGTCCTTCTGAAAAAGATCCGCTGCCACACGCTGCCATGGCCTTTCCGGCAACAAAGTTGTCAGCAACGGCTCTGGTGTGTTGTGTGCTTCACGTGCACAGGTTGCACAGTTTTCCACTCTCTGCTTAATCTGTTTGGTCACACCTGGCCACCACATGGACTGCTGTGCTCTAGCAACACACTTTGTCATGCCTTGGTGACCTTCGTGTATTTTACTGAGCATGTCTTCTTGCATTGAGACTGGGATGACGAGCCTTTCGCCTTTCATCAGCAGTCCGTCAGCAACCAGCAGGTCATGTTGATACTGCCAGTACAGCTGCAGTTGTGGTGGAAGAGCTTTTCTGCTCCGAGGCCAACCTGTTTGTACCATGCATTTCAGTCTTTTGCAGACATCATCTGCGTCCTGTGCGGTCCTGATCTGTACCAACCTCTGCTCTGACGCTGGCAAGTGATCCATTATTAAGTTGATGGACACACACACACCCTCTTCCAGCTGCTTTTCCTCTAGGGTAGGCTGAGCTTGAATCGGTGCCCTGGACAGTGCATCCGCTGTGATCAACTTCTTTCCAGGCACATGTTCGATCCTGTATGTGAAACGAAGCAGCCGCAGTCTGAATCTTAGGATGCGAGGTGGCAAGTCATCAAGCGCTCTACTACCTAGCAGGGAAATGAGAGGCTTGTGGTCAGTCTGTATCAAAAAGTCCATCCCTATCAGGTAAGACTGAAAACGCTCACACGCCCAGGTAAGCGCAAGCGCTTCCTTCTCTATCTGAGCGTATCTACGCTCCGTATCTGTCATGCTCCGTGATATGAAGGCGACTGGCCTCCATTCACCTGACAGCTGCCTCTGAGACAAAACTCCCCCCAGTCCAAAGGAAGAAGCGTCCGCTGCTACTATTGTGTCTCTGTGCAGGCAGTACTGAGCCAGTACTGTAGGTGAGCTCAGCTCCTTGCGCAGCTCATCAAACGCTCTTTGCTGGGCACTCCCCCACGCCCAGTCATTGTCTGTTTTGAGCAGGTCTCTTAGCGGTTGCGTGAGCTGTGCTATCCGTGGTGAGAACTTTCCCACGTAGTTGACCATGCCCACAAACCTTTTAACATCAGCCGCATCTTTGGGCGTAGGCATCTCCGTGATCGCCTTAATCTTGCTCGGATCTGCTTCAATGCCTCTCGCACTGACGATGTGGCCCAGGAACATGACCTTGTTGACCGCGAACTGACACTTGTCATTATTGAGTGTCAGGCCCTCTTCCTGGAGCCGCCTCAGCACTCTGTGCAGCCTTTGGTCATGTTGTTCACGGGTTGAACCAAAAACGAGGATATCGTCAGCATGGCACACAGTCCCTTCTAACCCCGTCAGCATTTGAGTCAGCCGCTTTTGAAAATGCTCAGGTGCTGACGAAATCCCAAAAGGGAGTCTCTTGTAGCAGTATCGCCCGAAAGGGGTGATAAATGTTGTCAGCGGGACTGATTCTGGATGTAGGGGTACCTGCCAGAATCCAGCCGTAGCATCCAGCTTGGTAAAGACGGTTGCCCCTGCCAGCTTGGCCAGGGTTTCGTCAACGGCCGGCAATATGTGTCTCTCTCTGCAGATATACTCATTCAGGTGGGTCATATCTGAGCAGATCCTGATCTTTCCTTTAGGCTTTGGTGCCACAAAGATGCCTGCACACCAATCCGTAGGCTCCTCAATGGGCACAATCACACCCATTTTCTCCATTCTCTGGAGCTCCTCTTTGACCTTGTCATGCAATGGTAGAGGCACACGTCGTGGCAGTGACAGTGCAGTAGCTTTAGATCTGAGATTGCTGGCAGACCCAGTAGAGGCGTAGCTAGCTTTTGTACTACATACACTGGTTGTGTTGTTGTTCGGTCCTTATACCTCATTACACCATTAAACTGGCCTCTTACCTTTAGAGGCTCACTGCTGGGTCCACACAATGGTATGGATGCTTTGGTGAGTGGGCCATGCCATCCTTCTGAATAGGCACTACCTGGGATGACTGTTGCCTCTGCACCTGTATCCAGCTTGAATGTAATGTCCTGACCATTCACTTTTAGTGTTTTTTTCCATGTTTCTAGCTTCTTACCAGTGGACACCGCTCTCAGGAACAGAGCTTCATCTTCCTCTTCGCCCTTCAGAACTGCGCCCACTCTACCGGATCTACATACAGCTGCGAAATGTCCTCTCTTCTGACATTTTCTACATTCTGCATCCCGTGCAGCACAGTTGCTCAGGGGAGTGTGGTGGTCCTTTTCCACATCGTCCACAGCTTTTCTGTCCTTTCTGGAAATCTTTTTGTCCTCTTCCACAGGGCGGCTTCCCTTTCTGGTTCTCTCTGTTTGGCTTTTTCTTGAATTTCAGTAAATCCACATTTGCCTCTTTTTGTTCTGTACTTTTTGTTTCCCTCACTATGGGTTGCTGTTTCTTTATTTCTTCATGTTGCCTAATTTTGGTGACTGCTTTTTCCAGCGTTAATTCACTGTCCATTTGTAGTTTCTCAGATAGGTAGTTATCCCTTATCCCTACTACTAGCCTGTCTCTGATCATTTCGTCTTGCAGAGGGCCATATTGACAGTGCTCTGCCAGTTTATAAACTGCAGAGATGAAGGCTTCAGCAGATTCACCTGGCTCTTGACTTCTCTTATTGAAACGAGCCCTCTCATATATTACATAATGTTTGCATATGAAGTATTTATCAAAGGCTTCCTTAACTGCTTTGTATTTCTTCACGTCATCGGCACTTAGGCTTAGCGTGGACAAAATGTCATCGGCTTTATCGCCCATTGCATACACTAATGAGTTCACCTGATAACTTTCATCTTTCTTGTCCAGCCCTGCCGCCATCCTGAACCTCTCAAACCGACGAATCCAGTTGGGCCAGTTAGCAAAGTCCGAGAAGTCAAAGTTTTCTGGCGGGTTTATGGAGAAAAGAGTATCCATTGTTTCTTTCTCTGTGTCGTTGTCTCGTGACGTCCCGTATCTTTACACGTGTGCACGTTGTTGTTGTCTGTCTAACTAGCTTGCTGCACTCAGTTTCTAACTGCTAGCCAGCATTCGCATAGTTTAGAAACGACCGCAATGCTCCGCGACTCGCGTGTAGCAATTACTTATTAATTTACTGCACTTGACGGGCAACTCCTTCCAAACGACCGTCTGGGGCGGGGATCAGCACTCTTCTGACACCATGTAATATGTACTATACATATGAATGTAAATAGTTCCAGACGGGAGACATCTAACAGTCTGCCTCTCACTTTATTCTCTGTAGCATCTCTCACTCATTACATACAGTATACTTCCTCTGTCCGTCACCTTATGTGTTCCCTATACAACAGGTACACATCTGCTCACACTACACATGTCTGGGCTCACATGGGGATTTGGGCATTTGAATAGATGTGATGATTGTTATTCATATTTCAACATTATGTCGGGGTTCTAAAAGCAGATTCATCCCTTTAGCCTCTCATCAATAAGAGACAGTGAGAGTCATATGTTTACCCTAGGCTGTTAATTCACAATGAGATGTCTCTTTCACCACTTTGAATAGCATTAAAGGTCCAGTGTGTAGGATTTAGTGGCAGTGGAGTTGCAGACTGCAACCAACTGCATGCACCTCACCCTCTTCTTCCAAGCATGTAGGGAAAACTCTGGCTGTAAAATTGATATAACAAGCAAAAGGTCATATCCAGATCAGTGTTCATCAGTGTAAGATGAGATTCATTTTTAAAATTGAAAATGATTAGAGAATTGGTATAATTTAATTCTTACATTCAAGTATTTGCATTCTATTCCTTCCGGAGTATCACATGTTGGTCAGTGCTCAGTTGTCCTGTTGTTGAGACTGACATTAAAGTATTCATGTTACACAGGAGGAATGGTCCCCACAGCCCGTAACTAATTTAATTTAGTCAAAGTTAGGTTTAGAGTTAACGCTAAGAGTATTCGCTATCAGCAAACAGAAGGATGTACCCGGCTCTCATTGCCCAGACAGGGGTCATTTTCTGGGAACAGTGACTTTTACTTACACATTAGATGTAGATTATAAGCACACATGCAGTCATGTTGCATCCATCATACTATAGCAAATATCATCAATCACGAAACAAGACTCCGTTCAACGTTAGCTTTGAGATAATTTTTAGCATAAGCATGCTAACACACTTACAGTAACAAAGCAACCATGCTGATGTTTAGCAGGTATGTTTGACATTGTCACTGTTGTAGATGTAGCGTCTTAGGATGCTAATGTTCACTAATTAGTACAAAATCAGTATTTTAGCAGGAATAAACTAATGTAGATTATAATTTTGAATGGATACTGGTTAGTTAAAGTTCAGGTGATCACCAAATTGAGAGGAAAATGAATGTCTGTGCCATATTTTATGGGAACACATCCAATAGTTGTTGACACATTTCAATCATTACCACAAATATGAACCTCACTGGGGCCGTCATCAGGTCACCAAATGTCTTCTGCAAAGTGTATGTACAATCTTTTAAGTCAATCTATACTTTACAATTCCATTCCATTTTATTGCAGCTGATAGGAAAGTGCTCTGGTGAGATGTTTAATTCTGTTGATGTGGCTACCAAGCAGTCTATAGCAGAGTTAAAACTCATTGGTCTGGGCTGATTTCTCCATACTCCTCTCACTAGTTTAGCTGGGAAGCATCCAGGAGCTGGCATCATAATGTGCAGAATTTGAATTTGAGTTCACAGGAGGGAAGTTTTAGTAAGAAAGAAGAAGACCCATCGAAACAGGACACTGGGCTACAGATCCTGATAAGAAATCAATAGCAGGTGTTATCCACCTGTTGACTGAATTCCCACATGTAAGATGCTGATGACATCACCAAAACAAAGCTGAAAGAAGGAAAAAAAATGTTTCCAGGTCAGCAAAGAAGCTTCAGACTTCATGTAAAACTACTTCTAACCATACCTTGTGCTGGATTAGTGAGAGTGGCTACTTATCTAATGTTTGTTGAATTTGCTGAGTCATGTATGTCTGTGTGTGTGTGTGTGTGTGTGTGTGTGTGTGTGTGTGCTTGACAAGAGTTTGACTTGGCGATGGGAATTCTCTCTGACGCCACGGGGCTTCACAGTCACAGTAGAGTTTACTACCTGAAGGCAATTTCACATCTCCCCCTTCTCATTTCTTTCTCTTGCCATCATTTATTTTCTATTCCTTTCTCTGCCTTTCAATCACTTATTCCTCCCCTGCTCTCCTCTGCTTCAGCCCCACTTCGTCCCCACTCTCTCCCTCTCTAATGAGGTACTATGGGGGGGTGGGGGGAGCATATGCTCAATTAGCAAGCTTGAAGCTTGGCAGAAGGGAATGAGACTCTACCAATTTCCTGTTTTCTCATCTCTGCACAACATAAGCATGCACAGAACCTCACCTAAATATGTATTTGTGCTTATGTAAAAATATGCAGCTGTGTGTGTGTGTGTGTGTGTCATACACAAAATTGATAGAAATTTTTATTTCTTCATTAGACTGATTAATAGTATTAAATGCGTGTGCTTTGGTGTCAAACACTGTCTGCTGTCTGAAAGCAAAGAGACACAAAGAACGTGGGAAGACAGAAACAACAGCCTGCTTGTCTCTTTTTCTTGTGAGTTGCACTTGACTGCTCCAAATAATGTTCAACTCCAGCCAGAAATGAGCAACACTATTATTTCATGTTTTTGTCACCTGATGAATGTAAGTCTAATATTCTCCATTAACTCTGTTTTTGGTCTCCACCAACTCCTGAAACAAATATGCTGGCAATTATTGGATGCGAGACTCCCGTTCTTTATACTGACGTTTATTCACACCATAGAAGTTACAGTGCAGAAAAACAAATAAAAAACAACATGAGATACATACATCAGTAAAATAACATGCTTAACACTGTAGCTGATACAAATAAAGAAAATAAAAAAGTAATACTAACCAGTTTAGCCTGCTTCTCAACCAGCTGCAGTTATTCCTCAAAGGTAATCTTCTTAGTCCTCATTTCTCAAACAAACGTCTTCTTAGATGCAGTAATGTAATAAAACTACGCATAGTATGACAACAAAAAACAAACTAACGAGGTCATGTTTCTTCTACAGGTGCGTCTTATTGTGAAGCTTGTGAAGCTAACATGCACATCTTCCGTTCTTTTAGTATTTCAAATTCCAAGCACGCATTTCAAAATAAATTCAAGGAGCGGCTGCAATTACAAAATATCTGTCTCTTTAGCTGCCAAATGATCCACTATGTTCACCAGCTAGTCTCTGACTGTCTGTCTGCTGTCTGCTGCTGGGCAGGTCGTGTATGTTGGCTTTTGTCAGAGCTTTTACACTGAAAACAGCTAAACAAGAGGCTAAACACTGCTGTTGTAGGTTCGTCACAACAACTCTCTCCTGACTCCTTTCATATAACACATGCTCATTTGATCTGTTCTTTGTTCAGAAACATTGTTTAGAGGAGGGGTCTTCATCCTTTTTCAGCCCAAGGACCCCTTGGATGAGAGGTGAACAGAATAGGGAACCCCTCATGTAAGTAATTCTTGTTTTTTTAATGGGTCACATTAAATGTGTCACACACACACACACACACACACACACATACATATATATATATATATATATATATATATATATATATATATATATATATTAGAGCTTGTTTAACATATGTAATTTATACACTGGAGTTTTGAAACAAAAAATGATTTCCCCCTGGGATAATTAAAGTATTTTTGATTCTGATTCTGATTTAATCTTAGCTCACCTACCTTACCTTATTAACCTATTTATTTACTGGGTTATTGAACTATATGTGTTCATGTTGATAAAATGCATAATGGAATAATTAAATTTGTCAAAAGTAGCTTATTTTTGCATATTAATGCTTGCAGTTTATTCAGTGTCATTTTTGTTTTATACTTTATACTTTCTTCTGTTTTACTCCTCTACAAACAGTTGTAGTTACTTTGTAGGTTACATTTATGCATTCAAAACATATAGATAGATAGATGGAGTTGTTGTCCATAATACTGAGCAGTTTGTGGAGGGTCAGGGGCTCCAGAGCAGTCCCCAGCACAGAGCCAGCCTTCTTCATCAGATTGTTCAGTTTTTTTGTGTTGCTGGCTGTCATGCTGCTGCCCCAACAGATGGCTGAAAAGAAAACTGCACTCGCAACAACACACCGGTGGAACATCTGCAACATCTTGCTGCACATTAAAAGACCGGAGCTTCTTCAGGAAAGGAGTCTGCTCTGTCCCTTCCTGTAGACGGCCTCAGTGACTCCAGTCCAGTCTGTTATCCAGGTGCACACCCAAATACTTATAGTCCTGCACCACCTCCACCTCCTCACCCAGGATGGAAACTGTGCTCAGATCAGGTAAGTCCACAGTCATCTCCCTCGTCATATTCAAGACAAGGTGGTTGCTCCTACTCCACGCCACAAAGAATCAACCACATCTATGTACTCAGCCGACGTAAGCGTAGTTTCTCCAGCTGTCTTTTCACCTAGCTGCTCATCATGGATGTGTGGGAATATGTTGATGGGGAAATGTTGAGGTCCATTGTGGGGGTCGGGAGATGTGCGGGGTTGTCAGTCTGGGTCACAGAGGTGTGGAGGAGAAGAGGGTGTGGGAGAGAAGAGGGTGTGGGGTCTGTGTGGAAGCAAAAAGTGAACTGAGGCTACTGTAGGTCCAATGAATCTGTTGAAAAACACATTCAGTTCGTTGTCTCTCTTCAGGTTTCCCTCAGGCTGACACCCCCTCGCCTTGAATCCAGTGATGGTCCTCATTCCTGACCACAGATCCCTCACGTTGTTTTCCTGGAGCTTTCACTCCAGATTCCCCCGGTATACCTCCTTGCTTTTCCTCAGCTTGCGTTTCACCTCCACTCTGCACACCCCTCAGTAGCTCCCGGTCCCCGTCCTGTTCAGCAGCTCCTCCAGGTCATTGGTGATCCAGGGCTTGTTGTTTGGAAAGCGTGCACCCTCCTGGTGGGTATGATGCTGTCAGCACAGAAGTTGATGTACTCCATGATGCAGTCATTACACTGATGTCCTTACCATGGGGGTTACACAGTACATCCCAATCTGTGGCTTCAAAACATAATCACAGGGACTCATCAGCTTCCTGTGACCAACTCCTAACTGTCCTGGTGATCACAGGCTGCTTCTGAACAATGGGTGTGTATCTGGAGGTGAGAGGTACCGGACTGTGATCAGATCTGCCATGGGGTGGAAGGACAGTGGTATTAGCATACATTAAGTCCAAGGTTTTATTGTGGTGGTGGTTTATTATTCTGGTGGGGCAGGACACAAACTGTTGAAAGGTTGGGAGTGTAGCAGAGAGGTGACTGAGGTGATGACGTCACATCTGTTATGGAATTTTCTATTCTTGTAGTGTTCTGAGTGACACATACATACTTTTAAATGGAATATAATAAAAGCACAAACATACAGACATTATACAAGGTTACATGAAGTCACATGTGGGCCTTGAGGTCCTCAGCAGTATTAGCTGTTTGTCTTTGGCTGGCAGTAGCAGGTGTCATCCTATCTCAACACTGTTGTGGCCAGGGTCGAAGGACTCTGGTGCTGCATGCTTAGACATAATAGACAGCTTGCCACTGACATTCCAATCTGCGTAAACAGACATCTGTGTCTGCAGACTAGAATATGTTGACAAATTAAGTTTGAGACGTTCACTATATTTTACTGACAGCTCTTTCACCAGTAAGGTTTTGAATTCATAGCTTTCACTTGTAAAGTATTTTGCATTGATGCCTCCAGCTAAGTAAAGTATCTGAATATATCTCCCACCAGTGGTTCATATTCTCATTTTTCACCCTCCACAGAAAGGTCAAAGGTCACTATCAGCAGCAACATAGCAGCCCTTGAGCTGGCAGGAATCCAGGGTGTTGTTCAAGGACAGATTATGTGACTCATGAGAGTACAACACACTGTCCATATCCATACATGCACGCATAAATACATGTGTGAGAGGAAGTGAACATGGGGACAGATGGAAAGATAAACTGGACTCCTATCAAATCCCAGATCAACAGTATCCCAGTTGAGGGGCAGAAGACCCATATGTTGGTTGAAGGGAGAGAATGTGGGGGTGGTGGTGGCTCGAGAGGGGTGAGGATAGCCACTCTAAACCTTCCTCTATCTCGGTGCCAACCTTCCTACATCCATTTACCCTGTCTGTTTTAATATGGCTGTTTCTGCCACAGGCTTCATTTGACCATAGCGTGGCCTAAATGATGAAGACAGAGGCCAAATGTCTGACATGGTATGCACAAGATGGTAAGGAGAGAGAGCACACTGGACATAAGAGCTTCTCCCTGGCATCATTCCTGGATAGACTGTCTTAACTGTTTTACTTCATGTAGTTTCTTGTATTCATTTGAATGTCTTCTTTTGGATAATGAGATTCACTTAGATTTAATTTAATTTTGGTAGAAGTCACACAAAGATCAGTGGTGATATGGACCAACATGTGTAAAACAGAACTGACTCTTAGTTCTAATGTTTTAATTGTGCAAGACCTTTATTCAAGAGCAGCATAACATCCCCTGAAAATTTTGTTTTTGCTGACCTTCTGTGGTTTAACTGTTGTTCAATTGCTGTAGTTATGTCAAAATGTACCTCCGGACCCTGTGACATCACCACTGGGTGTGGTTACAGACTCAACAGAGCACATTTCTGACCACATGCATTAATCAGATGTGAAACTTTCAACAAAGCAGGTCAAAGACACACTGAGCCTGCTGCTTGACTCTTTTTAAAGTAGTTAAAGATTTTGTGCTTGCGCTTCTTGCTCTTGTTTTAGAATGAGATATTGTATTTCAGTCTGTGTGTTGGATACAGAGCTGGAGTCAGGAGGCAAGAAAAAGGTGGAAAAAAATACCTCACTCCAGCAGTTTCCATCTAATTGTCAAGCAGATTTAAAGTGAAATTTTAAATTTAAAACTTAGGTGCATTTTCATTGACTGGTTTAAAGTGTTTCTCTGGAAATTGTCAGTACGGGCTAGCCTAAAATCCAGATAGCCAGATGATCTAGAAAATGTGAGTTTGCTGCTTTCATCTGAATGGAATGTTTTATGTTTATGTTTTTTAGTCCGGTCTGCATTAACCCTGGTTATCCTACATTAAACAGAGTACATAAAGTAGAAGTCACTGAAACAAAACCAGCTGTTTGCCAGTCTGAAAGAAAAAGAAATACAACTAGTTACTATGAAGATCTACAAGGGAAGAATAGCAGTGACCAGATTTCATACTGTCCAGATACAAAGACAAAGAAATGTGAAGATTGCAGTTCACACAGCAAGGGTCACGTGGCACAGGAGAGACAGCACACAGCAGATTTCTGGCAGGTTATAGTGGACACACATTTCACAGTGTTTTCAACATCCGCTTCTTCTGCACAAACATCTGATCAGACATGTTCTCTGTGTCAAAACCTATTTGGAAGGGTTTCCATGGGGTTTCTTTCCCATCAAGAGCATGAACTCTTAAAAAAGGCAAAAACTACCTCAAGCAAGAGAGTTCTGAATTTTCCATCAACCTTTTGTAATCTGATGCTTCAAAATATGTTGATAGAAACATGACCACTGACAACAAGACTGATTAAACTTCTCACAGTCCATAACAAGTATGTAGTCATATCTTTTCTGATCCAAAATGAAAACTTCTTGACTCGGCTTTAGTTTTACTAAGTTGGTGTAAAATGCAGTTAAACCATTTCCACGTGGTGCCACTACTTCCCAGCACTTCAGTCAGTACTGCACCGATAAACATCTCATGTTATCCTTCCTCCTCCTCCTCTTCCTCCTCCTTCGCCTCCTCCTCCACCTCCTCCTCCACTGCAGCATATGTCCTGTGGAATGTGTCCCCCCACCCCCCTTACACCTAAAAAATAAACACATGAAACGTGAGGTCTGGGATTCACCAGACACCAAGTAGTGTGTGTGTGTGTGTGTGTGTGTGTGTGTGTGTGTGTGTGTGTTAGGGAGGTGGGATTGCTGAGAAGGTGGGATGGAGTAGGGTTGGCTGGAGTGGGGGGGCATTGGGGAAAGATAGAGAACAGCTGTGACCTATTTTTTTGCTCTCCTCTTTCAATCATTCTCTTCTCTTCCCTGAGCCTCCTACAGTTCTGCAGGAGCTTAGAACTTTGAGGAGTGAAGCTCAGGCCTCCACATGAGTCGCCACCGCCAGCAGAAAATCCATTAAAAGGCTGTTGGCAGATCTGCAAACCAAACCAAATCACACACATGCAGCTCCCTTTAGCATGTAGCTGTGAGTGTTTGCTGAAGATCCTCCTGTATACTTTTTGGGTTATTTTACTGCCAGCAGTTTGAAGGTCAGAGCCATTGTTTGCTTTAACCGTCAAATAGCAAGAATTCTCCAGTTATTCACACACACACACACACACACACACACACACACACACACACACACACACACACACACACACAATGCACATTCCTTCCAGTGTGCAACTCTAGCAAATCCAGATGTGTATGTGGCTGTTAGACAAAGACGGCCTATGAATGGATCTGGCAGTAGAGATGTGTGTGTGTGTGTGTGTGTGTGTGTGTGTGTGTGTGTGTTTATTCACACAGAAGAGTCTTGTTTTGGCATTTGCAGCAGGAATGTAAATACACTTAAAAACAGAGTGCGTATGCATGTTTTATCCGGCGTTCAGGGTTATCAAGACTCTTCTGAAAGCCACTCTGCTCTCTTCAAAACTATCAGAGTAAGTCTTCACTGCTCTGTCTGGCTTTGCATTATTATCATTATTAGTATTTATGGTCGCCAGAGGATGAATTGACTGTTGGTTGTAGATGATGACTTGACCAGTCAAGTCAATTTAATTTATACAGTCCAATAACACAAATCACAAGTTTGCCTCAAGCGGCTTCACAGTCTGTCGAGTATATGACATCTTAGACTCAGAAGATTCAGATCAGAAAAACTCAAAAGAAACTTTAACTAAGAAAAAATGTAAAAAATAAAAACAGGATGCAGTAAATGTATTTACAGATCAGACCAACATATTGAAACTAGAGGATGACAAAATGACTCAGATCATAACTTTATTCCCCTCACGTTTGGTCCAGCACCAAGTCATATATTAAAATTGTCCAATATTTTGGTGCCACTTACATAAGCCTCACCTGAACTTCAAGTGTGGTGTTAATTTGCAAACAAACAAAGAAGGGGCCACACACATAACAAGAATTTCTTTTGTTCAACTTCAGTCATTTAGGTGAAATAAGGGAAATCATGATAAAATTATATGATCTTAACTATTGACAACTGAAGTCTGCAACAACTGTACGTCTGAACAAACAGGACATCCATCACACATTGGTTTATGAGTGTGTTTTTGTGAAGGAGGAAGCACCATCCCATGGCGACACCCTGCAAGTTGAATGAATGCTGTACAGATGGGTGTGTTTACAGTGGAATCTAGACACACCCTGTCAGGTAACAGGAGGAGAAGCGGACACTCCCAGTGGCTAGGAACTGTATCCCAGCCGGCCGACAAGGAGCCTCCGCATGGAGCAAACTTTCTGAGCGTCTGGGCCCTGATAAACATCAACATGTGAGCATGTAAGCATGCTAACATGAGCAATTAGATGAATAGATTTTATTTCCTAGCATTTAGCTCAAAGCACTGTTGTATAATGCTGTATAATGTATTATAATTTTCTTCTGGTCACTTCCTCTGTGCCAGATGATTTTATTTATTCAGGGAAAATTGACACTACCACTGCTTTGTGAAGAAAACCCAATCAGACTGTTTGCAGTGGTCATAATCCAGTGACACAGGAGTCGAATGGCATCAATCAAAACTGTTTATTGTTGATTTGTTTCTGTACATGTTACATCTATTGCACATCTGTCCGTCCTGGGAGAGGGATCCCTCCTCTGTGACTTTACAAATAAAATTTGATTTGATTTGATCATGGAAAAGTCTGCAGTCCACATTTGGTGAGGCCTGTTTCTCTCTCACCAGGCTCTATTTTTGTTTCAATTCCAACTGTCTCGACAGTTTTTACTCATATGTTAGAGGTGACATACTCGCATAGTTTCCACAAGATCACTAGTGTTGCTCTGCAGGAAAATTTATTAAATTTATCATTTTACCATAATGATAAATTCGAACTCATAGGTCATCGTCACCAGCATGAGCGTTTCAGAGATGCAGTGTCGCAATGTAAACATTAGTTTGGCCAAAGCTGCTTCCTTTGGAATGTGTTTTTGGCATTGTCAGTGTTTCTGATGTTCATGAAACTTTGTAAAACTTTGTATAAAAAGTCCCTCCACAGGCCCACAGCTTCACTGCTTTCCTCGCCTCGGATGGGTATGCTGTATCATAACATCACTTTGCAACACCTAGCAAAGCGTATTTGTTACAGCTCCTTGGTCTGATACAGCTGGTGGTGGCTAATGTTAGCTAATGCTTGCAAACGTTCAATGGATACTGCTGTAACAGAAAGTACAGTTTGTTGACTTGATAACTCTTACTTCTGCAACAATTGGATTGTGTTTACCATTTTGCTGATGCTCTCTTAAAATGTTCTAACTGCTATCCAAAGCACTGATGATGATACTAAACTTACTAATACACACACATACTGATGGCACAGCAAAACAAACATCGGCGCAAACTGTCTCACGCACAAAACTTTGACTGGACTGGGGGAGCGAGAAGCCAGAAACTGGTGCTGTTTACATCCCGGTTTCCTGTGTTACACTCAGGACACACTTCTGTTACACTCACTATATAGAAGAGAACTATCTATATGGAAGAGAAATAAATGACAACTGTGATGGCTGGTATTTCACTCATGAGCGTTTTACTCGAATGAATTCAACAAATGTAACAATTTACAGATTATGGACATTTACATTAACAAGTACATAAACACATCATTTAAACAAAAGTACAGAATAATCAATAAATAAGGAAATAAAATAACGGCTAAACACAAGCTTGCACTATACTTATGAACTAGGGACCTGCACATATGCACGCACGCAGGCACACACACACACATGCACACACACTTAACAAAAACTTGACAAAACTTGACTAAACCTACTCAAAAACTAGCAGAAACTAAATATAAGTGCTTTAAAATATCTATATGACTTCATACATATAAAACAATTGACTTTAACATGTACATTGCACTGTACCTATATAGAAGAGAAAAGAAATGACAATGAAAAACACATTTTTAAACTTTTTAACTATTTGGCTATATTTCACTTTTTACCATAACTGATCACAGATTCTGCTATTTCTTGTTTTTTTTTTTTTAACTTATATCAGTACACATTTCAACTTGTCACACTCCCCCTTACAAAATTAGATGTTGTCCTGACATTATATGTCTAAATCAAACTCTATGTCATGAGGATTCCAATTTAGTAGCTATTTTTGACATCATAAGCATGGCTGTACAACTTTTACATCGGGAAGTCTCTTTCTCTGCACTGAACAGCCAAATCCATCTTATGCCTAATGTCTGGCATGAATAACGGTTGGTAGAACTGACATGGATTTGTCCACATTCTTGCTGGCTGAACTTTTCTGTATACTATGGGCTGATACTGAGGAAACATTTCATTCACACGTGCTGCACTATAGCATGCTGGAGTCTCAAGTCTATCATAGGTGAAGATTTTAGGGGCTCATCTTTCCCTCCTTGGGAAATCATGTGTTCGCTCTGTGTACATCTTCGCTGTGACTGTCATCATCATCTTGCAGCACATTCTCCTGCTGTAGCTCCGGCTCATTCAGATTAGTTATGGGCCTTTCTTCACCCACTGGCTCATCAGTGCTCGTGTTGTTCCATTATACCATTTTTTGGCCCCTGATACCGATTCCAATATCCAGCTGTGCGATTCTGATACCACATACTGACACTACTACTAATTTGAATAAAATATATGGGAGCTTTTTTTCTTCTAATAGTAAAGAACTGCATACTGACTTGGATAAAATCATTGCTATCATGGCTTGGTCAGGCACTGCTTAAAAACCTTTGTGAAACAGGAAAAAAGACATACAGAGTGAATCCAGTAGAAGTGTTTTATTGCCTACCTGGTATTGGTGACAATAATAGAATACTCTAGACTCTTTGACCTTGTATTTTGGTACTGCGTGAGCCATGAAAGGCGGAATCCCACGTTGTTAACAAAGGAGAGGGCCAGGTTACAGACTGAGCACAGTCATGTCTGTGCTGCCTTAAAATGTTAAAAATTTTTAGTTAAATAAGTTAATGATGGAACAAGTTAAAACGTTCAAAAAGTGTATATTTCTTGGTTTTCAGAAACTGCGTCGGAGTGAGACTTCTATTCTTTGGGTTTTGAGAAACAGCATTAGTGTGAGTGCTCTGTTGTTTTATTTTCCAGCTTCGTTGTGCTGCTTCGTGTTTTTCCATTGCATGTATAGAAGAGCGGAGTTTAGCTCATCTATGATGATGATGATGATGAAGAAGGAAAATGACAAGTAAAGACTGAGGGCAGTACAGTAAAAAGACACAGCGGGCTCAAGCAACAAACACATTACTCAGCAAATATGAGTCTACGCTCAGGAAAATGTTACCTTAAAGAAGATAACATCACATAACAAGAAACAGCTGGTGAAGAACAGCAAGCAAAGGCTGGAAATAAAGTCACCAAGAATATGGCGACTCTTCAAGCAAGTGATGCTAAGTCCCAGTCATCTAGAGCGTCCACTAGATACTCATCAACATCCTCTCCAGCCACAAGAGCCTATGCTAAGGCCAAAGCAGCTCGAGCTCAAATAGCTTTCGCCGAAAGAGAGGCTGAAATGATAAAACAGAAAGCTGAACTGGAAGCAAACCTCTTAAAGCAAAAAGCTAACTTTGACGCTGATCTTCATCTCCTCCAGTGCCAAAGAGCCGCTGCAGCAGCTGAAGCTGAGGCTTCAGCCTTTGAGGAATTGGAAGCTGAAAGCGGGGAGCGCAGCCAGCTTCCAGATATCGAAGAAGAACCTCTCAGTACGGATCAACGTACTAGTGAGTACGTCCAACAACACTCTTTCATGTTCATACAGGAACAGCCTTTGGAACCTGCAGTTGTGAAAACACACAAAAGAAAATTAAACAAACAAGAAACACCTGACATTAAACCTAGTGTTTCTCGTGACATCCAAAGAAACACACAGCCAGTCTACAAAGATATAAAAAGAGAGCCAACAATGAATATGGGGCTGAGTGACACTTACCCTCATAGTACTCAGCACACAGCCAAACCTGAGAGAGAGTACTTACCTGAGCCCAAGAGAGAACAAGACTTTGCAAAATATCTCATCAGGAGAGAAATGGTGAGTGCTGGTCTTCTGCAATTTGATGACAAACCAGAAAACTATTGGGCATGGAAAGCCTCTTTTCTAAGTTCCACAAAGGACTTGAATCTTTCCGCCAGGGAAGAGCTGGACCTGTTAACCAAATGGCTGGGAGCTGAATCGACAGAACAGGCCAAGAGAATTCCTGCAGTGCACGTTCTCAATCCCGCTGCAGGCGTTGCCATGGTCTGGCAACGTCTCGAAGAGTGTTATGGGTCACCTGAGGTCAGCGAAGACGCAGAGCTCAAAAAGATTGAAAACTTCCTGAGACTGACCAATAGAGACACTGTTAAGCTGAGAGAGCTAAGTGACATTCTCCTTGAACTGGAGTGTGCTAAGCAAGATGTGCACTACCAGGGCTTGCATATTTGGATACAGCTCGTGGGGTGAAGCAAATAGTGGAAAAGCTCCCGTACAACATCCAAGAAAGATAGATCAGCTTTGGAAGCAAGTACAAGGAGGATTACAGAGTAGCCTTTCCTCTCTTCTCTGTCTTCTCAAGGTTTGTCGCACAACAGGCAAAGATAAAGAATGACCCAAGCTTCACTATAACCCCCCTCAGCAGTCATGTCCCTTCTAAGACCGAAAGGCCTACAAAGTACAGCAGTAAAGGGTCTGTGACTGTACATAAAACTGACATCTCAGTAGAATCATCAGGCATCCAATCCAGTCCTGCTCCAAAGAAAATGGAAGAAGAACCTGATCGTCAGTGCCCAATACATAAGAAGCCCCACCCACTGAAAAAGTGCAAGCTCTTTAGAAACAAAACTCTAGAAGAGCGCAAATAATACCTCAGAGGGAATCATATCTGCTATAGATGTTGTGGGTCTACTCAACACATGGCAAAGGACTGTAAAATGACTGTTAAGTGTCTTGAATGTAACAGTGACAAACACATTGCAGCTCTACACCCAGGTCCTCCTCTTGTGACCACACAGAGTTTGGTGGATGACAGAGATGAAAGCGGGGAGCACAGTGAAAGCCCACCTTCTTCAGTCACCTCCAAGTGTACGGAGGTTTGGGGAAATGCAGATGGTTCACGATCTTGTTCCAAGATCTGCTTGGTAAAAGTGTATCTTGAAGGGAGAGAGGAAAAGGCGATCAAGATGTATGCAGTGCTGGACGAACAAAGTAATAAGTCCCTCGCCAAGACAGAGTTTTTCAGTCTCTTTTAAGTGAAAACTAGCTCCACCCCTTACACACTGAAAACCTGTGCTGGGAGACTAGAGACTTCAGGCAGGAGAGCTGCTAATTTCATCACTGAGTCCATGAATGGGAGAGTGAAGCTTCCCATACCTCCTTTAATAGAGTGTGACATGGTGCCAGACGACAGGACAGAAATCCCTTCCCCCGAGGTTGCACAACATCACCCCCACCTATGGTCAGTTGCTAGTAAAATTCCACCTGTGGATAAAGATGTACCAATCCTTCTGCTCTTAGGGAGAGACCAGGCTGCACAAGGTACGCGAGCAAAGCAACGGGCCCCACAACGCGCCTTATGCTCAGTGGCTAGACCTAGGTTGGGTCATTGAGATGTGTGCTTGGACACAGTTCACAAGCCATCAGAAGTGAACGTCTACAAGGCAAACGTCCTGAACAACGGCCGTGTATCCTTCCTTAAACCATGTCCTAGCAGTATCCACGTGAAGGAAGACTACAGTGGTACGACACAGCATCACAGTAGGACCTTCCCTGCATATGAGATGAACACAAGTCTCCATGTGAGTACAGACAACCTAGGATGTTCTGTGTGTGATAGGTCCAAAGATGACAACAAACTAGCACTGTCTGTAGATGATAAAGCCTTCCTAGCTATCATGGATGCAGAGGTCCAAAATAAGGAAAATAGCTGGGTGGCTCCTCTACCGTTCCATGCTCCAAGACAACGCCTTCCAAGCAACAGGGAACAAGCTTTGAAACGTCTTGGAGAAAAAGCCAGAAATGAGAGAGCATTACAGCAAGTTCATGCAGAAGATGTTGGACAATGATCAAGCTGAGCTTGCACCACCTTTGGATAAAGGGAAAGAGCACTGGTACCTGCCAACCTTTGGTGTGTATCATCCTAAAAAATGTGACCAGATACGTGTCGTTTTTGACTCAAGTTCTGAATGTGATGGAACCTCACTCAATGATGTCCTCCTAAGTGGACCAGACTTGAACAATACCTTGCTGGGAGTTTTACTGCGGTTTCGTAAAGAACCTGTAGCTCTTACAGCAGATGTGGAGCAAATGTTCTATTGCTTTGTAGTTCGAGAAGAGGACAGAGATTATCTTCGGTATCTCTGGTACGAGGACAATGAAATCAACAAGAACGTGATGGAATACAGAATAAAGGTCCATGTTTTTGGAAACAGCCCCTCACCTGCTGTGGCCATTTTTCCTGCTTTACGGTAAGCGTATTCTGTCACTTCCGGTTACCGGTGTTAGTGCTCTCTGCTCTGCTCACTTAAACAATTTCCCGTACATTTTTCACATCAGTGACTATCTACGTAACTCCACACTACCTTTAAACTTGTTCTGTCTACACGAACAGGTTTCTTAAACTCTAGTAACCGCAGTCCGAGTTTTACCTGTCTCTCTGCTAGCCGCACTCTCTAGCCTAGCTTTAGCAATGGCTTCTCTCCTCTCTCCTCCTCTCTGCTCTCCTCTCTCCTCTCCTGCTCTCTCCTCTCCCCCTCTCTCCTGCCCTGTGTGCCACATGTTCAGCTACTCCTCGTCCTCCTTTAGCGATAATGGTACTTGTAATAAATGTAGTTTATTTGTAGATTTGGAGGCGAGGCTCAGTAAGTTAGAGGCACGGTACCGCACCACAGAACAGTCAGTAGCTGCTATAGTCAGCCAGTCCCCTGTAGCCGGTGCGGTACCACCGAAGGTAGCTTCAGCTAGCAGTCCCCCGGTAGTTCCCGAGCAGCCGGGAGGCTGGGTGACTGTCCGAAAGAGGCATAGCCCCAAGCTGAAGCCCACGGTACACCACCAACCGCTTCACGTCTCAAACAGATTTTCCCCGCTCAGCGACACACCCGCTGAGAAACCAACTCCGGTCATTGGCAGCTCCATTTTACGGAACGTGAAGTTAGCGACACCGGGGGCCATAGTCAAATGCATCCCAGGGGCCAGAGCGGGCGACGTCGAGTCAAATTTGAAACTGCTGGCTAAGGCTAAACGTAGATACAGTAAGATTGTTATCCACGTCGGCGGTAATGACTCCCGGTTACGCCAATCGGAGGTCACTAAAATTAATGTTTCATCGGTGTGTGAATACGCCAAGAAGATGTCGGACTCCGTAGTTTTCTCTGGACCCCTACCCAATGTGACCAGTGATGACATGTATAGCCGCATGTCGTCATTTCACCGCTGGTTGTCGAGGTGGTGTCCAGCAAACGATGTGGGCTTCATTGACAATTGGACACCTTTCTGGGGAAAACCTGGTCTGATTAGGAGAGACGGCATACATCCCACTTTGGATGGAGCAGCTCTCATATCTAGAAACATGGACCAATTTATTAAACGACCGAAACCGTGACAACCCAGAGTTGAGACCAGGAAGCAGAGCTGCAGTCTTACACGCTTCTCTGCGCCTCCATTAGACCAGTTGCCCACCCAGTACTTTAGTATAGAGACTGTGTCTGTCCCCCGTCCACCTACATTGTTTAAAGATAAAAGAAACAGAGGAGGATTTCATCATAAAAACTTAATAAAAATTAAATCAACATCTCCACCAGTACAAAGGTCGAGGTGGCGGAGTTGGAGCCATATTTGACTCAAGTCTATTAATAAATTCTAAACCTAAACTAAATTATAATTCATTTGAAAGTCTTGTTCTTAGCCTCACTCACCCAACATGGAAAACAGTACAGCCAATCCTATTTGTTATAATATATCGCGCTCCTGGCCCTTACTCTGAATTTTTATCTGAATTTGCAGAATTTGCATCAGGCTTGATCCTTAAAACAGATAAAGTAATCATTGTAGGTGACTTTAATATTCATGTGGACAACCACAATGATAGTCTTAGTACTGCATTTATCTCTTTATTAGATTCAATTGGCTTCTGTCAGATTGTAAATAAACCGACTCATCGTCTGAACCACACCCTTGATCTCGTTCTCTCATATGGCATTGAACTTGATCATCTTATAGTCTATCCACAGAATCCTCTTCTTTCTGACCAATTTTTAATAACCTTCGAGTTCATATTACTGGACTATAAGCCTTTTTGTAGAAACTCTTACAGCAGATGTTTATCTGACAGTGCTGTTGCAAAATTCAAGGAAGTGATTCCTTCAGTACTGAACTCAATGCCATGTCTCAATGTAGCAGGGAACTTGTCTGCTCCCATGAGCCCCTCACAAATAGATCATATTGTTGAGAGCACTACAGGCTCATTACAGACAGCACTTGACTCTATTGCACCTCTGAAAAAGAAGAATATTAAACAGAGGAGGTTAGCTCCATGGTATAGCCAGCAGACTCGCAAATTAAAGCAAGTGGCACGTAATTCTGAACGCAAATGGCGTGCCACTAAACTGGAAGAATCTCGCTTAGTCTGGCAAGATAATCTTAAAACCTATAGGAAGGCTCTCCGTAATGCCAGAACAGCTTATTACTCTTCTTTAATAGAGGAAAACAAGAACAACCCCAGGTTTCTCTTCAGCACTGTAGCCAGACTAACAGAGAACCACAGCTCTATTGACCCATCTACTCCTCTGGGTCTAACTAGTAATGACTTCATGAGCTTCTTTAATGATAAAATTAGGACCATTAGAGACAAAATACATCATGCCTTGCCTTCGACAGGCACTGATCTGCATTCTGATACAGCAAGTTTGGAAACAGCTGCAAAACCTGATACATATTTAGACTGCTTCTCTCCCATTGACCATCATCTAAGTCGTCAACCTGTCTCCTAGACCCCATCCCAACCAGGCTGCTCAAGGATGTTTTACCTTTAGTTAGCCCTTCTTTACTGGATATGATTAACCTGTCTTTATTATCAGGATATGTACCACAGTCCTTTAAAGTAGCTGTAATTAAACCTCTTCTTAAAAAGCCCACTCTAGATCCAGAGGTTTTGGCTAACTATAGACCGATATCAAACCTTCCCTTTCTTTCTAAGTTACTCGAGAAGGCTGTAGCTAATCAGCTGTGTGAATTTCTTCACAAGAACAGTTTATTTGAGGATTTTCAGTCAGGATTTAGAGTCCATCATAGCACAGAGACCGCACTAGTCAAAGTCACAAACGATCTCCTAATGGCATCAGACAAAGGACTCATCTCTGTACTCGTTCTGTTAGATCTTAGTGCTGCATTTGACACCATAGACCATCAAATTCTTTTACAGAGACTGGAACATCAGATTGGCATCAAAGGAACCGCCCTAAGCTGGTTTAGGTCGTATTTCTTAGATCGATCTCAGTTTGTTCACGTCAATGATGAATCCTCCATACATACCAAAGTCTGTCATGGAGTCCCACAAGGTTCTGTACTAGGACCACTTCTATTCAGTCTATATATGCTTCCTCTAGGGAACATTATTAGGAATCACTCCATTAATTTTCATTGTTATGCGGACGACACCCAATTATATTTATCGATCAAGCCTGATGAAACCAATCATTTAGCCAAACTGCAAGCGTGCCTTAGGGATATAAAAAGTTGGATGACCTATAACTTTCTGATGTTGAACTCAGATAAAACTGAAGTTCTTGTAATTGGACCCAAACACCTCAGAAACTCTCTTTCCGGAGACTTGGCCACCTTAGACGGGACCACCCTGGCCTCCAGCTCCTCCGTAAAGAACCTTGGAGTTATTTTTGATCAGGATCTCTCCTTTAATGCCCACATAAAACAAATTTCAAAGACTGCATTCTTCCACTTACGTAACATTACCAAAATCAGACGCATCCTGTCCCAAGCGGATGCAGAAAAACTAGTCCATGCATTTGTTACTTCTAGGCTGGACTACTGTAACTCTCTATTATCAGGCTGCCCCAATAAGTCTCTTAGGACTTTGCAGCTAATTCAGAATGCTGCTGCACGTGTTCTGACAGGAACCAAGATCAGAGATCACATCTCACCCATTTTGGCTTCCTTACATTGGCTACCTGTTAAATCTAGAATAGAATTTAAAATTCTTCTCCTTACATACAAAGCTCTTCATGGCCAGGCACCATCATATTTAAAAGAGCTCATAGTTCCCTACTACCCCTCTAGGCCACTGCGCTCTCAGAATGCTGGGTTCCTTGTGGTTCCCATAGTTTCCAAAAGTAGACTGGGAGCCAGAGCTTTCAGCTATCAAGCTCCTCTTCTGTGGAACAAACTACCTTTCTGGGTTCGGGAGGCAGACACGGTCACCACATTCAAGACTAGACTTAAGACTTTCCTTTTTGATAGCGCTTATAGTTAGGGCTGGCTCAGGCCTTCCCTTAGTTATGCTGCCATAGGACTAGACTACCGGGGGACCCCCCCCGCCCCCCCCTTACTAACTAAACTTCTTCCCCGGAGTTTCTGTGCTTTCTCGTCCAGCAGGTTCTCATGGATCGTGGCTGCCGCCGTGGTCTGCTGCTGACGTCCACCATATTTAGCATTACATGCCATATATAGTCATTATTGCTACCATCCCCACTACAGCTTTGTTGGTTAATGACTTATTGCTGCTGTGCATCTGTGTTCCACTGCTACTGCAATCACCTCACCATTTATTGTAAATCATTTGTAATTGTACAATATGTTTGTGTTGATTGTTCTGTACATGTGACATCCATTGCACGTCTGTCCGTCCTGGAAGAGGGATCCCTCCTCTGTGGCTCTTCCTGAGGTTTCTTCCACATTTTTTTTTCCCTGTTAAAAGGGTTTTTTGTGGGCAAGTTTTTCCTCACTCGAACCGAGGGTCTAAGGACAGAGGGTGTCACTCCCTGTACAGATTGTAAAGCCCTCTGAGGCAAAATGTGTTTTGTGACTTTGGGCTATACAAATAAAATTTGATTTGATTTGATTTGATTTACTGCATGAGACGAGCAGCACCAAAAGGTGAACAAGAACATGGTTCAGATGCGAGACAGTATGTCGAAAGGCAGTTTTTCATGGACGATGGTCTCACCTCAGTTGCCACGCCTGAAGAGGCAATAGATCTCCTCACAAGAACCAAAGCGATGTTGGCAGAATCCAACCTGCGACTGCACAAAGTGGCATCAAACAGTAGCCAGGCAATGGAAGCGTTTCCAGTAGAGGACCGTGCCAAAGATCTCAAGGATCTGGATCTTAGAGTGGATCCCCTCCCTCTTCAGAGGAGTCTGGGCCTCTCCTGGAATTTAGAAACAGACAGCTTCACTTATGTGGTGTCCTGTGAAGAAAAGCCATACACACGAAGAGGTGTGTTGTCAACAGCTTGTATGACCCCTTGGGCTTCGTGGCTCCGATAACGATGCAAGGGAAAGCACTTGTCTGAGAGTTGTCATCTGAGCAGAGTGAGTGGGATGCTCCTCTTCCTCCACAAAGGGAAGCAGAATGGAACTTATAGAGAGACTCTTTAAAAGCTCTTGAAGACATGCATATAAAGAGGTGCTATATACCGGTTTCACTGTCTTCAACACAGACAAAAGAACTGTGCATCTTCTCAGATGCTTCCACAGTAGCCATAGGAGCAGTGGCCTACTTGAGAGCTACAGACACTGAGGGACAATATCACGTCGGATTTGTGATGGGGAAATCAAAATTAGCTCCTTGTCCTGCCCAAACTGTTCCACGCCTCTGTGCAGCTGTGCTGGCTGTTGAACTGCATGAATTGATCAGTGATGAGATGGACATCGAGATAGACAGAGTAAAGCTCTTCACTGATAGCAAGATTGTTCTTGGCTACATTCATAACTCTACAAGAAGGTTTTACCTCTATGTTTTCAATCTAATATCTTCGCCCTCATTGAGCCTGAAGCTGACGATGAGATTCGTCCAGAGGCTACTACTCTAGCAACTAAGACATCAGAGTCTCAGTTGGGATCTCAACACTTCGAGCGATGCTCAAGCTGGAGAACACTTCATCACACCATAGCCAGACTCATTCACGTTGCAGCATCCTTCAAAGAAATGATTATCCGCTCTGTGCAGTACAGTGTCTTTAAGAAAGAACTGAAATGTCTCGAAGGTGGACAGACATTCCCCAAACAAAGCACACTCAAAAAGCTCAATCCAGTTGTGGATGAAGATGGTCTGCTTCGTGTTGGAGGTCGTCTTTCTTGTGCTGACCTGTTAAAAGAAGAAAACCACCCACTGATCATTCCACACACTCATCACATTGGTACAGTGTTTGTGAGACACTT
The DNA here is from genome assembly GCA_023373845.1 of Nibea coibor. NCBI lineage: Eukaryota > Metazoa > Chordata > Actinopteri > Sciaenidae > Nibea > Nibea coibor. The sequence continues at coordinate 25,399,669 of CM041739.1, forward strand.
TCACGAACAAGTATCTCACCAAGGACAACACATTACAGAGGGAGCTATCAGAGCAGCTGGATGGTGGATAATTGGGTGCAAGCGTCTGGTGTCAACTGTCATTCACAAATGTGTTACATGCCGCAGACTGAGAGGGAGGTTAGAGGACCAGAAGAAGGCCGATCTACCTGCCGACCGACTCATTCCTGAGCCTCCGTTCACCACTGTCGGACTCAACGTCTTTGGGCCGTGGTCCATCATGATACGTTGGACAAGAGGAGGATATGCAATCAGCAAATGCTGGGCTGTGCTGTTTACGTGCACGTCAACCCGAGCAGTGCATATTGAGCTGATCGAAACCATGTCAACATAAAGTTTTATCAACGCTCTCCGGAGGTTTTTCTCCATTCGTGGTCCAGCCAAACTTCTGCGGTCTGACAGAGGGACTAATTTTGGGGGAGCTTGTAAGGAGCTGGACATAAATGCAGATGACACAGCAGTCAGGAAGTACCTCCAGGAGAAAGGCTGCACCTGGGTGTTTAATCCCCCTCATGCTTCCCACATGGGTGGCTCCTGGGAAAGACTTATTGGAGTTGCTAGGCGCATCCTGGATGCAATGTTGCTTCAAACAGGACCATCACGTCTTACACATGAAGTCTTGAGCACCTTCATGGCAGAAATCATGGCAATCATGAATGTAAGACCTCTTGTGAACATATCCACTGACCCAGATATGCCTATGGTGTTGACCCCAGCGATGCTCCTTACCCCAGGTGACCCCAGGTTACTTTAAACTCACAGCTGAAATCCGATAAACTCCTTCAATCATTTGCATTTGCAGAATAAATCATAATTGTGTTCTCATATAATAAACCAAATTATTACCAATAACCAGATTTGCAATAGGAAAACACAACAGATTTCCCTTTAATGTATACATTGGCATGAAATAATAGCCACATTATAGCCAATATACACATGTACCAAACACTGCACCATTACTCATCTCAGTTACTTTAATAGCACCACTGCTTTCTTGAGCACACTGGGAAACAACAGAACATTCGCAAAGCCGCTGTCAAAGCTTGCAGCAGCTCTCCAGGTGCACGGGGAGAGTTTAGCCTGTGAGACACCGAGCTAGCATTAGCATGGATGGCGGTAAGTGTTAACGATTTTTTTTATCCAATAAACAACTTGTCTTACTGACATAACTCTCCATTGTGCAGTCAAACTGCCCCAGACTTCAGTATATAAGTGTGCAGACTTTTGTCTTTCTCTTCTTACTGTTAACTCAATTTTTTTTCTCCTCTTTTCTCTCATGGTTTAGCAGTTAGTGACTCTCACTCTTGCGGCTTTCAGGCTGAATGTGGCCTGCGTAGCACCTGATTGGCCATTGAGGGCTGGAGAGCAGAGTGGTACATTCAAATGCAATCAGTCATTTAAGACTTTGCAGATGTAAACAAAAAGAATTTAAAAAAAATACTCTCTTCTCTTTTATTAGTCTCAGGTGTGTTTTTCCACATGGGCTACAAATAGGTAACCTTGGACACCGTCCAAAGAGAAGATAAAAGAGGAGAAGAATGTTACATCTGGTGCAGTTATAAGCATAGATTAGCTTGTTCAAAGAGTCTTTCCAACTTGTTTTCGGCTTATCTGTAAGTGTCTTCAGCATTTGGAGCAACATTCGGTTAAAACGTTCCACTTGTCCATTTCCTTGTGGGTGATAGGGTGTCGTTCATGACCCTATTATACCACAGTTCTTTTTCAGCTGAGCAAAGAGCTGATTCTCAAATTCGCCACCTTGGTCATGATGAATCCTCATTAGCAGTCCAAATTACAGGGTGCAGCCATTAAAATGCAAGCAGAGTGAAGTGATCGATGACTACTAGTATGTATTCATACCTGCCTTTAAATTTGTTGAAGTGAAGAAAATCTATTGACACAAGCTCAAACAGCTGGGTGGTAACTTTACTGGTCAAAGGTGCCCGTGACTCATACATGGTCTCTTTTGCTTCAAGCATGTGCATGTCCTTGCCACATAATGTTCAACATCTCTATGCATGGCCAAAACAACCATGTTGTTCGATCAATACCTTGATGGCCCATCTCATCATGCATCTCTTTCAGTACTGTCTTGTACTGTTCTGTTCTGTGATTCTGTGATTTATTTGTGTTCTTTCTGTGGAGAATGCCATCTTCGTCCATGTGAAGTTTTTCCCATTCATGCAGTAGACACCTGCTTTGCATACTGAAAGCATTAAAGTTCATGTCCTGATGGCTTGTTATCCTGTAATTTGCACTTCTGTCTTACTGGACCAATGTTCTCGTCCTCTTGCTGCGCTTGTCATGTGGGTCTCTTCACCCACTTGGAGAGAGGTTAGTAATGGGCACACTGATCAGCTAGTTTGAATCTCAACAGCTTGTCGCTGCAACACAATCAGATGTCATTTCCTTTGTTCCATCGTCTCCTCAACATTTACAGGCATTCTCAACAGGTTATCAGCATCTACATTTCCTTTACCTGGGCAATATCGAATGGTAAAGTGAAAGTCTGCAAGCTCTGCTACCCATCTGCATCCGGTTGTGTTAAGCTTGGCACTTGACAGGACATAAGTCATAGTAGTGGATTGTTATCACTGAACACTGAAGTGTATGTAGGTGCATAGTACAGGCAGCCCAATTTAAAGCAACAAATTCAAATTTTCCCAAGTGAAGATGGTAATTCTTTTCAGAAGCAGTCAGTGTCCGTGAACCATAGTCAAGCTTATCTTCTTGTCATTGATACAGAACTGCCTCAAGGCTTTGGTTTGAGGCGTCTGTAAGATGGATGAAGAGTTTTGAGAAGTCTGGGAAACCGAGGACTGGTAGCTCAACCAGACAAACCATTAGCCTCTTCAATATTTGTTGGTGTTTTTTAGTCCACACAATTGGTCTGCACTTCATTACAACTTGCTTTGTTTTGTGGCACACTGTTGTCTTCTGCTGTCCCTTTCATCAAGTCATAAACTGGCCCTGCGATACGTGAGAAGTCTTGTATATATTGCCTGTAACAAGCCTATGATAGCTTGTAGCTCACCTACATTACTAGGTCTCTTTTCTTTCAGGGCTCTGACAGCAATGGTGTTGGCTGGGTCGACTTTGCTGCCTTCAGCTGAGACAATCTTTCCCAGGTAGTGAACTTCATGTTGAAACAGTTCACATTTGCTGGGCTTTAGTTTGATCCCGTATTTTCTCAACAGCTGAAGAACTTTTCTGACGTGGTTTACATGATCTTCAAATAACTGACTGTACACTAGTGTGTCATCCAGGTAGGGGACACAGATGTTATCTCGCACATCTTCAAGACACTCTTCCTTGCTGTGTTGAAAGGCTGTGGGTGCATTCATTAGCTTGAATGGAATCTTTATCCATTCATACGGGCCTGCTGTCTTCATCCACGAAGCCCCAATGGTAGGCCTTTCCTAACAAAGAAAACCTTGAGTGGCCACCAAGACTGTCGAGGATATACTGTACTCGAGTAATCGGCTGTCTCTCAGGGTGAGTCTTTTTGTTTAGCTCTCTGTAGTGTATGCAAAGACTTAGGCTACAATGTTCTTTCTTTACACAGGTGATCAGTGAGGCATGATCTGTACCCACCCTTGTGCAATAAGATTGTGCAGATAGTCTTTCATTTCTTTATAAAGAGGCTTTGGCACTGACAGGTAAGTGTGTGCTACTGGCCCCATATCCTTTATGCGTTATGCTTAGTTTCAGTTTTTCAGTGCATCCAATGCCATCATCTGCTTTGGAGAAAGAAGAGCATTCTTCATGAAGCATGTTTATGATCAGTGGGATTTTGCACATCAAGAACAATGTAAGGCTGAACACCTCTTCTAAGCTTTACCAATGACCTAAGCTTTACCAAAAACTCAAGACCTTCAGTCCACATAGTCGTGACTCCTCAGTCATGTGATTATGTCACAAGCTCAAGAAAAGCAGACATTTTCTTTCTCAAGCCTGGGGAGAGCCGTTCTTAATGTCTCATGCAACTGCTCTCTTCTTGTTTCATCAAATGGCTCTGTAGTGCTGGTTGTCACTATTCGCTCAATGACATTAAAGCCTAGGATGGGCTGTGAAAGAGTTCAAAAAGGAACAAAGTAACCTCAATGAAACATTTATGACATACTCTAGATTGTCCATTGGCAGCTGTGATTTTCAAATCTTTTGGTTCATCAAGTAACTCAGAGACGATGTGTGGCAAGTGTTTCCTTTTCCATTTTTAATCAACAATACAGACTGTGTCTCATAGTGCTGAGTTTTATGGCCTTGGTATATAGCAGTCAACTATACACCGTTTCCCTACCAAAGCAACAAATCGAGAAAGGCTGTCTTCATTCTTTGTTTCATATTTGCTTTTGGGTGGATGCTTTTTGCTTGTGGTTGAGTGTGCTGATCGCATTTCTGATGTTTTGGTCAATGTTCAGCTTGACATATTTTAGAACAGTAATTGTCTTTTTTACAGGATGCCTCCAGTGGGAGTAATGCTGTCGGGACATTACACACTGCTGTCCCGTGTTACTCCCTGTCCCATGGGACAGGTCGAAGGGAGGGAGAGCTCTAACTTTCTCAAAGAGCAGCTCATCACTTGTGGTAGAGTTTTACAAGTATGGCTGGAGGTCACTTCTGATGCTGTCATTTTGCAGGCCTCTTAAAACAGTGTGGAGAAACATTCTCTCCGGAGAAACAGGATCATATCGTAGACCAGATTCTGCTTCCTGTGAAGTGAAACAGGATTTTCTGCCTCACATCCAGGGCACAAATGAGGAAGTTTTGTGGAGTTTCCTTGCTACTTTGAGGTAGGTTGCTTGTACAGTTCTGTTGTTACACTCAGGACACACTTATGTAACACTCGCTATATAGAAGAGAACTATCTATATAGAAGAGAAATAAATGACAACTGTGACAGCCGGTATTTCACTCGTGAGTATTTTACTCGAATGAATTGTCAATAAATGTAGCAATTTACACATTACAGACATTTATACAAACAGTAAACCTAAAGTACATTAACACATTATTTAAACAAAAATACGGAATATGTTTGTCGTGTCCAATGTTAAAATAATGGCTAAACACAAGCAGCACTATACTTGTGTAAGTATGAAACAGGGATCTGCACGTACACACACACACACTTGAGAAAACTTGACTAAATCAACTCAAAAACGAAATATACGTGCTTTAAAATATGTAACCAAGTTAATAAGTTTTACTCGAATTAATGAGTACTGGCTTCCTCTACTGTAAGTATGTGGGCAGAGACCAAAGCAATCCATCCCAGAGTGCAGATTCCAGATTATCCTGCCGATGACCAGTCAACACTACAACCACTTGAATTATTAATGTATTAACTCATAAAAATGAAATAACAATGGAAAACAAACACTCTTTTGAACTTTTTAACCATTTGACTATATTTTACTTTTAACCATTACTGACCACAAATTCTGCTATTTCTTGTTTTTTTTAAAACTTAAAGCAGTACACATTTCAACTTGTCACACTTACAGTAGCCAATAATCCCAGCTCTATGGATTGCATGCAGTCATGTGAGCTACTGTCAGTGTCTACCTTCCAGGGAAGATGGCCAGACTTGAGGCTGAACACAGCCTCTGAAACTGGCAGTGGCCAGTCTGGCAGGGAATACTGGAAACACGTTTCTTGCCACCTTGGGCTGAGTCAGTGTGGTTAACTACATGGCTGGCCGAGCTAACAGCAGTTAACTACTCAGCATTGTTTCCATCAGGAAAGTCTATAAGTCAGTCTGGTACTGTTGGCTTCAGAGGCTGTGCTCCAACCCTGGTCCTGTCCACCGGGCTGCTGAGCCCTGTTCTGTTTCCTGCTAACAGCCGATTCAGTTAGTAGCTACTGTAGCAAGTGGTTAGGCTAACCTATCTGTCCATGAAAAAACTTTGTGATTCACATGTAGCTGGGTGGATTTGGATCATTACCAGACCATGAATCCATCATGCTTCCTTTAACTTTGCCACTTGCTTTAAAGGCCCAGTATGTCAGATTTGTTACCTTAGAATGAGCCTTTTATATAACTCAAACTTTGCGTGCATGTTACGTGTTCTACAGCCAGCATACTTTTATCTTTGTGCTTGGAAGGAGAGGGTGAGTGGAGGGGGTTGCAATCTGCAACAATACCGCTAGATGCCACTAAATCCTAAATACTGCTCCTTTAAATTATGGATTGGCCGTTAGCTTTGAATTTAACGTGGAGGGAAAACACACTGGATACTAGTAATCGTTTGGGATATTAGTCATAGAAAGTATCCAAGTATTGGTTGGATGCATCTCCAAACTCACTGCCATGCTAAAGCCCATATCGCTTGAATCCAGAGAAACACTCTGAGGCTATGGATGCTAAGCCAGGCCTGGAACTGTGATAGGATGAAGTGGTGGTGGGAGGGGGGGGTTTCCTGCCTGAAACCCAATCTGAAGTCTCCTTGTTGGGACAAAGGGCGAGCACTCTTTCTTTATCCCGACTGCTGAGACAAGAATAGCACCCAATAATGTTGGAGGGGCTTGGTAGGAGGAAATCAAACTCCGACTCTGATCCCCTGGGAGCAGCACACACACACGCACTGGGTGACTCAAGCAAGCATATGTGTCATGGAGCTCGCTCAGTGTTTTCACACCACCACCCTCCTGCCTTTTCAGTCCCAGTGGGCGAGAGATGGGTGGAGGGTGAGCTGTGTGCAGAAGGTGTTAAACTGATCCAGAAATAAACACAGTAGCTGTTAGAGCTGTATTAGATAGAAATGCCCCTGGCTCGCACCACTCGCTCCCCAGAGCCATGACTGATCTGTGTGTGTGCGTGTGTTCGCAATAAGCACATGTGTTACTGTATGTGCTTGTATGCGTGTGGATTTGGCACTGATACTGGCTGTGAAGTGTGAGCACAGCGTCCAAGGACACAGCAGAAAGCCATGCAGCCTCGGGGATGGACAAATAGAGAGAGACACAGGCCAACTGAGCTCCGCCGAATGGAGCCAATAGGATTAAAGCAGCAATATGACCTTCACAGATGACTGTTAACAGAGAAAAGAATTGCTGCTTTATTGTTGTTTTCACTCAGTCTCGGCTCTGAGGTCTCACAGGCTCTGTGACTGCAGAGCTGCTGGGGCTGTACGGCAGAGATGTTCTCCTCTGTTCACTGGATGAACTGCACATGCAGGGTGAGCTGAGAGCAGAATCTAGCACTTTCACTGTGTGTGTTTGAGCCAAGGACGTGGTCATTTCCAGCAGTGTGGCTTCATTTTTGGATAAAAGAGTACGGAGGCTCCTGATGTTCATACATCATGTGGAATTATAGATAGACGAGTATGTATGAGAATGAACCACTGACTTGATGATACACATATTACATAGAAGATGTCCAATTGAATTCTGTTAATGCACCTCCTCTCTATAATCTGATAACTACTTCCAACAAAGTCTACATGAACTTTTTATCACATTTGATCAAGCAGAGCTTTAGATTACCAAAGGTCAGGTCTAACAGGGTGAATGATTCTTTTATCTCTCGGGCCAGCCAACTGTTAAATACTCATTATGACTCAGCTGATGATTAGTTTCCTATATAACTATGATGGCTAGACACACACTATGAAAAACTGGCTCTTGACATGTGCTCTGCAGTAAGTTGAGTTCTCTGGAGAAACTTATTATCCTTATGATCCTTTTTTGCTGTTAAAGATTTGTTGGGAAGTAATAAAAAAGACAGAGAGAGATCTTTGAATCACGATTGCAGGACTGTTGATTCTTTGATGTTCATTAATCTTTTGTGGAATACTGATTACTGCTTCAACCTTTGCAGCACTGTGACATGGTTTTTACTCGAAACAACAAAGGGACAGTTTGAACACCTTTTCTGTGAACACAAAGTACACTAACTAAAGACTGCTAAGCTTCTGACTAATTACAATGGACTATATTCTTTACTTTATACTTTACTAAATAATATTTTTAATGTCATTTAATGTTATCCAAATGTTGCATTTAGAGTTAGATATTTTAATTCAAAATATTATTAATTGCAGCTTGAATGAACTACACAAGGACACATATGATTTGTTTTTGTTCTAAATTCTATCAAGAACTTGAAAATAAATATTACTTTGAAGAACTAATAGCTTATAGGTTCCCCTCTGAAGAACCACTGTAGGTTCTAACTCAAACTTTTATTTTTCAGAGTGCACCCTGGGTTTTATGAACATTAAAACTGAAGTTGACAGCAGAGAATTATTTCCTAAAGATATGTAAGTTTTATGATCTTTGTCAAAGATACTGCGGCACGAGGCAACTATTGTTCTTCTGCGTGTTTCATGGCAGTTTTATTATTCATTTTCCGCCCTTTTTCGCCGATTAATGCGGCCCGAACCGGCCACGGGACCCCCAACAAGTAAATTAACAAAACATGTGTTTTCATCCCGAATCGAGTGCTTGTAAGTGTGTAAGGCATTCATGAATTTTTTGTGAATATTTCGCCAAAAAAACGAGGAAAATTTCCCATAGGAATGAATGGAAAACCCCGAAAAAAATAAAAATTAAACATACATACTACAGACATTTTCAAAAATGAACTGCTCTGGCATACTTTCACCGAGAGACTTCATTTGAACTTTAAAATGGAGGTACTCTTGCCTTCTCTTCATTGATTCACTTCACTTATCGACACCTTTTACCGTTTTTAAACTATCGAGGCTCAAAGGTGAGAAGGTTTTTGGTCAAATTTCGGCGTTTATAATGGGTGTGTATTGGGCGGAATGTTTATGCCAGAGTGGATGACATCATCACCCAGAGTGTGGAGGAGAGAAAAAAATCGGTCAAAAAATAAAACGTAAACTGCTCCTGTGGCCACAAATTTCACACTATGACATGACATGATTTATACATAAAAACGTAGGAAAATTTGTCGGCGTCGCATAGATACCACTGCTGAAGCTGTGAGTATTATATTTTTGGCCTGACACACAGAGATTCCCCACCCACACCCATCCACAGCTCCATAGTCTCCCATATTAAAAAGGCGGGAAAAATTCTGGAGGAAAGCAGAAGTAACCTTTCTTTGAATCGATTTTAATAGGTCATATTTCTTCATTTGACACACAACCTGCATATCTAGACGATCAGGAAAGTCTCTAGATGCCCAAACTTAAGTCGGTTCAATGATTGGAAATACGGTTTGGCCAGATATCCTTCCTGTTCGAGGCGTGGTCTCAGCATTTTCTCTCTCTCTCTCTCTCTGTCTCTGTCTTCCAACTGATATTCAAACTTCTGCACTAACTGCCCGGCGGCGGCCATCTTAGCTGTTATTGTCAGTTAATTTGAATTTGTCTGTGTAAAATGACACAGACAGCAGAGCAGCTAGCGCGTTGGCGCTAGCCTCTAACTGACAGACAGTAACACAGACACATAGACAGACCTACACAGAGACAGACAAGATAAGCACACCACACATACACACACACCTAACTTCCACTAATTTTGTACTACAGAAATAAAAATTATGTCACCAGATTCGGCTCATTTAGGACATTACTACTACACTGACCTCATACAAACCTTTTACAAACCGTCTACAATGAGCTAACGCGCTAGCTGCTCATTGTATGTGTTACTGTCTGTCAATTATTAGCCACTAACTGACAGACAGTAACACAGACAGAGAGACTGGCCGACACAGACAAGCACAGAGACAGACAAGACAAACACACCACACACACACACACACATACACACCTACACCTAACAACTTCCCCAAATTTTGTACTACAGAAATCATTTATCATATCAGATCATAATCATTTAGCTTTAGCAGCATATGCTAAAATTAGTGGCTAGCGCATCATGCTACTTGCTAACATTAGTGGCTAATGCTAATTTTTAGTGGCTAAAAATTTGTGGTAGCATTAGTGGTAGCAGTAGCATGTCAGGAGTTAGCATGTTAGCATTAGCATGTTAGCATTATCATGTATTTAATTTTTAGTGGCTAAAAAGTGTGCTCATTGCTAACATAGCAACAGCATAGGCTAAAATTAGTGGCTAGCGCATCATGCTAATTGCTAACATGAGTGGCTAATGCTAAAATTAGTGGTTTCAGCATTAGTGGTTAGTGGTTTCAGCTTTTACCAATATATTGACCTTATACAAACCTTCTGCACATGAGCAGCTAGCGCTAACATGCTAGCTGCTCATTGTATAAAAGGCATGACATTTGCTAACATTTGCAGCTGATGCTAGAATTAGTGGCTAGCGCGTTAGCGCTAGCTGGTCATGTGCGTAAATAAACATGTTAAATATTACTGTTTGAGATGTGCTTTTTCACTACAGAACCCCGGCAACAGCCCACTCGGCACTTTCAAAATTTCCGCAGGAATTTTCTAGTTGTATTAGATCTAATATTAACAAGAATAAAGGCAGCAGCAGGGGCAACAGCAATTGTTTTATTATTAATAATTTTAATAATCTGCTTATACATATTTATTAGTTCGATCCACGGGGGCACTTTAAGCAAAAAGCTCAAAGGGGCAACTCACTTCAGCAAGCAATAACTGCTGTGATGTACACAGGTATGACTCATACTGTTTGACAGCTCAAGGTACACGTGTCAGACCTAAATTTAAGTAATCTGAGAATCTGTGGTGCAACATGGATTAATGGATTAATTTCTGTGTGCCACAAAGTGCCATTGGCTGATTCTACACGGTGTCAGAAGTGCGTGGAATCAGATGGATAAGTGGGATCCATATGCTCACCATGTTCCCCCTACACACTGGCTGTCAAAATGGCTGAGGCTCCACGGCTTGTGATCTCCTGCTGCAGAAAAAGTGTGTGCTTATCCCAGCAGCAGTGTTGGAAGCAGTTCCGTTGTCAGATTCTCTGTGATTTGAAACTTTTTGGACACGCAGTAGTTTACTTTTGATCCTGTATGTAAACAAACTCAGATATTCTTATTAGAGTAATGCTGTTTACTCAATTAGGGCAGTCAGCGAGCAGAGAGGCAGTGAGGACGTGCCTGTTGCTGTCTGTCTGTGCAGCTGCCTGAGCGACACGCAGAGTGCTCCAGCAACACAGGGAACCTCAAAGCCCACGCAAGCCCCCGCTGATGAATTCAAACAGATGTTGCAAGTCCTCTGACACTTGATGAAACAGTTGGAAGTTTTTCAGGAGACCGGGGGACTCTTGGCCTCTTCTCCACGCACCTGCTGCTGGTGCTGTGGAAGGCGCTGAGATGTTCAGATATTCATTAAGGAGAGCATGACGGCATGTAACAATCCTCTTTGAAGAAACCCACAAGTGGACACTGCAACTTAAGACAAAGACACATGGCACTGCATGTAGCTATATCTGAAAGGGGGTTTGTATGTTCATAAGACAGTGCATGCTGACACGTAAGAATGTATCTAAAAAGATATTTAAACATGATGAAACATGTATTTGATTGTTGGAGAGGAGCCCGTGCTTGTTAGTCTTTTCAAATGAAAATCTACCTACTCTAAAGTCAGTATTTGTGTATTCATGTTTTCAGTGTGTATCATTTGCATGGTGAAAACAACAGGGATGAGATTTGACTAGACACTTGTGAGCTCTAAGCCCTTTCTTTGCTACATTTTCATGCATGTGTGTGATTGGAGTGTTCCAGGTATATAAGAATCATTGTAATAGCATGGAGCATCAGTGATGACATGCAATGATGTGATGGCAGCAGCTGTTTGCACTTGAACCGTGGATGCACAGACATCAATCAATTATTGATTTGATCTGCGATGGACAACAGACTTAGCGCTGTCACCGGCTGATAAGTCACGCTGATTTGAGGAGTCTTCAAATGATTCATTGGTTTTGGCCAATGAAGATAACATTTCTGTCACGACAGCTGCCCAAGTTGTTTTTATTTCTCTCCGTCTGCCCCTCTCTTCCTGTCTCCAGTCACTTTGCTCTTGCCCCAGGCTCATGCATTTCTTAGCAACTCTCCAGACTTGCTACTCTTAATCTACCCACCAAATGACTTTAGACTTTCCCACTGGTCTCAGTCATCTGACTCCGACATCCACCTGCTCACCTGTTCTTCATTCCCAATTACTCCCCACTGTATATTTCACTAGCCCTCATTATAAATGTTGCTTTGTGCCTTTGTTTTCCAGCCACCTGAACCTGAATCGGTGCCTGTACTTGTACTCTTCCTGTATTCCTTTGTTTTCACATGTAAATAAATAAATGTCACTTCATCCTACCTGCTTGCATGGCGTGTGTTTTGTCTATCTTTGAGTCCTCCTCATTCTGTTGCCTTATTCATCATGATTTGCTGCTGTGATTTGAGTGCAACAGATACTGATTTCTCATCACTATATAATACTGCTAACACAGCAACAAAAGTATTCATGTACAGCTAAAGGTGAAGGTCAATCTGGCAAGAAGATTATGGAAAAAGTTGTTCAACAAAAACAAAAACAAAAAATCCTGCTTTTCTTACTCATACTTTTATACACTTCTGTACTACAGGGATTTAGTCTCCAGTCTCATTCCTGTTCTAGCAGTTCTAGCAGTTGTTCCTGACAACATAAATGATGTGCTGCTCTGTTTTTTTTTTTTTTCTGGCATTATAATAAAATGCTCCTGAAGACAAATTCATCATGTGATTGTTAAAGAAATGTTGATTGATTGCAGAAGAACAGTTTTTTTCTTCAGTTCATTATTCATCACAAGAGATCACGTTCACTTGTTGTCGGTATATCTTCCATTACATCACCACATGCTTTCCATACAGAGCTGTCCGTGACCTGAAGTCCTTTAAGCCAGAGGAACCCCTGCACGTGCTTCATTTCTCTACTCATATCTACAACCAAACATCAGCTCTGTCACTGCCTCTGTGAATTGTTTCTGCACATTAAACCTCTATAGTTCATAACAGACAGACAGTTTGGTGAATTGTATGGATACAGACATATCTTCAGTGTTTGCTGCTGTCTGTCCTGTGTTATTACAGACATGTCTGAATGACCATGCATCAACCTCTTCTGTTGTTTACATGTATGTGATTAGCTGACACTTTTATCCAAAGTGACTTACCAAAGAGGGAAACAATCAAGCTAAAGGAGATATTAGTGCAGCAGTAAGTGCTGTGACAGTTCTTAAAGGGGTAGATTTGTCATGTCCAGTTGCTGGTAGTGATGGAGAGGAGGTCCTCTCTGAAGAGCTGGAGGTCTTCAGGAGATTTTTAAAGGTAGAGAGGGACGCCCCTGATCTGGTAGGAACTGGTAGGACCTTCCACTGACCGGGAACAACAGACGAAAACAGTCTGGATTGCCCTGAGTGTACAGGTGGCAGAGCCAGGCGTGGTTGTTGACTCATAACATCTCTGCCACATTCACATCATGAGTTTTTGACTTCCAAATAGATTAAATAAATCACATCAACATCCAACTCATAATTACAACCAGTACCCCCTAAAGCTCTGATATATAGCTGATAATATGGATGTTCCCGAATCCAAACATATATGACGACCTCAGCATTAACCGAAGATCATATGAGAGCACCATCATCTTTGGTTTGGACTGGGCATGGACATGAAGTATTTAATTTAAACCAAATGCTGATATGGTTTGATCAGAAGTTGCTATACTTATTAGAAAAATACACACAGAACAGCATAACAGCTTTTTTCCTTTATAACTTTATTGTTTTACAAGAAGACACAAAAGACTTACTTCTGCGACGTTCTGGATTTATGTTAAAGGGATAGTTCGGGATTTTTGACATGAAGCTGTATGGCATCCCCGTCAGTAGTGTCGCACATCCGCACCGACTTACCCCCGACAGTGTCCCGTGGGCCGAGTTCTGTCCAGGTTTGGTCAGCAACGAAAGTAGTCCGGCAGGTTTCCAGGGACACGTAAATAAAAAGTTTTTCTTCTCAAAACAGCATGTGTTCAAAAGAGTGATTTATTTGCATCCCAAAACCGATGTCCGCGAAAAAGTCCCACGTCGTAATCAATTGGTCCTACTTTCTCTCTTTTTGTATCTCTGCGCTGCTGCAAGATGACAGACGAGGGCTGGGCTGCGCGGAGAGAGCGTGGTGGGGCTGAAAGAGCCGGGTCGCCCCATTCAGACGCGGCACGTCCGCGAACAAAACTAAACAGTAGCGGCCACTTGCAGCAGCGCAGAGATACAAAAAGAGAGAAAGTAGGGCCAAGTGATTACGACGTGGGACTTTTTCGTCGACATCGGTTTTGCGATGCAAATAAATCACTCTTTTGAACACATGCTGTTTTGAGAAGAAAAACTTTTTATTTACGTGTCCCTGGAAACCTGCCGGACTACTTTCGTTGTTGACCAAACCTGGACAGAACTCGGCCCACGGGACACTGTCGGGGGTAAGTCGGTGTGGCTGTGCGACACTACTGACGGGGATGCTATAGAGCTTCATGTCAAAAATCCCGAACTATCCCTTTAAGTCATAGAAAACAGCAAACTGTAGCCTGAATGCAGAGCAGATGAACTGAATAGGAACTGTAAATACATGTGTTAAAGATATTTCATTATTATCAGCACTGATCTGTTATCTTATATTGATCTTATATCTTATATCTATTTCAAACTGCAGATAGATCCATTAAAATGCATGTTGCTCTTAGCCTGATGTCCTACTTCTTTGTTCTCTGTGGCTATATGAAGCTCATACTTTACTTAAATGCAGCTGGCAGAATATGAAGGTGTGCATTTTAAATATCTGCATTGTTTTAAGCTTCAGGACAAATTCCTCAACATAAGTGCAGGCCTTGAGGGGGTTTTCTTAACATGTAACAAATGTTTGCCTTAGGCCTGTGATGCATTTTGTATGATCTGTCTTTAGTGGAAACATGCAACGGTTCATGTTTCATTATCAAGTGAATTTCAAAACTGCACATTTCATGTAAGAGAAACAAATAATGTCGACTTCAAGAAAACATTTCTCAGAGCTTTAGGCGCTGAAAGCAAAACAAGAATTCACCTGAGAGGTTGAGGTTTTTTCTAATTACGATTCTGTCTGCTCAAAGGAGAAAACACAGTCTCACATTACGTAAACTCCTGTAATCTCACAGAGCCTGGAGTATTCAGAATAACATGCCCTGTGATATCACCTCTGACATGGCTGAGACTTTTTGCAATGCATTCTAACAAATGATATTTGATTATGTCCACGGGCAATGAGAGAGCCTGTGGACAACATATGCTGTAATAGAAAGGATACTATTCAAAAGTTTAAATTTGTGAGCATGGAGGAAACAAGCTTTAGAGAAATGAAATTATTGGAAGTGAAGCGTGTTCCTGATGGTGGATCAGTTGGTTTTTGAGCCTTGGATCGTCCGTCATCATGGTGGACTGCAGTAATCTCAAGCGTGCACTGAGGAGCGAGGTACTATCAAATAAGGTAGTTGGCATGTACTCTCATAGCTCACTGTGAGGGGAGCTCGCTGGCAGGTGCCTGGTGGTTATTCCAACATTCATGTGACCTGTGTGGTCGGCGTCCTTATCCGCATGAACCACCTCACCAAGCTCCTTGTGACATAAAGGAGCAGCAAAATGAACACTCTCAGCTCCTTCTGGGTGTCTGAGCATGTCACCTTATCTTAAAGTGTGGGCCCATCCTGCCCCCTGAAGGAACATAATTTCAAATGCTTGTATCTGTGATCTTATTCTTTGGGTTGCTAGCAGAAAAATCAAGAGCTCCAGAAAAAATACGGAGTGATTCAAACACCTCTGTGAATCTGGATCTTTGGGATGAAGGTGGTTGCATCTACGTCCGGGTCCATCCTGCAGATGTGGACGCACCCCTGAATGCCAGCTAGGGCAGGTAAACGTGCTGTCTGAACTCTGCCTGTTATTTACAATTTAACATTTGCACTTATATTTACAGATCATATACATGAATATATCAAATAAACCAGGCAAGCTGATTGCTTTAATCATTCCTCTATCTGATATAATGGACATTTTGTAAATATGTCAAAATGAATTGGTTTAATTAATGTTATTTCAATGTTGGTTCAATGATAAAACAGCAATTTTAAGTCTTGATCTATTTTTTTTAACAGTCTTACATTTCAATGCTGAGCAAGGCTGATTCAGTAACAGTTTCGTTTATGCATCAACATTGATTGAACATTGATTCAATGTCGGCCTGCTATCTGGGGATGCTCTCTTCTACATTCACTTCATCATTTTATTTTTATGGAATACATATCAGTTCTTCTGTCCATTAATCTGTCAGTCAAACATTCATTTCATGTAGTTTTCTTTGTGTTTTGCTTCACGGTCACGTATCTAGTTAAAATTAGAGGTTATGGAACTACTTATTAACACATAGACGAAAAATGTATTTACAAACCTGTTTTCCATCGACTAGGCAAATAAGCACAGCCACCACACAGCTACTGCGTGTTGGGTGTGTTTATTTGCATCAAAATAATGCCTCTGAATGGGGTATTTAAATATGAGATGGTTGGCACACTAAGGAAATTGCTTTTTCTGCTGTTTGTTGACCCCACTAATGTTGAGCTGTGAGGCTTTACGCTACATTAAGACTCTGCTCTCACCGTGTTTGCGTAGACTGGTCTGTATGGATGTTGGTTTGTTTATGGAGCTCACAGTGTGCACGTAGAAATACAAATGAAACAACTGAATGCTGCCAGCAGGTAGGAGAGGTTAAACAGGATATCAAAGGCACATTCTGTCATGTCTGTGAAACACATATTATTTGTTTTATACAATAACACAGGAGTGTGTCTAGCTTTCCGTTGGTAATTTAATGAATCGTCTCCGTCAGAACAGTGATGGTAGTGTGATACATGTGCATTGTAAAGCTTTAATAACCTGTGGGAGAGTATATATGGTAAAGACTTACAGACACACATTTCACTCAAAGCATATTGCATATAAAAGGTTTGCACCCTCCTGCTTTGGTGAAAGGGACAGCATTCCGAATTAGATATTGAACGAACAATAATTTATGATCAATTCAAAGAACATTTATCCTCTTGGCAGATGTCATACCATTTCCTGTGCTACTTCTGGTTGCAGAGTGTGCGAACGATTCTTCCACTTTTGCATGAGCTGCTAATAACAATAGATATTTGTTTTCCAGGCAAATACGCAGGCAAATACAGACGACGCCGACTGAAAGTCTCCACTGAAAAACAAACGCCGTCAGCAGGAGGATCATCAGACTGTGTTTACATGCTGCTCAACACTGGACATAAACCAAAGAAATGAAAAGAGAGAAATCATCAATTGATTTATTAGAATAACAGTAACTTTCAAAGCTTGTTTAAACATTGGAAAACAAATGCATGCTGGGTGAAAATAAAATCATGTTTAAGTTCATTTGTTTTTCTCTTTGAAAACTGACTGAAGCTGCATGACTCATGTAGTGAGTATGCTGTTGACTATTAATTAGGTTAATCCACAAATTGATTAGCTTAGCTTCACTCATTTCTTATTTTGTACTTCAGTAAAAGTTCTTATAACGGAACTGTAGTTTCACAAGTTCACCCGTCAGCAAAGCACCAGGAGCACAGGAATGTCACTGCCATCTTTGTCATTGTTCTTTTGTCCGTTCTCTAAATGAATGAGCTTTGAAGGTATTGGTAGGTGTATTTTTAACCATTGAATAGAGTCATGCTTGTTGTTTCTTTAAAGTAAGTTAGGCTAATTACATCCAGACTCCAGCTCCACTTCACCCTCTAGACCCCATAGCACCTGAGACCACCTGTTTTATATTTCACCACAGTGTCCGGGAGCACCAACCGTTTTAAAATAATTCCCAGTGTCTTTCAAAACACAAAAAAAGCTGAGCTTTGTATTGTAGCTACTAATATCGATGATATTTTTCTCAGGTGTAAATCTGAAAATGCCTCTGCTGACTCTGCATCCACAGGTTTACAATCTTCTGGAAGCTGTCAGAATGTGTTGTGAGGGACATCCTGACCCACTGTGCAGAGTGGAAAGACACAAAGACAATGTGAGTTCTAGTGTTTTCACTGGCTGTGGTTCAGAGGTAGAGCGGGTCGTCCACTAATCAGAAGATTGGCAGTTCGATCCCCTCCAGTCTGCATATCGAAGTGTCCTTGGGCAAGATACTGAACCTCAAATTGCTCCCGAAGGCTGTGCCATCAGAGTGTGAATGTGTGTGAATGGATGAATGAGATACTGAGTACTGCAAAGAGTGGTTGGAAGACTAGAAAGGCACTATATAAGTACAGTCCATTTACGTCACATCACCTCACATATTCAGATGGGGGCTGTTCTGGGGACAGTTCACCACTGAGGACTAACGATGACTTCAACGCTTCTTCGCACGTAGCTGTTCTGTTGTTGAAGTGCTATTTGTTTCTTTCTGTTAAAACAATTAGAAATGACACAAATTAGGAAACAAATAGAAGAGTAAGTTCACATGTAGTTCTGCGTGACACCCAGCTCAGCTTGCAGCCTTTTATTTCATGAAGCTGCTGTTAGCATCCTCTAGGCCTTTTGGTTCTGTTGCATGATGAATGCATGATTGCAAGTCTGCTGTAATTTACAGCATTATTAAAACGTATTATTGAAGTTTGTATAGCACATAGACACAAACAGTAGAAGGATGTCTTCATCCACCTACACAAAGGAGGATCAGTAAAAACAGCTCAAATGAACATCATCACAAACAGACTGTGATTGCACAATGAGACTCTGGTTCCATATTTATTGTCATCCATGAGAATATAGTTGCCCCTTTCCTCCTCACAGAGCAGCTCCTCCTGTGATTTCCTTCTGTTAACAAAAACAGAAGAACACAAAGGATGAAAAGCTCTTCCTCCACTCCAAACTCTGTGGAATATGAAGCGAGACAAACTTTGAATGCTATTCATCTCCAGTATTGAGTAAAATACACAGTTTATGTGCCTCCAAAATCCCCACATCTCCTCCCAGCTCTCTGCTGTGAACTCTGCTGAGTTTACTGTTGTTTTTAGAAGAATAATAGGATCCTTGTTGAAAACTGGCAGTTATAAAATATTTTCCATTTCCTAGAATTCCTGGAATGTACAGTATATTCGGTCTGTAGATGGATGACTTTACAGGAATATGTTTTTCCTTCGCACATTGATTACAGTAGAATCAGTTTCCAGTCTGGCCTGAGGACTACTTCAGAATCAGAATGAAGATGCCAGGAAAATACATAATGCTTACTCACAACCATACTTAATGGTACAGACACCCTGACTGTACAGGAGAGAAAGACTGATGAAAAGATTTCCAACATACACAGCAGACGCCAAACAAAATGATACAGATAAAACACAAAATGAAATACTCAACAACCAAAATCCAGAATGAAGAACCAAAACCAGGAACACAGAAAAGCCCCAGAAAACCAAGAACACAGCGCAGACAACAAACTAAATAGACCACCAAGTAAAACTGGTTCAACTGAATACAGTTAATAAAAAGGTCCAGTGTGTAAGATTTGGGGCCTGTATTTTCAGAATAAGGCAGAGATTGTATATAATATTCATAACCATGTTTTCATGCATATATAATCACCTGAAAATAATATTTTTGTTACTTAAAAGTGATTCTTTTATGTCTTCAGTTGGAGTGGGTCCACTTTCATGGAGGAAACACTGTGTTTCTACAGACTAAACTAAATAGTGACTCTAAACAGGGCCCTTAAAATATTGTTTCTCCTTTACGCTAAGTAGGTAAGGGTGATGTGAGGTGATTGCAATGCAATTAGACCGCTAAATTCTACACACTGGACCTTTAACTGACCATGTCTTTCCTTTCAACACCAAGTACTAGCTGTGGGGAGGATGATGTTAGCCTAGCTCAGCATAAAGAGTGGAAGCTAACCTGGCTCTGTACAAAGCTCAGGTGTACCAGCCAAACTGACTGGTTCCTCCTTTATGCTGAGGTACACACAAACATGAGTGAGAGCCAAAATGTAGGTCTATTTATTTAACAAGAGAAAGACATTGTGAAAAAAATTGGTGGATTTTTTGTTTTATTGCATTATATAGATAATAATAATAATAATTCAGGTACGTGATGTGAAAGGCATCCCTGCAGACCACAACAATGCAACAATAAAGTATCATTGACAGAAAAAAAATTAAATAAGAAAATAATGAAATAAAAATTTCAGGCTATGAAATGTGATTCATTTTGATTTTGGTAACCAAAAGCTTTGAGGCCAAAATCAATGTTCACCTCAAGAACCTGGTTTGAAAATGTTTGGAAATGAACAGAGCAGAAAAAAAAAAAAAAAAAATCTTCCCACGACTGAAATAAAATAATTAAAATGAACAACAACCAAGATCACATCCCAGTCATCCTTGCCGTCCACCTGAAGAGAAAGAAATGGAGTGTGAAGAAACAGACCTAGCTGCACACTGTTAGCAGCACAGGCTGAATAAGATAGGGTGGGAGGGGCGGGGGGACTGGAGGCTGATGAGGAAGAATGAAGGTATGGAAGGAGCCGAGAATGAGTTTGCCTGGGGCACATCGATTAAACGCAGGGTGGAGGATGGAGAGGGGGGCACAGCTCTGTATGGGTCTGTGTGTTGCTGTGCGTCTTGGGACAGACCTCATTGACCCCGTGGGCCTCGGCGCTGTCAGGAGCGTTTAGCCTGGATTGGCTGCAAGCTCTCCCCTGTGGTTTCCAAGAGACTCACAGGGATGGGCTTCTGTTGGACAGAACTGACAGAACACACTCCACTGGCTGACACACTGCGACAGACAGAACTCCTCCACAGAGATTCTGTATGTGTCTAATTGTTGTGGCAGTTTTGACTCTCATGTGTGGCAGCTTTAGAATGGAAAGTTTGAAGTGATGATGAAAGGGTTAAAGTTTTTCCTCAAACTGTCCGTTGGTTCTTTCCAAGGTGATTTAACCCTTTGTTGTGCACACAGATTCACAGAGTAATGGACCAATTACAGCAGATATTTACCACGCAGCCTCTTTTGGTTTACATTGTAATTTATTGAATCTTTCTTGGGGCGTCCTCGTGGCCGAGAGGTTAAGGCAGTGTCTCAGGTTCCAGTCCAGCTGGGGAGCTTTGCCGATGTCGTCATTTTCCTCTCCGCTGTCAGCTCTCTAATAAATCATAAATTGCCTCAAAACATAATTATAAAGAAGCTGTGTGACCGCTCACGGGGCTTCCCTGCTGGACCTGAGCTCATACAAATGAACAATGCCAGGTAGTAAATACCAGCTTTGTGTGTCTATGTCACCGTGTCTGCGCAGCGTTTTGGTCCAGACCAGGCAAAGATAATAAATGAAAGGACGTGTGTGTCGTGATATTCATAAATTAAGTTGACAAAGTGGGCGAAACCATTTGTCTCATTTTTAATATCATCAGTTTAGTCATTCTTGTTTTTCATTTAATCGTGTTACCTACCATACTCACCACGTGGTCAGAGACAAAAGATTTATTTATTTCATTTATGTATGGTGTGACTTAACATATGGCTTTGGACTCTGGTGAGTTAGGAGCCAGTGGGGTCACCTCCATCACTGGTACAGCCAGGAAGGTAGTGCCAAGTGGAGAAGCTGTTTAGCAGGGGCCTTTTGTCTGTTGAGGAGGGCAGAGTGAACAATGAAAACATAGTGCTGATCAGGTGTAGCAATTTACACTTGATATGAATTGTACTTTGCATTGTTATAAGTTGAGTCTTATTTAGTTAAGCTAAGGTAACTTTTCAGTTATCTTTTTTTCTTTTTTGTTTGTTACACATGAAACTGGAAGCACTGGAACACTTTTGTTGTAGTGAATTTTGAACAAACTGCCTTGAATCTGCCTCTACGTGTGCCACGCTGCTTAAGCTTCTAAAACAGTTAGTTATTGTAGTTTGGCCAACTGATGTAGCTCACAGCTCATGGAAGTCTGAAAAATCACAACTCCTAATCATAATATCTGAACACAGCATATTTGTTACTATGTTTATTTCTATCTATAAATATTCATATTCTGAGCATGATTACAGCTCAGTGTCAAATATCATGTTACTTATGGAGCTTTCTTGTCTCACAGGTTCTCACTGATCGTGGCTACGCCGAGCTTGGATGGAGTACTGATGAAGTGCTATTATTGCTACTGCTATAAGGAAAGGGAGATTTCACTGTCATGGTGGGAACTGTTGGGTCATGCTCTAACCTGCTCTATAGGGATAACTTAAAGTAATTTAGCATTACATAAATAAAACTAAACTGAAAAAGTGTGTCTTTCCATGGACCTGATTTACAGCTCACTCTGGTCTTCACCTCGCTTTGAGTACATTAAACATTGTTAAAACATCAGCGTTTTGTTTTTGTGAGCATGTTAACATGCTGACGGTAGCATTTAGCTCAAAGCACAGTACAAACTTTCAGAGCTGCAAGCATAGCAATGTCTTAAAACCTCAGCAAAATTCACAGGTGAGTTTCAACACCTCAACAGCAAGCTGGGGAATGGTGATGGTGATTTAAGGACGCTGATGAAGTTAGTAAAATTATCTCAGAGAGAAAATATTGTCATCTCACAGCAAGATGGTCTAACACTTTATGTTTGAGTCAGGCCGGTCTGGCAAATGTCAGCAGGCCCATCATGACCCTAAACATGCTAAGTGGGAATTAAAGTTTATGGGCAGACAGACGGACGGACGAATAAAGTGACAGATGGAAAATGACTTACTGTAGGTCACGGTTTACCCAGCTTCTCACTCCAGAACTGATTATAGGCACATTTTAAGCACACTGCCAGTGCATGATAATTAGAATGATATAACGCACACTGTGCATAAGATTATGGGGTTTAATACTTTATAGGGCAGCTGTCTAGTAATTTAATTGCAAGCTATTTGTCTTGTGCTTATATTGTGAGAAAAGTTCATCTTTGCTTCTAATGATTTTATAATCCTCTGCTAATGCATCACAGTGTGTAGCAGCTGAATACTGAATCTTTTTTTATTCTATTTCTGTCGAATCACACAGTATGAAAAAGGAGAACGTTATTTTTTTCATCTTTTCATCCTTTTATGA
Organism: Nibea coibor; assembly: GCA_023373845.1. Classification (NCBI taxonomy): domain Eukaryota; kingdom Metazoa; phylum Chordata; class Actinopteri; family Sciaenidae; genus Nibea; species Nibea coibor. The sequence continues at coordinate 25,422,731 of CM041739.1, forward strand.
ACCAACTGTTATTCGTTTTTAAGCAACAATAGCAATGATCGAGTTTGATGCAATATCCTTCAATATTTCCACTAAACAAATCATTGTGCTGTTTTCAGTGTGGTGAAAGGTGAGAGCTGTGTGATGCCACAGAGATTTTCTGTAGAAATGAGGCAATATACAACAAACTCAAGTCATTTTTTTTTTTACCTCTGGAGATGCTTTGACCTTATTTATAGCACCTTTGGCATGGCATCTTTACTGCGATGAGACCGCATCTGTCCTCCTCTTTGTGTGGCCGATTCTTTCCAACAAGAGTCCTAAAATGAAGCTTTTGGCACGTGTTCATAAGCAGACTTGGAGAAGTCAGATGTGAAAATCACTCATGAGTAAATGAAGTAAAACTAGTCAGATGCAAAATGTGCCATGTGTGCATGAGTGTCGCTGCTGTGGTGAGATGCAAAACTTCAAACTGGTGTCCGCTCATGAGCAGACATGAAGTAGTCGGATGCAATGCGAGCCATTCATTAGAACTAGCTGGTATGTGAACTGTTAATGAGCCAACTGGAGGGGCCTGGAGAAGTACCTGAGCAAACATATACGTTATGATGTCCACTTAACTGACACATTACAGTACATGTGTAAGAGCAAGGACACACTGCTGTGCTAACTGTTTACCCTGCAGACCCCAAAGAGCCCAGGATGGCCTGTCATTTCAAACACATGTAACTCAAAATACCTGAATGTGACACGCAATGGTCTTTCATTAAAACAATACGTTTGGTGCAAAAAGTGCTATTTTCTTTGCTAAAGAGCAGGATCTTAGAGCTGAACAACAATATTTCTGCAAACTATGGAAGACATCTTTTTCATCCGTATCCGAGTTCTATTTTTTTTTGTCTGTGACTCCAATCTCTCACTTCATACTTCATCCAAAATCAATAAACTATGAAGTGAAATCTGGAGCTTTACTTGAGTCAAATGCGGTCAATGCGTCTTTGCATGGATAAGGCAGGAGACAAATAATAAGATTTAAGGAAAGGGGAAGGGAGGGAGAGAAAGGGACAGAGAGGAAATGATGTGGTTAACAGGAATGCCAGAGAAACAAAAATATTTTAAGTCATAGCCGTCTTTACTTCAAGTAGATAGAGTGCGTCTCCATAAGCCCCGAGCTCTGCTCAAAAGCACGAGGAAGCCTCGAAAGCCTGCTTTGAGTGTGCCTCAGAGAAACGAAAAAAAGCGTAATCTACTTTCACTCAGTCTCCCTCCCCCTGAAGCATAACAAAGAGCCTGGGAAGAGTGTTTGTGATGCTAATTCTGCAGGAATAAATATGCAACACAATTTTCAGATGCTTTAAGAGGGAAGGAAAGACGAAGAAGAGTGGTGATGGAAAAAGAAACGGCGCTTTAGGGGGCTGCCAGGAGGGAGTAGACTAATCCGTTAACATATCCTGCATATGCAGGCTACGGAGGAAATGGGAAATTAGAACATGTTGCTGATGAAATAGGAGAAAAGGCTGAATAGAACGAAGAGCAGCCAATCGCAGGTGTTAAAGCATTACCTGGTGACCGGGCAGTGGATTAGTTCTGCTCATCCTGTGTGAGATGGATGACTCTTGTCTCACCAGAAACAATGCACATAAGAAAATCTACATGATGCCGAATCCCACAAGACAGCTGTGATCCTGTGAAACACTGCTGCAGTCATCAGTCAGACTGTTACAAGGAAAAGCCATAATAGTGCCGGGCAAAGTACTTAACATGCCCAGTTGTCTCTGAATAAAACTTTATATCTCTGTGAATCCTTGGGTGGCCTGTTTCTCCTTTTGCTACTTTCCGGCTGCAGTCCTCCACCCACCCCGCTGCACAAGGTACAGTGTTTACACTGGAGCTGAATGATTTGAGTAAAATGCTCCATGGAGATGTTTTTTTTGTTTTTTTTCACTGATATTGTGATTAAAATCTGTAAATTAAGCTTGTTCTTGACATGTTATTGAAAAAGCTTTGTATTACTTTATTTAAGATCAGAGATCACATCTCACCCATTTTGGCTTCCTTACACTGGCTACCTGTTAAATCTAGAATAGAATTTAAAATTCTTCTCCTAACATACAAAGCTCTTCATGGCCAGGCACCATCATATTTAAAAGAGCTCATAGTTCCCTACTACCCCTCTAGACCACTGCGTTCTCAGAATGCAGGGTTCCTTGTGGTTCCCATAGTTTCCAAAAGTAGACTGGGAGCCAGAGCTTTCAGCTATCAAGCTCCTCTTCTGTGGAACAAACTACCTTTCTGGGTTCGGGAGGCAGACACGGTCACCACATTCAAGACTAGACTTAAGACTTTCCTTTTTGATAGCGCTTATAGTTAGGGCTGGCTCAGGCCTTCCCTTAGTTATGCTGCCATAGGACTAGACTACCGGGGGACCCCCCCCCCCCCCCCCCCTTACTAACTAAACTTCTTCCCCGGAGTTTCTGTGCTTTCTCGTCCAGCAGGTTCTCATGGATCGTGAGTGCTGCTGTGGTCTGCTGCTGATGTCCATGCCTTACTGTAAAGCCTCTCTCTCTCTCTCTCTCTCTCTCTCTCTCTCTCTCTCTCTCTCTCTCTCTCTCTCTCTCTCTCTCTCAATGTAAAGCAGTTCGATAACCCTTAGAGTCCGCATAACGGGGCCTGAGGTTTTATTGTTCTGTCAATCGTTATCTCTCTTACACCTTTTCTTTGGATATTACTAACTACACCTCTTCCCCGGAGTTTCTGTGCTTTCTCGTCCAGCAGGTTCTCATGGATCGTGGCTGCCGCCGTGGTCTGCTGCTGACGTCCACCATATTTAGCATTACATGCCATATATAGTCATTATTGCTACCATCCCGACTACAGCTTTGTTGGTTAATGACTTATTGCTGCTGTGCATCTGTGTTCCACTGCTACTGCAATCACCTCACCATTTATTGTAATTGATTGTAATTGTACAATATGTTTGTGTTGATTGTTCTGTACATGTGACATCCATTGCACGTCTGTCCGTCCTGGAAGAGGGATCCCTCCTCTGTGGCTCTTCCTGAGGTTTCTTCCACATTTTTTCCCTGTTAAAGGTTTTTTGTGGGCAAGTTTTTCCTCACTCGGACCGAGGGTCTAAGGACAGAGGGTGTCACTCCCTGTACAGATTGTAAAGCCCTCTGAGGCAAAATGTGTTTTGTGACTTTGGGCTATACAAATAAAATTTGATTTGATTTGATTTGATTTGATTAATGCTTGGTGTTGAAGTCAGAGAGAGAAAAGTCATTTACTAATGACCTGCAAAGTGTTCTTTAGAAACCAGACTAATTTTGCACTCTTATCATTAATGATCATTCAAAATCCCTCCTGCAGTTGAGCCCAAATCATAATTCCTTCTTAAATCTAACCAGGAGTTTTGTTTGGTTTGGTTAGTTTTGCCTAAACCTAATCTGACTTCAACAGTTTCAAAATGATAACCATGCATTAGAAGGACATACGAGACAAAACAATACAAGCATCTGACAACCTGTGATGAGCATGTGTTGAATTATTGCCATTAATTCTGACTTAAACAGCTGCATATTTGTCTGTTTAAGAGAATAATGACAAACTGCTCAGTTCCATCTGTCAGTGCTTTATAGAACTATATTGTTGACAGTGTTTCAGATTCCAACAACTCTGTTCACCAGCTGTCTGTCATTTACATACAAGCTAACTGCTACCTGCTTTAAGTCACAATGTTGTCTCCAGCTTCTGTAACTCAGTGTAATCTCTATGAGCAGTCTTTATTGATAATTATGAAAACACTGTTACTTTGTTATTGAGTTGAAACAAAAAAACCCAGGTTACCATAGAAATGATGTTTAACTATTTTATTCCACATCATGTTCCAGGCTGAACCATTCTCTATCTGGGCTACTGTACAAATATGGTGGATCAACATAGCAGACTCTGTGGAAATGGAGACGCGGCAAAGAAAACATAACCATTCTTATTTTCAGCAACAATGTGTGATTACACATTGTTACGTCCCCAGTTGGACCAGGGGATGGAGGGAGTAACATATAATTGAATAACCGGGAGTTTTGTCAGAAGACGGTATACAAAAGGACGTTTATTTACAGAACAACCAAAAAGGAGAAACGTGTGAACTTAGGACGGGCTGCCACCTATAACACAAAAGAGACAGGTTACACTTGGGTCAGGGAAAACACACAGTTCACTCAGACAAAGAGCAGGCTACCCACCAGTTTTTTAAAGAGCCCACTCTTGAGCCAGATCACACACACAGCCAAGCACTGAAACTGCCACACAGGCCAAACCACCAGGTGGGTGAGAGAGAGAGAGAGAGGGAGACGTCGGCTCCGCCTTCCGCTTATATACACCCGCCCACTTGAGTGGCCACAGGTGAATCCAATTACTCACCAGCACACCAGGAAAATGGGGGCAGAACCTATAGTGAGAGAGGCGGAGAGAAAAAGAGAAACGCAAACAAAAACACAGGCCAGCAGCTGTAACACACATAAACACAAAACATAGTCATGGACATAATATTCTGTAAATAGAGTCACCAACATCTGACACACAGCTGATGACGTCAGACTGTAGGTTTGATTTGAAATAAAATCATAATGTACGAATCAAGATTAATTGTCTGCCCTAATATACACAGACTAAATATGCATATGATCGAAATGCCAGCTTTGGAAGCAATCCTCATGTGGAATCCCATCAAAACACTATCAAGGCATTTTGGCGTGACTCCGGGTCCTTGCTCTCGGAGGAAAGGAGAAATGACAAATGGGTCTGAACTGGAACATCGAGGGGGGAGGGAAAAAAAGAGATTTAAACCTAATTTGAATAACCCAGATCTAAGATGATGTACTGCAGAGCATAGAGAGGTGATAGCCCAATCCGTCAAATTGGGAGGGGGGGGTGTGGAGGGGAGGTTAAAGAGGAGAGAACAGGGCCAAGAGATGAAAGGAGGAGGCAGAGGGGATCAAGATGAGAGGGGCGGGGAGGCTGTAGAGGTGAGCCGAGAGGATCGGGAGGGAAGATGAGAGGAGAGAGGGAGGTTGGTGAAGGAGATAGCGGCTCTGGCGGCGAGAAGATTAAAGCCACTTCCGTGCGGCGTTGGCCCTCATTAATGTTTAACAAAACGCCTGAGCACGGAAAGATCACCCCCCCCCCCCCTTCCCGTGATCCCTTTCAACCCCTCTCAGGGCCACACGAGGCAGCGTGGCAAGAAGACACCGCGAATGAAATATTTACAAAAGGCAATCATTTGTTTATGTCCCTGACATGAATAACTGTGATTAATGTTTTATTCATGCTGTATTGTTTATTGCCTCCAATCTGAGGAGAATAGGCCGCCTTTTGTCAACTGAGACAGCCAATTATGGAAGTGTGATCCTTTTGTGCTGCACTGTGTTTGAGAGTGAGCCTTTTGTGGCTTGTCTTTCAAAGAAACAAGGAGCCCTCGTTTCTTCTCGCAGGGAGAGGAGGGTGGTGTCACCGTCCCTCCTAATTGGCTGACAGTGAGCCTTCATGATAGGTGGGGAGTGATGAGGAAGAGGAGGTGGTGAAGAAGAAAGGAAGGGGTGTAGGTATAGGGGCGAAGGGGAGGCCCAAAGGTATACAGAGAGGTGGTAAAGACGATGTGTTTACTGAGCCGTGCTGATCACAAGTGACGTTCAATTTAACCGAGCTGACAGACGAAACAGCTAATAGAGCAAGCATGCACATGCAGGACTTAGTTCACAGTTCCTCACTGAGTTTACAGCAGTTTACCAAGAGACTAACAGACAAACTCTGTAAAAGCAATCGCAATCGACCGGTACCGGTCCGCGGCCCGGGGGTTGGGGACCACTGCTTTAAGTGACACATAGTAGAAATGAGTATTTGTTATCAGTGATATAAAACTGTAAATAACTCCTGTGGTACAAACACTAATGCTCCCTGGGTGCTCTGAGCACACAGTCCAAGCAGCTCGGCTAACAAACTGAGCTAACAGCAGCTACCGTCGGCAGCAGTTTACTTCACTGTCCATCAGGAAACTCTGTAAATCACAGAGAGCTGGTGCCCAGAAGATAATAAGAGAAAACGTTTTATCCACAAAATATGATCCAGTTTTTCGCAGGTGATTGTACCCAGAGCATGAGGTTACATATATACTGCAGGAACAGGTGGATGAATGACAAGTCAGTGTACCATCAGCATGATCCAGAATCTGTTATTTATGGTAAAAAAAGTGACACAATGTTGCTTTAAAAAGTTAGTTTGCTTTACCAGTTAAACAAAAACTGCAGAACTCAAAGTTGGCAGTCTGGTTATAATTTGTGTTCTTGTTTGCTTTAATGAGAATGTTCCAGGATGTTGACAGGAGCACTGTTTACAGTTGGAAACTGGTAATGACGATATCAATATGCAGCCATTCTCACTTCCAACTTGTCAAATACTGAAGACATGTACACGTCAAAATATGACGCTTTATGTACCACTCTAGCGACCATGCAACAAGAAAGTCCAGAGAAGGACGAGGTGAGGTGGATGGATGGATGGATGGATGGATGGATGGATGGATAGATGGATGGATGGATGGGTCAAACAAATGCAGCATTTTCACCCAGGAGACTTCTTTTAAAGGTCCAGTGTGTAAGGTTTAGGGAGCTCCATGTACAGGATGATGAGTCTGAATGAATGGGACTTTCATATTTACACACAGTTCAGGTCCTCTCCAACAGAGTCCATCATGTTAAACCTCCATGTTTCTACATCAGTCAAGAACAAACTAACCACTGGCTTTAGATAGGGCCTCTCATGCTTTGTCTACTGTAGCACAGATAGTGAGAGGGCGAGCGGGTTGCAACTGAATCACACACAGTGGTCCTTAAAGTAGAAAGTAAAACGATTAACAAAATAAAAGATCAGAAGTAAATACACTTGAAGATAAAGCTCAGTATGCATAATAACCTTTATATTTCTGAGTGTTTATTATTGTATTATCATATTTTAAGAAATAAGATATTAATTGGTAAAGTGGCAACTGCAGCACCTGACAGACATAGATCTAGAGCAGTAAATCGTATCTGTATCATATTTCTCTGAAATGTCATGAACTAGAAGTGTACAGAGTTGCCTTAAATGAAAACAGTGAAGTAAGGTGTGTTGTAAACAGACAATATCTCTGAGTAAGTATATTTAGCTACACCGTAGAGTTGACTACACACAAAATGAAACATGACATGCTACAGTATGTTACCTTATTTTCATACATTGCAAGGCAAATCCACGTGAAGTTGTTTAGATAATACAGATGTAATGTGGGCTGCAGGAGTAAGCCTGTATCATAACTGATACAACGGTAAATGAATGAAGCAGAGTTTGTAAAATCTTTCTCTTTTAAAGGACATGCTGAGTGGGTGTTTGCTTTGCTTTTTATTACTGACTAATAAAATTCCTCAGATCAAACTTGAATTCATGTAGGCTAAGACACAGACGCCAGCTGACACCAGTGCACATTTGAATAAGCTTTGATTCGCACAGGTATCTCTTCATTCCCTTAATAATAAATCTGAAAGCCTTTGAGCATACCCACCGTGCATCATACATATAACATGGTTTTAGAGCTTGTTTGAAGTGAGAACAGCTGCGGAGGCTGCTTCACAACATTAACACTGGTGACTCTATTAGTCTGGAAGGCTTTACAATGCAGGGAGGAAGTTGCACTTTAGTGAGAGCCTTTCTCATTCAGGAATAATAACGAAACATCTCATTCTACTGCTGTGGAGCCAAAAGTATGGAAGCCTGGTTTAAGCCAGAAAAAGAGAGCGAGACATGAGGGATGATATGAAGAGATAATTATTATTTTGATTTTGACAGTCAGACATACTAAATAATGAGATGCGACATCAAACATACATCAAGAAAAGCAGAATAATCAGAAAATAATGTGTCAGTGAACATGTTTTACATATGTTGGAGCAGGGGCAACGAGAGACTGTGAAAGTTCAACTTCTTTGAAAGCTTCAACAGGTACACAGGTTCATTGATAACAGGTGACGGGCATCATGACTGGGTATGAAAGGGACATCCTCAAAGCAAGGATGGGGGGAGGTTCACCACTCTGTGATCTGCAAGTAGTCCAAAAGTGTCAGAGCATCTGTCAGTCCACAGTTTGAATGTATTTATGGATTTTGTTAAAATAATCAGAGAATCCAGAGATCCAGTGGTCTGCACATAAGACAGCGAGACTGAAAACCAACAATGACCATCAGGCAGCTCTGCATTGGAGGATTGTGCAAAGGATATTACCTGGACTCAAGAAGACTTCAGAAAACCATTAAACACAGCTCATCACTGCGTGTTCAAGTCAAGACTCTACCATGCAAAGAGACAGATACCAACAACATCCAGATATCTCTGGACCCGAGCTCGTCTGAGATGGGCTGACGAAAAGTGACGGTGCGTGCCGTGAATTGACAAGTCCACATTTCCAATTGTGAATCATGGATCTTGTGTACTTCGGGCTAAGTGTATATTTTACAAAGTGTCCCAAATGAAAAGTCTGAGATAAGTCAGAGTTATGAAATATTAAAATATGTGATTCTGAGATTTATAATCTCATAATTATATTTTATAATTATTTTATTTTTTTCTTCCATATAAGCTGCTATCGACCTGCACAAATATCACCTCTTGTCTCGTCATTAGCAGGCTGCACTGAATCACTTGTGCATTACACCTGACCACACTCATTTAAAAGTTGCTTTATGAGCCTTCATTTGTTCTGTCTCCCACCCAGTCGGACTTAATGGCTCTAAAGTTGATTAAGGTCAGTAGCTGGGTAATCGTCTACTATGGCCTTACTGTAAGTAAGGCTGATGGTCAAGATGCTGGCTGTGGCTGCCTCCTTCCTCTGCCTGAAGCACTGATGCACTTAGTATTGATTCCACTTGCAGTAAGTACAGAGGGCCTCTGTAAATCAAGCCTTGTACTGGACTGTTAACCAAGTGCTGGCAAACCATGTCTGACACAGTAACACCTGTGTGCGCTGATCATATACACTGATATGCGATTATGAAGTATCACGCTGACAGTGTCTGAGCACATGACAGATGATCCACTCTCTTGCTCCTGTAGGATCTGCAGGGATCCATTACTTCCGCGTGCTTTTCTGAGTCACAAGTTCATGAAGACGCTTAAAATCCAGATGAAAGAAAAAATGCACTCCAAATTGGCATTTCAGGGTCAGGGGCTCCATATAGCACGAGCTGATGACTGCAGCGTGATATCCATCAAGTGGCCTTAATCAGGCAAAATGCAGATTTTCAGCTATAAGCTGGGCTCATCCTCTTGAAGAGGCTCATTTAGGAGAGAAGAGGGCTGCTTGAGAATGAGAGAGGGAAATTAAGAGAGGAGAAAATGAGAGCAACAACCTGGGGTTTGCTTTGGTCTTAATCCACCGTGTAGGCTGACGGTGGCAAGGAATCTGTCTTAATCCATACACAGTGAGGAGGAGTGGGTGTGTGATGAACCCGCATGATAACAGTACACTAAATTAGAAAAGACACGCACACAACGACGCCTCATCTCCTCCCACCCCAAAATAAAAAAATAAAAAAAACTCAAAAAACAACACTAAAGAGGATGATCAAAGTAGGTTAATTGAAAATTTCACTTCTTCTTGTATCTTTCTAGCAGTTCCTACCTCCGGATGAATCTCCCATGGTGCTGAGAGATGATAGAGATGTTATATATAGATGTAGAGCAACAGCCTGTTGGCGATGCATGCTTGTATGAAAAATAATCTTCAAATCATGTTGTGAGCGTGACTAGCTGAGTCTTTGAACACAGTGAAAGGATCTTTCTGTCCCTCTGTATGTCACAACAGGCCGCTCAGTCTGACACTAAATGCTGAAGAAGACGTCGCGGAGGAAAGCTCTGGCTTGAGTAATCTTGAGTCTTGAGTAATAGTTTTTCAGATTATTTCTTTAGGTTGTTTTTTTTTCTTTTTAAACACGGTCGCCTATGTGCCTTAGCAAGCATTTGTTAATTTACGCATCCAGCAGACACAAGCCTTCTTCCATACAAATATACAACACATTTTTTTTTATGTGGCAAAAGAACATGCAAATGATTGCTTGTTTCCATCAAGCAGCAGCAGAAGTGCCAGAAACTGCAGCCCCTCGAGCAGCCGCATGAGGCTGGTTGAAGAACATTCCAACCTCCATAAACATGTTTACAGCTTGGTACAAAAAAACAGTTTTGGTCTCTGTAGCTAATTTCCCGGTTCATGACAACTGTACTGAGGCTGAATTTATATACAACTCACCTGTTCACATTATATTAAGGCTTAAAGTTATGCAGGGTTAACCGTGGCTGTTACAGATGGCTTGTTTGAGCACAAATAAAGTTATGCCTGAAAAGAAGGCTCTATGAAACAAAGTCCTCGCTGCTGCACTTAGAGGTTTGTAAGGAGTAACTGGCTTGAGCTCATAAAAGTGGTTCTGAATTATATATTATGCAAAAAGCTGATTAAACATTAATCCACTGACCATTTCTTCAACATTTAGTGTGATAAAAAAGAGAAAAACAAACAAACAGAAAAAAAACAACACAAGAAATGTATTGCATGCCAATGCATATGTCATATGTATGTCATATTTATTCAAGAATATTAGTTGTGTGATGAATGAAGGACTGATAACACTCTCATAAACCCCTGATCATAAATTTGGCTCCTGTCTCTCCAACAACTCTGCCATTATTCACAGCACTAATCACATCTCTCTTGCACTGCCTTTATATAGCTGTCCAACCAGAGGGCTCTCCCATAATGCTTTGGGAAGATAATGGAAATCAATAGTTGATGTAAGGACATTTTGGTGAACTCAGTGAAAATGGCTCCCACCGCTTTTATTTGGCTTAATAGCGGAAGGCCGCCAAGTTGACAAACTGGGATTGTTGTGGTTTTACAGGAGCCACAGGCAGAGCTGCTCCTGTACTAGATGGCCATGAACACACACACACACACACACACACACACACACACACACACATACATACAAATACTCATGAATGATTCATGAGGAGAGGAATTACTGCTCGGCTCTCCTTCTGTTTCCCCATAACCGGCTGCTCCCTCATGCTCTCTAATAACAACTTACACACACATCAACACACACACACACACACACTCACACACACCACATGCAAAACAAAGACTCATTGCACACACATGCACCCTCATCCCCATACATGCACACATAGACACACACGCAGTACACACTCACATTCGCTCCTCACAGCCAGCTCTCGCAGTTCATTTCATTCCTAGATAATTAAACGGAGTCTTGCGGAGTGTGCGTGGTGTTTCATCGTGCACGCTACTCCGACACACACTTGTGCTTTTGAGTGTTTTCCTCCCGTCCTTCCACAACTTGCTAGACGCCAGCAGGCTGTAGCTGAAAGAAAGCGGCAGAGTTCAGCGGCTCCTCACTCTTTACTTTTCCTTGTTTTACTGCATTGCATCAGCTCCCTATTACAAAACACACGCTGTGACAACATGACGAAATCTGAGGATGTTAAAGTTCTTAAATAAGGACGCAGATCAGATTTTATTGTGTTAGATAGAGCATCCTCTGCATATATTTGCTGTAGGCAGATTTATGGAGCCGGGCTGCTAATATGGAAGAAATGATGGGATCATGGAGACAGCAGATTCTATTTCTAAATTATAGTTATAGTAGATTTTAAATTATGCACCACTGATCTAAACACCACAGTGCTCGTCTCACACGTTTGTGCATCTTTTTTTTTCGAAGTGTTGTCACATTAACATGATCTGCTGTAGAGTACAGAGACACTGCTCCACAGACCCTCCCAGTTTACAGAGGCTGATTTAGGTGATGTAAAAACGTGCAAGCAGCAAATTAGCACCATGCCACGAGACATTCTACCTGATATTTGTGCTTACATGAGGTCATCTTCAACCGAACTGCACCCAAAACCTGTTTGCTCATTAGTTGCTCTAAAGTAACACATATAGCAGTTGTACACAGCGTTAAACAAACCCATGGATTAAAGTTCTCTGTCGCTACAATGGATTTCCATCATTTAGAGTTCACAGAGGTGGTTTATGAAACCTAAATCTAAACACAGAGCATTGGCGCTAAAGTGTAGCTGCTTAGGTAGCATGGCCTTGTTTTTACTGAAGGATGGCTCTGATGTATCAGGGACTGAAAGAACAATAAAAAATAAAATGAGACTGGCACAGCTGTCAGAAATGGGGAGAATGGCAACCCTAACATAAAGCATTGACATCTTTTGACTGTCAGCTTTAGCAAAAGTCAAACTCTGACAAGAAACTAAACTAAAACTAATTGAAATTGATCAATCAGTTGTTCATCAAGCGTGAGAATGTTGAAGAATGAAGTCAAAAAGCTGAGATACTCTGCGGAAGATAGAAGGCTGCAGAAACTTCAGCTGGTTTTACAAGGACAACATATTTCTAATTATTTCCATCTCTGCCATATTCTGTAAACAGAGTCAAATACTGTAAATGTGACACACTGGACCTTTAACGTGTTGGATCACAGCATCACTTTACATGTTAATACAACGCACTTCACACAATCATACTCTCAAGGACATCAAGCAGAGACTCTTTTAACCTGCAGACTTCTATCACTACTTCTATCTATTCACAACATTAAGTCTTAAAATCTTTTATGTGACTTTACGTGATCAGTAAAGCTTGAGTGTTTGTGGGAGCTCTACAAAGAGAAGCTGAGTGTGCCTGGCAGTAACAAGAATAGAGTCACAAATGTCAGTGCTCAGATCTGCAGCTGCTGAGGTCCTGATCTTCCAAAACCAATGAACATAGCAGCTACATGACTGTGGACGTCATCTCATTTTTTGTTTTGTTATCCTGACATTTACATGAGGTTTTTGTTGTATCAGCATCTACTGAACCTCCCCTTCTGATAGGACTGTGTCCATGTACTTTGTGCATGCATGTGCTTGTGTATTTGGTATTTGCGTTTGGAAATCCCAGGTGGTCCCTATAGGTGAATCCCGCCTGCATCTGTAACACGTTGTCAATATCTGCTGCAAAATCTTTAAAACTAGACAAGAAGTTCAGGTTAGGGTTACCATAAGATAAAGTACGATTCTATCTGCACTCCACTGATTCTCAAAATGCCCAGAGTTCCATTTCATTGAACGGTTGTAAAATAAAAACACGATCATGTGGTAGTATTTGCCTTTAGACACAGTTTTGCTGCCTGGGATGTGAAAACACTCAAGCTCAATATCTTTAAACCACTCTGACCACGGACAAAGTCTCATGATAAAAGATCTTGACGCGAGTTGAGTTACTCTTTAATGGCTAAACTAATGGAAGAGCCAGCAGAGATGAAGGGAGGCAAGATGGGAAATGTTGTTTGAGGTAATGATAGAGAACAACAGAATATGGCCCTCAGACCATGAGGCGCTAAGCACCCTCTGCACAAGAAACAAACACATTGAGACACGACACACAAACACACACACCCAAACGAAACAAAGCGCCTGGCATGCCCCGTTGCCTTTAGGCTGTTGTCGACGAGGCAAAGGACGCTAATGAGACCTGGCTCCCAGCATCCTTTGCACCGTGAAACCAACATTTAGAGGCGAGGTGATGACTCTTTCCGTCTCAGACGTGTGTGTTTGTTCTCCTAAACACCCCTGAGGTTTAACGTTGCTTTTGACATTTGGACGGAGCGTGGGCTCTGCTGAGCTGTGCAGCGTGGATTCAGACGCATTCAGACATTTCCCTCCCTTGAGCCGCACCACCAACACCCAACGCCTGCATGCCACATCTGCAGCATGAAATCCTGTGTTCCCCAGACAAACATGACATTCTAAACTTAACGCAACATTTTGGAGGGGGGGGGGGGGGGGGGTCTTAATGTTTGTAGTACCACAGGTACAGAGGTAACAGAGGAATGCAGATGAGGAGCCAGTGTTATGCCAGAACTGGAGCTGGGAAATGTAACCGGCCTGTAAGGTTGTTTAATATTGAAGTCTTTTTAAAAATCATGCTAAAATATGCCAATATTTTATCTGCAATAGTATTATGAAAACAAATTGGGCCTGTGAGATCCTCAACTCAACATAAAAGGAAACCAGCTTTGCATTCAAATGATTTCAGCTCCATGATACATTTATGCTGCTTTGTTGAGAGAATATTTTACACTCACAATTTAAAGTTATCTCTCTTTGTCTTGTGTGTTTCTCTGGTGAAGCTTGCTCTGGCAGTCTTGTCATAGATGGTGTCCAGTGTGGGAATTGATTTATAGTCTAGTTTGGAATGTATTATTACCAAAAGACTATATTACATTATCAGGCTGCCTTCTGCATTATGGATATTTACTTTGTGACAGAGAGTGAAGATCATGGTGAACCTCAGTGGTTCAGGAGGTAAAGCGAGTCATCCACTAATCGCAGGGTTGGCTGTTTGATCTCCACCTTGTCATGTCAAAGTGTGCTTTGCGTTCCTGGTGGTTTGGCCAGTGCCTTGCAGGGGAGCTAGCTGCTATCTGTGCTTGAATGTGTGAATGAGAAGTCTTTGTGGTCCATGGAACCACTTTTATGGCGGTAGTTGTTATAGTTTATAGTTCTTCGCGATCCTCCTCATTCGTGAAGTCTGTTATGGAGTCGGTTCACCCTGCAGGAAGAGGGAGGAGATGTTATGATAAACTGATCTCAGACACGGAGATCAAACAGCAACCGCTGCCTTGTTATGGTGAGCCCGTAGGTGTCGGGCTACCCCGACACAGCTTTCCTTTAAAAGCCCCAAGTGCAAATGTGAAGCAGGGACACATGAAAAAACACACATGCATGTGTGTGTGTGTGTGTGTGTGTACCACAGTAGACCACACAGCTCCTCACCACAGTGTGTGCGAGTGTGTGCACACACATCCACCAGGATGAGGCCCATTTCTCCCATGAAAAATCCTCCTCATTATTGCAACGCACAGGATGGCTCCATTTTTACATAATTATGCAAATATTATTTTATGACACAAGAGGTGTGCTTCCTCTAATGTATCTGCCGCATTAAGCACTTCACACGGCTAAATCAGAGAATGGCTTCTGTCAGATTTCTCCTCGTTCTTGCACTGACGCACATTAGTTTACAGTGGAACAGAGAGATAAAGCAACCAGAAACTTGGCTTTTACCAGATGACTTTCTATTGAATTAAGAGTGTGTGCATGTGCATGTGTATGTGTGGCAGCACAGGCGAGCCCGAAGCGGTGATGGAAACACATTAGTATATAAGTGAACTGCATGGGGAGAAATATTTCCACAGTCTGAAAATGGGAAACAGATGAGGTCTTGTCAGAAGTGAATATTTCGAAGCGGACATAAGCTCATTGGCAGTCGATCGCGGGACGCACATGATTCGATTTTCCTCTCTCGCAACATGATGAACGAGAGAAGGAGAAGGGAGGGGAAGTGTGTGTGTGTGTGTGTGTGTGTGTGTGTGTGTGTTTGGGGAGTTGATGATGAGTATTCCCTTTTTCCCCTGTTTTCATTCCCTGTGGTTCTGGACAGATTGTGTTGGTCAGGCAGAGGAGCAGGCAGGAGTAATAAGGACCATTACCTGTAATATGTTTCCATTAATGAAGCGGTAACTGCACAGCAGGTCTATATAGAGACTACAGCAGGGACAAGTGCAGAGCTGGGACGTACGGACTTTATGCAAAAAAGTCGATTCAGAAAATTTGGCAGGCGTAGATGATGGAAACTTACGCATCCACAAAGTCTACAACAAGACTTAAACTCAGATCAGCAGTTTGGCTGATGGTGAAGAACGCTACGCTTTAAGCCAACCTAACAACAGCATGGAGAAAGTCCACTCAGGGAGTACACCAGCAGCCTGGAGGAGCCGTTTGAAAGAAAATAACTCTGATGATGTTATCGTGATGTCATCAGGCTTGACAGGCTTGGGACCCAAACTGAAAATTTAGGGCTGGGTATCAAGCAGGAAAGGAGGGTCTAATGAAAGATGCCACCGATTTGCATGATGGTAAATGTAGGCTCCAGTGTTATGAAGATAGAGTGAAATTGCTGGAGGGAATTTACATTTATTTTCTATATATTTATATAACATATTATATTTTTTCAAGACACATACATGCTTATTGTCAGGATTATGATTGTATGGTTAATACAGACCTAAACTAGACATGAGGTCCAGAGTACTGAGTTAAAGATGAGTTCACGAGCAGGCAGTCACTGTGTTACTGATCAGAAGCTAATAAAAGCTTTTAAAAACTTAAAACATATGATTGAGTATATAAGTCAGGCTTATATAAAGAGAGCTAAGTGAGCTGTGTATGAAGAAAAACAGAAAATACCAAGAAATAGCAGAGAAAATCAGAAGCAGAAGACAAACAATAAAAAGAGTACTCACATAAATAAGAACATCACTCTGTGGCTGCGCTGCTCGTATGCACACTGTGGTGAAGCCTACACATTGCTTCTCTTTAAAGGATCTCATGCTAAAAAGGTTGCAAAGCACTGATGTATTTCTCATTTCAATGCACTCTTGCTCTCTCTCTCTCTCTCTTTGTTTTTTCAGTTTCCAGTCTTTTGTGGAAGTAGGCTGCAAATTCGTTGCACTAGACAACCTGACATTAGACACTTGTTCTCAGCTCATCTGGCACATACATCTGTAGACTGACTCGATGGGCTTTGAAGATTGTAAACTAGATCTGAGTTCAAATAGTCTGGAGGCAATTAGGACTCTATGTGGAGAGCTCTGAAATAAGTGCTGATCCTGTTGGCTTTAAAGGGAAATTCTGCTCCGTGTCAGTCTTTGAATTTTTGATATTTGATATTTATTATAGTAATATTTACTCATCACTGTGATTGCAGAGATTTGAGTAATGAGTACTCAAGAAAAAAATCCAAAGAATCTTAAATTTAACAGAAATCACCTCAAAGCACACTGTCTGTCAAAGACCCCTGCAGCTAGGGAGAACGTCCACTACAGTATGTGATGCAGCAGCCACAGGTCTTTCTACGAGATGAGTAAAATGTCATCAGAATGGTTGTTTGTCTCTATGTGTCCTGTGATGAACTGGCTTCTTGTCCAGGGTGTACCCTGCCTCTTGCCTAAAGTCAGCTGGGATAGGCTCCAGCCCCACCATGACCTGATGAGGATAAGAGGTTACAGATGAACAAATGAAGGCTCAGCTTCTTGAGCTTCTTCCTTAAATAATTTAGAGCCAAACAGCTGATGAGACAGTGTGCAGCACAGATGAGCTAATGTGTAGGAATACAGAAGTTCTACGGTTATGCCAAAGAAAAAACTGCTGCCTGTCAGCAAAGTAAAGTGGTTAAAATAGAATTAATAATAGCATAGACTTAAATGTAGATTGATTTTTTGGAGGTTAGCTTTTTTTATGTGGCAAAAACATGTTTTGTGCTGACCCTGTTCACAGCAATGAAGCTTTGCTCTGCTTCTATGTCAGGATGTCTGTCTGCTTCTCCAGAGTGTGCTGACTGCTGTCTGCTGCCAGTCATGTTGGTCATTTCATTTTCACCATGTGTCTACAGTAGCACAGAACATGCAAACTAAACACTGGCTGCAGATAGGCAGGCGGATAATCAACAGTAATGAAGGAGGAAACCATTATGACACCATAATAACACCATCATTTTCCTTTAACCCTTAGCCTGCCAGCATGTTCAACATTCAGGGATTAGAGATTACAAGAGGGCGGCACGGTGGTGCAGTGGTTATGTTCCTGGTTAAATCCTCAGCTGGGGTCTTTCTGTGTTTGCATGTTCTCCCCATGCTTCATGGGTTCTCTCCAGCTTCCTCCCACAGTCCAAAGACACAAGCCTTAACAGGTTAACTGGTGACTGGATTGGTGAATGTGAGTGTGAATGGTTGTTTGTGCTCTGTGATGAACTTGTCCAGGGTGTACCCTGCCACCCTAAGTCAACTGAATAGTCAGAAAAATAAACTGCTGTAGAAAACAATCATCATCGTTAATGGGAACTCAAAAAACAAAACTGACTATTATATTACATCCTTTAAATCAGGATACATGCCAACATGAAGCCAATCTTCCATCTATTAAAAATGCAGAGGCAGAATTGGACCCCAACACATTTATAATTGTTCAAAAACACTAATTAAAGCAGAAACAGTTCACAGAGATATGAAGTCATCAGGAACGCACTGACAAAGTCATGAAAAATTACAGTGATAGATTAAAGCACCTGTGAGATATGACAAAAAGTACCTCTGGGGTCTGCGGGTACCCTAGTCAGTGGTGTTTCTGTATCACAGGGCAGAAACTTTGCAGTTTATGAGGTGCTTTGAATTTCACTCTCATGTTTCAATTCTCCAACACCAACATAACCTTCATGTTCATAAAGAAGCTGAATCGCGTACCCCAGTAATTGGAGATAGAGTGACATGCTGTCCTCTGTTGTAATCAAACTTTGTGATTCCAGGTGACAGCTGGTGTGTACGGCGTGCATCGTGGTCCCTGACACTGCAGGAAGACGTGAAGGCTGCTTGTCAACCAGGACAGCATGTGAGGTCAGCAGATCTCGCAGTGAGGAAAGACCAAACACGCTGGAAGAAAAGATAGGAGGGATGAAAGCGGCGGCAGCCTAATGTGAATGAGAACAAAATGTGAAAAGCTGGCTGAAAAAGAAAGTGGGACAGCTGAGCATGGAAAGAGTTCAGGGATGGAATATTTTCTTTTCACAGAGGCAGAGCAAGAGATAGAGGAAAGGGGTGAAAAAGAGGGAAAGGACTATTTCTGAGGAGATTGCAGCTCTCTGTGACACAGTGCGAGCTCTCGCTGACCAGAGCGAGTTAGATGGAAAGAGAGAGCGAAGGAGGGCAAAGTTTGCAAAATCCTTCACTCCGGGGACTAAAAAAATGGAGAGACGGATGGAGGAGAAGGAAAGCAGAGGACAGAGATTAGTGGCAAGGAGCTAACCCAGGGGACAGCAGAGTGGCCTGCCAGTGGAAATGCATCATGGGTATTATATTGTGGTTGTGTGTTTTGGCTTGGGAAGTGAGAGACCATTTATAATTCAGGGTGACTAGTACCACCCGAGGCAGACACTCTCAATCTGGCTTAACTCGCTTTCTCTTTCTTCTATTCTTTCGCCTCTTCTCCCTCCTCCTCCTCGTCCTCCTCCTCCTCCTCTTGTTTTTCCTCGCTTTTTTCTCCCCCAGAAGCGTCTCACTGTCGCTCTCTGTCTCATTGTTATCTTGTGTTTGTTCGCCTTTTTTTCTCCAGAGCCATTTCTCCAACACTAACTCCGTCTCTTCCCTCCAGTTTTAGCTGTGTGAAATAAAACACGTCAGGCAGGGAGATGGCTTCTTTTGCTTTCTTTTCTTTCTTTCTGTTTTTTTCTTTCTTTTTTTTGGCCACAGTAAAAAATAAAATGGCTGATAAAACATCTCAGAGCACAGAACAGAGGAAATAGCAAACAGTTAAGGTGCTGAGTGTAGCTGAATGAGCGCCAGTGGGTCCACAGCTTCGCCATCACTCTTTGGCCTCATTGGCTCAGGTTTCAGTGACAGTCTCCATAAAAAAATAACAAAATAAATAAACAATGAGCCTTTATGGCTAACTCAACAGAACATTTAATAAATAACACACTCCTCTCCTTGACCTTCACTTAGAGGCCTGTTCTGTGATGTTCTTCTACAGTATGTTCTCAATTAAAGATCAGGGTCTTATTGTGTTTATCAAACTTTTATCAAATGTCTAAAGAATAATAAATGGCTGAAATGGAAAACCACCCAAAATGGAGGACAGGAAGTCTTCTCCTGCTAGATGAGGAAACAGATCATAATGAAAAGCTAGTACCACAAGTGCAGATAATTAAGATGAACGGAAAGTGATTACAAACCATGTCAGTGCAGCTTTATTGTGTTTACACTAATAATTAAAGAAACAAACAAAGAGATGTCTAACATCCTGTCACATATTCAAATCAAACGCAAACAGGAAGCCAGAACAATTTGGAATATATTACTTCGACTAATGACCAATGTATTGTAATGTATGTATGTATTGCATTGTAATGTATTGTACAATGACTCGAGAACCTGCATCAGTTGTTTCTGGCCTGATGTTATCTTAATTAACTTAAGGTACCTGTAAAGCTCTCATTTTAAATCATAAGGAGGTCGATAAATAGCTTTTTTCATTTGTTGGACTTTAGAACAAGCCTTCTAGTGCCACACCACCAAAATCTATTCCACACTACTGGACACTTTGCTACTCTCAAAATTTTGAGAAAAACACAATAAATTCTGAGCTGCAAAGCCATTTTGGCATAATGGTCACGGTTGGAGCTGTAGATCACATGATGAATATTAGCCCAAAAGACTGTAAGAGATGATGGGAACATAAGAAAACAACTTTGTAATAGGCAAATAAAAGACATCTGCATGGACAGGATGGCCATGTAGCAGCTGGCCTTGAAGTAGTTTGTATGATCTTACTATGTCACATTACATCCCCCTACACTAAGTATCTCTTGGAACCTTTAAATTGGTGCTTAGGTACCCTGGGGACAAACGGAACCTGGGCAAACATTACATTTAATAATATTGTGCACTCTGACGTGCACTGAGGCAGCAGTGAAGGACTCATCAACATGTCCTATGTGCATTCTTTATTCAAATGAATGATTGAACTTTTTCATGAACTATTTGTCCCTTTCCACTCTGCATGGTGGTTCAGGATCACCACACAATCTGACAGGATGAAAACTGCCAAAAACAAATCAGTGATGTTTATTTCTGCTTCTGGTCATTGATGACAACTTAAACTATCTACAGTACAGAGATCAGGGCTTTATTTTCTGTGTTCTGATTTTGACATGATTTTAAAATGACAGGCATTATAGTGATATACAGAACAGGCACTGTGTGGTCTAAAAAGTTAATGTTAACACTTTGATTAGCTTCATGTCATTGACTCATCAGTGTCGTGATAGTCACTGAATCAGTGATGCATTTGGTGCCATGCACACTTACTAAACCAAGTAGCTGTTTGAGAGCCATCCTCTTTCAGTATCAGCTGGTTGACTTTGTTGTACTCTGTGCTGCTGTATGGTGTGTAAATTCCTCAAAAGCTAAGAAATAAGGAAAAACTCAGCAGAAATCTGTTCTATGTGATCAGAGGAGCCTGGGAGACTACATTATTTCTAGCCTCTTCTTATATAATGCCACAGGCATGTGTTAGTGAGTTTAATGCTAATGTATGCTCAAAGAGGTTTCTTGGAAAGGTTGCCCTTAGGCTCAGAAAAATAATAACCTCAGATTGAGAACTAATGATTAAATTTATTACATCTCTGAGGGAGAGAGCTGTTACCTTTAAGGACCGGGGAACCCCACGGTAACTCACCTCACACATACCACGTAATCAAGGCTGAGTCCTCAATGCACTGGTTTTATCAGATACAGATCATTCCTGTCCCTCAATACTGTCACTGTCATTGTCAGGTGATTATAGACTATTGGAAACATACTTATGGCAATAAATCCCCCTTTCCTTACCACTGTCGCCAGTGCTTACTGTGGGTCTCACGGAAGAAATGTGAAGATGATCTGCGAAGTCTGCAGAGATCTAGAATGTTTCACACAACAACACTCCAGCTGATGAACTGCTGAAGAAAGCTCCCTCAACACCGAACTAAATGTGAATGATTGTTATAGTTCTCCTCTTTACACTCTCTAGCACATCCATTTATTTATCACTCAAATGAGCATTTTTTTCCTCCTCACTCAACAAACAATTCTATTTTATTCATCGCCATGAGTTGTGCTGTGTTCATTTTAACTTAATTTAAATGAAAAAAAATAACATTATATTATATATATATATTGAATATATTGAATGAAACTCAGACGTCAGACTTCACTGCAGTGCCTGCGGCCATCTTGTTTAACGAGTGGATGCTGCAGTAAAAAGTTTGTCAGTCCACTTGGAATCTCGTAGCAGCAATATTAAACAATGAGGACACGATTAACACACTGGCGAATGCATGTACGGGCTAAAATCCTCCTGATACCCCTGCTCAATACCGTTCTTCTGATGAAGAAGTTCGCTCAATTTTTAACCGTGGCAGGCCTACAACAACAGGCCAGGCAGCAGAACGGGCAGGGCGTTGGGCAGGGGTATCAGGAGGATTTTCACACGCATTTGTCATCGCCAGTGTATTTATCATTTCCTCATTGCTTAATATAGCTGCAATGAGATTGCGAGCAGCCTGACTCATTGTCACTTGCTGCAGCATCCACTTGTTAAACAAGATGGCCGCAGGCACGGCAGTGAAATCTGACCTCAGTCAAGTTTCATTCAATATATTCCGCGTTTCTGGGGCGGCCCGTGGCGGGTTAAGCGACCGCCCCATGTATGGAGGCTACAGTCCTCGTTGCAGCGGCTCCGGTTCGACTCCCGTATCGGACGCCCACTTACTGCGTGTCACTCCCCCTGTCTCTGCCCCCTGTTTCCTGTCCATCTTCAGCTGCACTATCATTAAAGGCATAAAACGGCCAAAAAAATAATCTTAAAATATATATATATATATATATATATATATATATATATATATATATAAATATATATATATATATATATATATTCCGAGTTTCGTTCAATATATTCCGAGTTTCATTCCATATATTCAGAGTTTCATTCAATTTATTCAAAGATTAATTTCCTGAACGGCATGCCATAATATATATATATATATGGCCTCACCTCACTGGTGGCAGTCCAGAGTGTCATATTTACAGAATATGACAGAAGTGGATTATGATATTCATATGTGTAACTTGTTACCTAGTTTCTCCTTCACGTTTGTAGAAGGTGAGGCAAGGGTGCTGGAATCAGCAACAGCAACCAACCAACAGGAACACCAGTTAAAGGTATAATTGTAGACTTTTAATTGCACCACTGACAAATATTTTAGATTAGAAATGGCCATTCTTTAATTCATCTTACTCACAAGATTGATGTTACTTGGCTCTAAGATCTAAACATTGCGATGCCTCCTGCATCACTGACTGTAAAATCATGAATGAGGCATTTGATGTTGTTGCAAAGGAGGAGGAGCATGTGTATTATTAAAGATGAACATAAATTAGAAGCTAAAGAAGGTGTTGCATTTCCTTGACAACAGCACTTAGTGATCCAGGACAGCTAAGAGGTCTTTATTTGTGATTGAGTCTAAGAGCATCTTAAGTTTGAGATGCTTCTCGGAAACACCTCCAACCACAAGGCACTCTCTATAGAAAATCTCTAGATAAATCTTACCATCATCTTCACCTTCAAACCAGTTTGGGAAATGTCCATCTGGTCCACTCAGTCCTGTCTGCACTCACTTTATTACACTAATTGATCCTGGACTCAGGCTGTTGTATTCACTGCCAAAGAAGCACCATTCACAGAAAGAAACCTGTCCTCAAGACTACAAATAAAAAAAGTCTTTGTATACTCCACACCCTTGGAGTATACAGTAATGCACATAATTAACAGAGCTAAAAACAGTCAGAGAGAACAGAGCAACGATCTGAGCTGTGAGAGGTGGAAGTATTCACATGGTGTGTGTATGTTGTATTTCTTTGTGTTTGCAAGATAAAATGGAGTGTTGAGTTGCCTCCTGGAGATGGAGAAACTATGGTACATAACTCATTCTACCAAAATGTAACTCAAGATTCTTTTTTTTCAAATGGAAACATCAATCAACATGAATCCCCCTTTCCCTGCTGCTGTCACCAAGTGCTTGCTAATGGTGGTAACTGTGGGTCTCTAGATGAAGAGAATGGGGTTCAAGGACCAGAGAGAAGCAGTGTGAGCTTGGTCTGCTTTCTGTGAAGCCCACAGAGATCTTCACTGTTTCTAAGGAAAAATGCAGAAGTCAACTATGTGGCTTCTCAACACCAAAACAGCTTTGTACAAATATGAATGTTATTGTCCTCCTCTTCCACAGAACACCTCATGCCCATTTCTTATCAGTCTTCACACATGATTAATATAACAAATCAAGAGCTTTGGAGCCAGGAGCAATAATACAGCAGAAAAATGGATATGGAAACCTGTAAGTTATCTCTCTGGACTTACACTGAAGAAATGAGAACGCTGAAGAAATTATTGAATCATATTAATGGACTGGAGTGTGAGGTTTAGGGGACAGAATATGGCATCCATTAAATTGATATTAGTTTCAAATATTGATGTGACATGCAAGTTTAATCCAGGTTTAACTGGAGATTCTCCTGAAATGGTTTTCAGCAAGGTTAACTCTACTGAAGAGTCATATATATATATATATATATATATATATATATATATATATAGTGCTGGATGCAAACAGAAACCTTTTTGGTTTACAAGAACAATTCAGTTGTCTGAGTTCATACCTGATTCTGTCTGCTCAGTCACTTTCATGTTGTCCATTGATTCAAGTCCCCGGTCCAGTCTAAAGTGTCTATTATGGCTATGCCTTGTGGACAACACTTTGTAAATATGTTAAGATGGCATATTACTGCCCCAATACTGTTTGTGCCAGTCCACCCCACACTCCCAACCCCAGCCCCCGATATAAACAAGTGTGTCAGGGCAAATTCACTCTCAATGGACCCATTGTCTGGTGACGTGGCTCTGCAGCAGGACGCGCAAACAAAGGCCTGTGTCCAAAAAACCCTGTCTGCACATGGGACAAAGGGCCTCCAATGGCACATGTGTTGTCTTGATGTGTTGACAAATGTGTGGGAGGCTGTGTGTGTGTGCGTGTGTCTTTTGTGGTGGGAATCACTGGTAATATGGTTAAGACAATGAAGCTGGGTGGCAGGCATGTCAAAGCAGACGGGCAGCAGGTTGGCACAAAAAGAAGCCAAGCGTATGGGCAGAAACTTCATTTGAATCACTTATATTTGAATTTGTATTGTTCAATTTGAATCATTGTATTGGAAAACTGAATCTGAATTGTAATTTGAAATTGAATTTATCTGTACTTGATTGCTCAGCCTCGACTTCCCAGTGTTGTTCCGATTTAATGATTCAAAGTCAGTTTCTGGTGGAACATATGTCAGCCCATACAAGTGGCTTAAAAAATGTGGTCTAAAAGGTGTGTACCAGTATAACTGGCACACACACACACTCAAACACATGTATATATTTAGTCTTTGGAACTATGTCTTGTGACCTAAAATTGTCCAGATGAGACATTCATTGAAGTCTGTGACAGACAGCATCTACAGCACTGATGCATGTACTGTAGGTGAGACAGCTTTGTTGTGTTGTATTCATTTGCACATTAAAAGAATAAAAAAAAAAAAAAAAGGATGAATATGGAATAAGACAAATGCGGCACAATAATACTGTTATTAGCATATTTCTGCAAGTGGGCCTTTCCCTCAGGATACTGTGACCAAAGAGGAAACAACAACGTGAAGCTCACTGCCACTACAGGGTGGAGAAGATGCAAGCACCTCTGCAGCAGTCACAGGGTAATGGGAAAAAGCATGTTCTGTAGGTTTAATGTGGCATGTAACATCATAAATCCACTG
This sequence comes from Nibea coibor, assembly GCA_023373845.1. Classification (NCBI taxonomy): domain Eukaryota; kingdom Metazoa; phylum Chordata; class Actinopteri; family Sciaenidae; genus Nibea; species Nibea coibor. The sequence continues at coordinate 25,448,323 of CM041739.1, forward strand.
AGCTTGTTTCATGAAAACAGTAAATAACAATACCTTAACTATTTTACATCCATACATCACCATCAGTTCTGCCTGCGTGTCCATAAGGTCTAGCATTATATGACAATACTGTATGTATCATAGTGCTCTGACAAATATTGTTGCTCACTTTACCAGTCACATTGCTGCTATTTTTTCTTTTAATATTTACAGCAAATAACTGTTTTAACTTGTGAACACAGCATATCAGCATCTCTTAGGCTGATTCATTTCATTTCATGCAGGTCTAATATTCACTCTCTTTATGTCTTTGATTGGGTTTTTGATTGGGTTTGCCAGCTGTGCTGAACAGGTAGGTTGGCAGGAAGAATCTGGGAGTTCAATATCTTGCTCAAGGACACTACGACATGCAAACTGGAGGAGCTGGGCATCGAGCCTCTACAACTTCAAGTAAACATTTAGGCATCTGCCACTATGTGTGTGATCCTGTGCATGTGTGTTCCAATAGGTGCCAACTGGATGGGATAAATGCGGAGAATAATTCCACCCTGTTGTGTGATTAATACAAGTTTCAAAATCAACCAGATGAATCAGAGGTGTGAGTCATAGGTGTGTCTTTCATATATGTGCTCCATTGTGAAACTGAACTTTATGGTATGTATTTATGGTAGCTAGCTGTTTCAAACTGATACATTGACGTTGATATATAGTGACGTTAACTTGATACCTACATTGTTGACTTGCTACATAGTAATATCATATACCATTGTAGTACAGTACTATCACTATACAACATTAACATGACATTTACCTTGCTTTTGCTGCAATAATATCAGCTGCTGCTTCAAACTGCAGCTTTAAACATATGATGCATTCAGAATTTGGACATCTGTAATGACTTGGCCTTCCCTCGTGTGTCCTGGATAAAACACAAAGATGTTTCCCGATCACTGGGTGCTGGTTTGTCATCCTGATTATTCAAAGATGAGGAGGATGCCTGATCCTAGAGGACATGATGGAATTTTTAGATTGTACTGGAAATGTTGCACTGCGTGGTTAGACAAATTACAGCTAGAATTCATAATGACTAATTTATTAGTTTTAAGCCAGTAACATGCGTGCAGGTTGCCTTTTACACATTGTTCTCTCTTTATTCTCTGCTAACATGCTGGCCTTCAGACAGCAGCATGATGAGAATGCACAAATAGAGCTGGATGGACCGATGCAGGAAAAGACAGACAGAATGGAAGACAACTTACATCCAGAAAAAAAAAAAAAAGAAAAGATGGGTGAGAGATGGTAGCACGGCTCTTGGAGAAAAGGGCCACATGTCATTTTCTATCTCTTCATGTCCTCTCTCTTCTCTTTCTTCTCTTCTTCTTTTGTAATGGTGTTGATGTGCAGTGCTTTTATGTCTGTACCCCAAGGACACAGCAGAGCAGAGCATCTCCAACAGCTCACTGGAACTCTAGTCCCCCTCCCATCCATCCTTTGCTTTTATCCATCCCTCCATCCTTGTCACCACCCTCGTACCCCCTTCCCTTTGGAACATCTCCCTACAGGCGCCTGCAACCCCGCAAGGCTAAATAATTCCTATTTTTACTGTCCCATTGCACACGATGGCTGAATAATATATCTGCAGGGGGTTGATAGGGCTGTTGATCAATACCAATTACTCAACGATTTCTTGGCCAGCTGCTGAGACTTCTGGCTTTCACAATTCACTCTGTGGTCTGTTCGAGAACAAAAACAGGCACACATATGAGTTAGATCACAGTCCAAAATCCCCCACCAGGACTTGGAAAAAAACATAACAAGGCAGTATAATATTCCAGTATTTTGCCTAGTGATTCACTTCTGTTCCATCTCCTCTAAACTGCTAACTTCTCGTCAATGGTGTGGTCACTGATGTGAAATTTGATTTGGAGTCTATTCCAGCCGAAGTTGGTTGGTGTTGGCAGTGTGCCGATAAAATCAGTCAGTGTGTGTGTGGTGTTAAAGGATTCTGATAGTTTGTCAGATCCACTCACTGCTCGTCATGCTTATTCAGATCCTTTAAACACTGAAGTCGGGACCATTAACCACAATATGGAAGAAGTCAAAACTTTTAATCACTGTCCAAAGATAACAAACTTTTTGTTTTCCTTCCCTTCCTTCCCCACACAGATTGAAGTATAAATTAGTGAGGGAAAGTCTTTTTGATTTTTATTTTGATATACATTAGCAGCTTTAATCACAGTTACGGTAAATCCACTGACAGCACAAAGCACTTGTCACATTTACTCATTTACACACATTCACACACTGATGGTAGAGGCTGCCTTGCAAGTTGCCAACTGCTCATTGGGAGCAATACAATGCTTCCTATCCACACACACACACACACACACACACACACACACACTCACACAGAGACACACACGGGGGGTCAGTATCTTGGTCAAGAACTCTTTAACTGGACTAGAGGGCCTGGGGATCGAACCAGCTGCACACCAGTCACTAGACAAAACACTCCCACAGTACCTCTTGCTCAGTGTTCTCTGTATTTGCAGCTCATTCTCACTCCTAACATGGGGTATTTTATTTTGAAAATCCATTCTCTTTCTCTTTGCTTTTTCTGTGAATGGCTCCCACCCGCTCAAAGTGCTCTGCAGAGCCAAGCAGAGAGATGCTTCTACCAAAACCAAAGTAGAGCTGAGGCTGATGGGAATGCAGGTATTTGTTCGTGAGTTGACAATATGGGGGGTATCATGACAATTCATCTAATGGCTGTTGAGATATTTTCTTGTATCACCACCAACAAATCGACAAATAAAAAGTGTTGACACATTTCACTCAGATCTGTGATCGTGGTACAAAGTCATTATGTTGAGATGTCTCAGTCAGTATTGATTCCTTGGAGTCTGTTCCCAGTTTAAGATGCAGAGCAGGTGGAAAGACATTGCCAGAGGCTGGTGGAGGTCAGTTATGGCATGTTTGAACACTGACTGGTGGTGACACATTACACAGCACAGTCGTCGGTGGGGCAGGTCTCGGTGTTTGGTGTTCTCACAGTGTCTTCTGTAAAACGAGGCGGTGAAATGATTAGACTGGACAGCTGGATTTCAATATAATATCTTATTTAAGACTCTCCTCCCTTTTTATCTCGTTCTGCCTGCTCTCTGTCGCTCCTCTCATCTTGTCTTGTTTCCTTGACTCTGCCTTACCTCTCTTTTGTCTCTAATCTCCTTCTTTCCTTTTTTTTCCCTCACAGGTCTTTCCTTCTTCTAATTCTCTCCTTTCTTTCATTCTCCTCTCCTTTGTTCCCCTCTATCCTGATTTCTCTTCCTTTTTTACTTGACTCTTGTCCTCTCCTCCCTTTTCTTGTCTTGCTTTTTCTTCCTCCCCTCTCACCCCCTTTCATGTTTCCTCCTTTGTTCTCTTGTAGTTTTCTTTTCTCCTACTGTAGTTCCTCTTGGCTTATCACTCCCCTTATTTCCTCCTCATCTTTTCTCGTCTTATCTTGCCCCTCCCTTGTTACCTTCCCTCCTCTTCTTCCCTGCTCTCCTCTTCTCTTCTCCTTTTATCCATGTTTTTTAGGGCCCAACGAAAGCCCTATTGTATCCTTAGGATTTTTTTTTTTGAGGGGCTAAACATGCTCAAAAACTCACAAAACAAGAAACTCAAGCAGTAAAATATGCAGAAATTTTTAGAATCCGGAAGTCTCACAGGCGCTCGGATCAAGATGGCTCCACAACGCCACCTATAAAATCTTGTACGGAGCCTCCGACGTTGACAAAATTTCACGTAGAGACATGGCTTTCGGTGGCAACATTTATCTCCCCCAGACTTACAAAAAAGTCTCTTGGTGACCCGGGGTACAACGGAGCGTATGGTGTCCATTTAGTTTCAGAGTTGGCGTTTTCATGTTTTTCTGTTATGGACTTCCTGAGTAGAAGTTATCCAAATTCTGAATTTTGAGGAAATGGTGTGGACCTGGCACTCCATCAAATTTGACCCTTTGATCCAAATTTTCCCCCTGCATGTGGTTTGAACAACCCCCTCCTAGGGATTTCATCCCATCTAATTGAAACTTGGCATGTGTGTTCTTAAAGCCTTGATGATGAAAAGTTATCAAAATTATTAATTTCCGTTCAACACCGCTTGCGGCTTTAATGTTACTTTTACTTTTCTAATCTGTCTTTACCTTTCTTTACACCTTTCTCTTTTTGTCTCTCTCCTCCTTTACTCTTCCTTCTTTTTCACTAACTTTATATTACTTTCCTCTACTTTCCCCATTTCATTCTTTCTCCTCTCCTCTTCCATGCCCTCACATTGTCTTCTCTCTCAGTAGACTTCTCTAACTTTCTTCTGTCTTCACTGTCAATTCACTTCCCCTTTCCTTGTCCTTTCCTCTGCTCGTCCTTTTTGATTTTGTCCTTTACAGCAGTGTTTTGATATAGATGCTGTCCTGACAGTGTCCACCAGTACTGAAGCCCTGGGTGAAGAAGACTAGAGTAATTGAAGTTTTACCCTGCTATGATTTTGTAATATAACACCCTGTTGGGGTTGATATTGAACCTGGTCACCTCTCGTATATTCCTGTCTGTGAAACCCTTGATGAGTTGCCTCTGTGAGACATTTATTACAGCCTACTTTGTTTTCCCTCTCCTTTTCTTCCCTTTGCCTTTGTCTCCTCCTTCGTCCTCCATCAGTCTGTCCACATCCTCTTTGCCCTTTCGTCCTGTGCCCGCTTCAATTTCACTTTATTTCCTCCCTCATTACCCCTCCTTTCCCTCTGCTGCTCCATCCCGTCCGCCCTTCGTCTGGTCTCCGTCCTCCTCCTCAACCGATCTGACTCCTTGCCTTATTCCCAGGATTGAAACCATCGCAGACAATTAGTGCCAATGTATTTTGCGCCAAAGGCCAGAGGAGATGAGGAGAAGTGTGTCTGGGATGTGTGATGTGATGAAACAGCAGGGGTCTCCGAATGCCCTTCTTACCAAATGCCAACATGCTCATTCAATTTATCCTTTCCCTCTTTCTTTCTGCCTTTTGTTTTCAGATTTACATCATCATTACTGCAGCTTTGTCTGGCTCCTACAGGCGGAATGAGGTACTCTGCCCATTGTCTTTCTGAGCCTGAGGAACATCTGAGTGCTTGACTAAATGCATCTTTGTCTGAGACAATGCAAACACAACCCACAAACAAAGCTCTTTTACCAACTGCTGTTCCCTCAGCACTCCACAAGAGGAAGAAAAAAACAGAACAATACAGTAACACCTTGTGCCCTGCTTTCTCTACTTTTTCACGTCTTAATTTATGGATGTTGGGTCTTACCCGCTTGGCCTTGTCCTCCAGCCACTCAAACACAAAGATGTCTGGGGGTGAATTTAGGCCAGGGAGATGCAGGGCTACAGGGCACAAAAGGCAGTTGAGGTGCATAAATGAATGGAGGGCAGGAAGAGTTTTCTCCTCTCTTGCCTTAAATCACCAACAACCTCCGACCGGACGCCCTCCGCGTACTTGTGCATACGTTTGCATACTAATTAGGTCAAACGTCTGCCTCCTTGGAAGACAGAGCGGGCGACTGTCTGTCCTTTTGTTTCTCCGCCTATCTTTTATTTCCCACTAAAACATTAACATGGGTGAATAAATGTCCTTCTTGGGAGTAGCCGGGCATGCTTTGAATATGAGAAACAGGTAGTGATTAACAGATGATGAACGCCACTGTTGTTGGGCACATTTCTTTCCCTTCTTCAGTGAAGTGAAGAAATGAAGAAACTCTGTACATAGAGAATCACTTTCATTTGCTTTGGTTCATTCTTCCATTGCTTGGACTAATTATTTTCTTAATTGTTAATGAGTAATGCTTTCTTCCAAGAAACAACTGAGTTATTAGGCTACTACCAAACATAGAGAGAATGTCTTGAAACAGAGAAAATCTGCTGCGAAGTGAAGTTCTCTCTGATTTACTGCATGTTGCTCAATTTAACCAAACAATTTCAGCACATGGAGGACAGATTGCATCAATGACATGCGCTTTTACACCAAGCTGTCAACGGACGCATATCACGCGTCAGTGTTAAAGGGTTATCCCGTATCTCCTGACCCACATCGACCCACTTTGAGAATCAACAGAACTCAATAACTTCCTACAACCACATGGAAGGATTAGCAAATAGGCACACTGAGCATGGGGTCTAGACCAGAGGTCTAAGGGGTCAAGGGGCTCCTGAGCTAGAACCTCACTGTGAAGCTACCGTTATTTGTTATTGAAAAGTCAAACAGCACAGTCAAAAGTAGGGCTGTCCCATTATGTTGTTTTCCGCCAACATAATTGTGTTTTTTTTGTTGTATATCACTAAAGGTGAGGTAAAGTAACATGGTAGTTTATTATGTCAAAAACCTCCAGCGTCTCTGGCTTCAAGTAACCACTGACCTTTTCAATACACAACCACCTTTCACAAACTTCAACCGAGAGCATTGAGTTCCCTGAAATAACCATAAAACAACAACGACATGGCAACTACATGTTTATTCAAGCAGCAAATCCATTCTGCTAACCTCTGCCCTGTCCTACTATAAAAGTGACATTTGATGTTACTTTCAGTCTTCCAGATTGTAGTAGTGCGTCACTGTGGGGAGAGAAATTCATGTACGCTCTTATCTGCATGGAAGGTTTTCAACTGACTCGACATCTTGTTCCCTGACTTTCCCAGGGATCAGATTAGGGCAGTTGGAGAGATAACAAGCAGAATCCAATTGGCATTAACATACCTCAGCCTCATGTTGAAAAACATAGAGAGACACAGAGAGCGAGAGAGAGAGAGAGAGAGAGAGAGAGAGAGAGAGAGAGAGAGAGAGAGAGAGAGCAAGAGAGAGAGAGCGAGGGGATGAACAGTTCCTTTTAGCTGCATGTCTTGCAGGGGCCCTCTGTTTAATTGCATTATTGTTAACGAAGTGCTGATGCAATTACAAGAAAGAGGCCCTCTTTTTCTTTCTTCTCATGAGAGTCACGTTAGCGTCAGCTCGGACTGGGGTCATGAAATCACAGAACATTTCATTCTACCTCTTCTTTCAAACACACTTACCGTCTGTCTGCTCATGTACACTGCACGTCACCCTCCATCACCCTCCATCGCCCTCTCCCATGCCACACTGACAGGGAAGAGCAGGTCTCTGGAATTAGCGCATTCATGATTGTGCGGGTGAGTTTGAGATTCAGTGATTATTTGTTTATTTCGGTGATGGAGGAGCGGCCGGGGTGCTTTGGGGGGCTTTTTATCATCCCACTCACATCCTGGATAAGAGCGGGTATAATCATACCAAGCATGAATATTCATGAGGGTCTGTGAGAGAGCAAGAAAAAGACTGACAGGCGAAAACAGACAGACTGACAGAGCCACAAACACTCCTCCACTTCCTCACACAGTCAAAGTTCAACTCATCTCTTTCAGAACATATTACAGAACATAGACAGCAAATGAAGGTCATCCAGCCTGTTCTCATTCCCAGTCAAATACGCATGCTTTGTCATGGCCCTACAAATGCAGAAGGTACCCTTGAGCATCTGTATGGAACCCACTGGGCTTACATGTGCTGATGTAACACAACACAAGGCTTCCTCCTAAATTCCATCGTTCCACACACTCTTTTGATCCATTATTCACACAGCTTCATAACCCGCCAGGAGTGTTTCATAAGTGTTTTTCCAGCCAGACTTTGTGAACTTGCTGAGATTTGGTCATTTTTCATTGTTTATGTGCTTCTACCATGAGTAAGTAGGCTGCGTACTTAAATTGTTTGATCGGCTCTGTGCTGCTTGATGCGCCTGGGCGCAACATCCGTCAAGAATAGAACAGCTGTGTCTTCTCCAGTGAGCAGAGCAAAGAGCAGCTTCTGAAACATGCCACAGTGCTTCTGGTGGAATCACAATTATTGTCCAGAACAGACACTGAACAATGGTTCTGGTGGCAAGAGACTGGGGTTCACTCTCTGTTGACTTCATTTAAGTTTGGTCAAACATTTTACTCAAACCAAACCAAACTACAACTGTTTCACAATGTGTTGACAATGTTAACATCTGAGAACGTGACGGTGCATCATACATATACTTTGGATATTTAATGTTTGAGAACAACATGTAGACCTTGAATGTGAAGATCGTTACAGAGCTCCTCCAGAATGTACCTTCAGTGTCAGAGCCTGAATGAAATGTTGTACTTTTTAAGAGTGCTTCATATCATTTAGTTTATGTTAAGTCCTTGCAAAGGAAGAAACAAATTAATAAATCAGTGAGTGTACAGTTCCCACTCAAGGACAGTCTCTAATCCATAACCTCAAGCAGGGATATTATCTTTTACGAGACAACATATCAGGGAGCAGTGTGACTCAGGCTAATGACTCCGAGCATCATGATTATAATTACAAGCCAGTTGGCAAAAAAATGTGTAGTTTCTCATGCATGCTGGAACAAAAGATTATTGTTTCTTTACTTCTAACATCTTACTACGTCATCTTACAACGTCTTAATGAATGAAAATATGGCTCCAATGTGTTCAAAACTTTTGCTGTGAGTTTGGATTCAACCTGATGAAGAAAGCTAATTTCTCAAATTTCTTAATTCAATCTACTATCATTAAAATATTACAAGTGTAATGTTAAACTGCAGAATAAAGCAACATGTATCAGCTGCAAATTTAGCAGTGGTGTCCTTCATTGGTGTTTGAGATGAATATCATTACAAACATCTGTTTTTGGCTCTTTGCATCTGGTGATCCTGCAGTACCAAGTGTGACCACTACATCAACGTTTCAAACTTTCCTGAAAACACTACTGCAGCTGCCATGTCGAATGAAAATGGCAAATGACAGGACAGATACTCATTCACTACTTATTAATTAGAGCAAAACAAAGAGCAAAAATAAACCAGATCTTCAAACAGATCTTGGCTAACATGAAAATGACGTCAGGCTGTATGAATGAAGAGAAACAGAAATGTAATTCAGTCACCATCAAGCTAAGTGCTATGTCCTTTTCCTGAAGGTAAACCAGTGCATGTAAATCATACCACACCAAGGACAGCCACGGATCTAGAACCTCAAGAGATGATCTTATCCAAGCTAAGCTATTGGCTTCCAAGCTGATGAACTGTGGGTTAATGAGGAGATAGAATTAGTAATTTCTTGTAAATGCATCAGCTGAAAGCTTCTGTATTTCCACTCTCAGAGCAGCTATACTCCTTTCCTCCAAAAAATAACATTTGTCCTAGCTCGGTCTTCTACACGCTGGTCCCTTTAACTAAATGTCTTCTCTTTGTGGCTCTCCTGAGAGGAATTGACTTTAAGACACAGCTTTGCTTTGCTTTGCAGCCTCAAAACTGGAAGCAAATCCACTAAAACTGCTCTTCCTCGCTTTCTCAGAACTGGATTTACTCTGGTTTGTTCCGGAGCTCTCCTTCAGTCTGAAGGTGTCTTGCAGGTTTGCAAGCTGGGGGGGGTTGTGAGCTAGTATCAGCCTGGTGACCTGGATCAGTAAAGCACACTCTCTTCTTTGTCTTTTTCCTGCTAATCAGCAGCATAACATCAGGATCTTTCTCTTAATTTGAAAAAGTGATTTGGACACGGCTCACATCCCGGCCCTTCATTAGTTCACTGTGTAAGAGCACGTAATGAGGGCTGAGGGTGTCTGCGCAGCTTCTCAAGGTGCACTGTTAGCTAATGAACGTGTGAGACTGTTGATATTTTATACACACTTCAGAGAAAACTGTTTTATCCTTTTGCATATTCCTTATCAGAGATCAGTGTTTGGCCCATAACCTGCTCCATACACTCCACTTCCACTGATGCACTGTGCAGGAGAAATTCAGCCTTTCTTTCTTTGTCATAGCTCAACTTTAGAACGTAAAGTCTGCTGGACTGCTCTAAATACTTTATCTAATCTCCATTGAAGATTGAAGTCTATAAATCTATTTAGAAGTCATACCAAAAATGAACTTCTTCTAACTTCAGCTTTTGCTTTTTCATAATAACATTGAGATGTTTTCTTCATTTTCAAAGTAATCCAGTTATGGTTGCCTGTATGTCCATAATTACAGCACTAACAGGAACCCTTCATGCTTTCACAAAAAAATGTAATATTTAGACAATACAGTTTTATCTAATTAGAGGCTAAACAAGATGAGTTTCAGAGTATTAGCATACTAACATTTGTTTATTAACAAGAAACATAAAGAATGAGTTTTGCATGTTTGGTCATTAGCCAGTAGAAGTATTAGTCAGACTATCAACAAAGTGCTTACATTCACTCGGAGGGGAACATGAGTGTGTTCACCAGAGCTCATTGAGGTCCATTCAATAGATGTTGATATATTTGAGACACAACCCAAGAAATACTTCCCTCATGGTGGCGCTAGAGGAAATGTTAGGTGGGTTCATTGTCTTGACTGAAGTGGTCTATGTACAATGTAAATCCTGTGAAAACAGCCCAAGGTTCACCGCTTCAACAAAGGTTCGACTCCAGCAAGACGTTCCCATCTGATGATAAGACTTGACGTTAGAAGTGTGACCGTGCCTTCAGATAATCTGCTGATTTATGAGTGAGATCTGAACCCAAATAAAGGCAACAGGTGATATTCCTACAACTAAAGCCTGAAGGACAAACAGATTCTTCCACACAGCCAAGCTCAATTTTGCAGAGCAGCTGTAAGCAATGTAAGCAGCAGCAGCATCTCCACATTACTCCGCTGATCTCCATCAGCGGGAAGCCCAGTGTGTTAACAGCTGCAGGTGGAGACTCGCTATAAACAAACCTCATCTTACACCGAGGTCTAAGGGGAGGAATTTGGGACGACCACCACACTCACCCCATTTTGGTTTTCTCATTTACTCCTTTCTCTCATTTGAGGCTCCAGGAGCCCCCTTGTCATCCATCTCACTGTTCCTAATTTTCTATTTTTTATTGTACAGCTGTGTGGGAGACACCCACATACCTTCCACAAGATAAACACAAGTTCACAGTTCGGGGGGGAAACAAAAAAAAATCTGCCCTTTAGATTCAGTCTCTCTCTGTCTCGTGGGTTTATACAAAGCCAGGGAAGGTTTGCGTGTCAGTGACAGGGGCCTGTGTGGGTATTTATATACCTCTTCTATGAGTCACGGCAGGGGAATCACATTAGCTATGGCTGTACTGTCACCACTGGAGTCCTCTACAGGGTCCTCTCTCTCTCTGTCTCTCTCCACTGCGACCCTATCTTGCTCTCTCCGTCTCTGTATTTAAAACTAGCCAGCCCCCCTTATTTTAATCCGTGGAGGTCCTGGGAGAAGCCATGAAATATTTTCAGCTCCAGATGTCTCTAAATAAGCGTTATGGCATGGCGGCCGGTTAATGGCGTGTCATATCCTGCCAAAGCTAGGCAGCCTGTGTAAGCTCTTCAGGGAGTTGTGGGTGAAAGGGGGCTGTTTGGGGACTGGCTGATGATAGCTATGGAGGAGTATTAGCCCACAAGCAGTGAGAAATAGCTCAACTGATGCTCTGGGCTCTGTTGCACTGCTGGATTGGAGTGCACGTTTGCTGGCAAACTGTACAAGAAGACTTTTGGGAAGAGGGATACTAATATGTTTTTTATAAGGAAACTTTTGGAAAGTCCTCTGTACTGTTAGATGAAAATATCTGCAAAGGTTTCATCGCTGTGTCAAAAAGAAGGTAATAGACTTCTGTTTAGCCTAGCTTAGCAATAAAGCAATTAAAAAATAAACTAATGTCTAAGATAACTTCCTAAAGTTCAGATAAAAGCTGGTCGTTGAGCTTGGTTTTAGATTTTTATCATAAACACATTATATCTGCAGTATGTATTCATGGACACTTATAACACAACCAGAGCAAGACTGAAAGCTGGCATCAACGACACACAGCAGAGACATGAAGAGGGACCTTAACGCCAACCACACCATAAATATATGGCAAGTGATCCAGACCATCAGAGGCTATAAAAGCAGGAGCGTCTCTATAATGACTGAGGCCACGGTTCCAGATGAGTTTCACACTTTTTATGCTAGCGTTGACCCTAGGTAGGTTCACCACACCTCCTCCACGCCGGTGCTAAATACTGGAGTGCCCCCAGTGCAGAGAGAGTTTAAGGACCACCATTGGTCAGATTTCAAACAACAATAAAAATTCATATGAAATTTAACAATCTGTAAATTTAACAGTCGCAGCATCTTTGTCCTGCTACCAACTGCTAAGCAATACAGAAGTATCTCACTCCACTTGTGGTTCCCACAACTAAAAATTTTTTCGGCAGGTCAAAGCTGATGCAGGTTGTCTGAAGCCTTGAAGCTAAGCTAGCTATCTGTGCATCAAATCAAATCAAACTTTATTTGTATAAGTCACAAAATACATTTGCCTTGGAGGGCTTTACAATCAAACAAATGACTTCTTTCAAGCCGTGTTGCCTCATTTTCAGATGTAAACAGTAATCATGGTGAGTTCATGTGAGCAGAAAACTGAGAACAAAACGACACTGAAGGAAATATTGTCATCATATATTGGGTAACAAAACCAAATTGTTTTCCTCTGATAGTGTACTATATTGAGGAGATGATGAAAAGTTGAGTGGTAAATTGCTTGTTTGTTTGTTGAGTTTTGCAGCTCTGTCATTTCCCCATAATGTTGGCCACAAAGCGTTTTAGCCCTGACGTACCAGGAGTTTTCCCAAGTTAGTCTTTTCAAGAGAAAAACCGATATTGTCTCTTTCCATTCAAGCCCCCCCCCCCCCCCCCCCCCCCCCCCCCCGAAAAAAACAAAAAACACACACACACACACATAACCCAAGTGCTAATATCACGGCCTGCTTAGCAGAACACACACACATATACAGAAGCGTAAAGCGTACACACACACACACTGAGCATCTAGAGATGAGGGTTTTCTGAGCCAGTGGTCAGTGAGGTGCTGCTGCTTTATTATCTGCTTGGCTTGGTCCACTGCAAGGCAGCTAACACAGAGACCCCAATACACTCTGTACCTCCCTTTCTCAGCCCTCTCTCTGACTCAGCTGAATCCTCACAAAACACTGTTGTCTGTTCCTGTGCTCCTTCTTACAGAGCAAAAGAAAACAATTTAATGCCTCGAGAAGGTACCAAAATGCTCTAAAATTCCCCTTTGTTTGATCAAAAAACAGAGTACGCTTGTCTTTTAATGACAGACCAACAACTCTGTCAACAGTCATGTCCATCTACTTGCTTTTTCAGATGTTTCAACCGCTTCATCAGCCAATGACAATAAAAACAGCTCATTCTGATGATGATCATGATCTTTACTTCACTGCAGCAATTTGAACCCTTTGAATAGAAGGCTCAGAGCTACACTAAACCAGTTTCAGTTTCACAGGAAACACACGAGCGATCCGTCAGTGTTCTGATCTGATTCTGATGATGAGAGCTGTGGACATCAAAGTGGAGACTCAGTCAGATTATCTCTGAGGATAATCTCTGTTTTTAATTGGATCATTTAATAACTGTCAGGAAGAGATTTTTGAGATGCACTTATTTTGGTCTTTTTTTTTGGTCTTTGTTGTTAGCTCTGGGTGTCATTAAATCTTGATTTAGATTTTACGGTGAAAAACCTGCAAACCATGACAGTAAAAGACCATAAAATGTGTCATGAAATGTGACTGTGTTTTATTGTTTAGAGCACAGGTCACTAATAGTTGGACCACGGTCTGGATCCTGACCCACAGCTGGAACCGACATAGTGAATTTTATTCAGTTTTATTGGAGACTACATTTTGACTGGTGACTCTTTTTTCTAACACATTCTACACCGCTGCTCATCCTACCCGTTTTCTTTTTTATTATTATTAATATTATTTTTTGCAGCTTCACTGTATCACCGGAACATGACTCACTCAGCTTTTGATCTAGTGTCATGCATCGTTTCATATTTGGGTCTCAAAACACTTGGGTTTTTTTACACATTCGGTCTTTTACTATTCAAAATGAAATAATGGATAGAATATCCAGTATCTGTGCTAACACCCCTGCACATCTTTGCTCACTACACACATGAAATACACACACACTCGCCAACAACATAGCCACCATGTGGAACACCATAATCACATGTAAAATCATAAATATTCACCACTGATTAAAAGATTAGAAAATTAATCCCTCCAGTATGCTAACTGCTAATCCTAGACCCTGAGGAGTAAACAAGCTTGTGCCCAGCACAGATCAATAAAGTCTCCAGAGACAGACGCAGACAGAGAGGAAAGAAGAGAAAGGACACGCTCTTCTTCAGCATATGATGATGTATTCTGTGTGATTTTCAGTTACTGTCACTTTTTCATTTTAAAGAAAAACAAGCTCTTAGTTTCTACCAGTTAAGACAATTTAAATGAGCTGGGGATGACCTCACTGGTCATGCACACATTGTAAGTGGGGAGAGGGATTGTACTGCAGAAGGAGAGGTCTTAGCTATAGAGACAAAAAATGTTTTTGTATCAGGCTGTAAAAGGTTTATTGTGTGAAGTTGAACATTTTAACATGGGGACTTATGGAGACTGACTCACTTCTGTAGCCTGCCTCAAGAGGCCATTTGAGGAACTGCAGCTTTTGGCTCTGGCTTCACTTCACAGCCACAGAGGTTGCTGTTTGGTCTGCATACAATGCAAATCCTTTGAAATAGCCAAGGGTTCACAGGGTCAATAAAGGTTTGACTCTAACAAGATGTTTATATTTGTTGATAAGACTTGAGGTGAAAAGTGTGACCGTACCCTCAGATAATCTGGTGATTTATGAGTGAAATCTGAACCCAAACGAAGACAACAGCTATGGACGCTGCCTTGGACGCTCAGTGTCCCAAACAGCCTGTCCTCACACACAGTCATTAGAAAAGGAGCAGTTGTAAAATGCATTTTCTGAACATGACAAGCATTCCAAAATGATTTTTTTTCCATCATATCAGTGAATTATTTTCATGCTGTTCACTTGTCAGCAGGAAGTTGTCAGTTCAACTCTGTCACAACTGTCAAGATCATCTTACTATCACCATCTGTTTAATGATTACTAATGTATTCAGGGTCACTGCAGAAATGAATGAGGTCTAATGCTGTCTTCCTTTGTGAGTATGATGTTATTTTCGGTTACTGTGGGTGCTACATGTGAACTTTGTATGACTCAGCCCTGTGTGTGCATGTGCATGTGTCAGAGTATTCTCTGAGTTGAGTCATAGGTCATTAAGATGCTTGGCTGGCTTTTATGCTGACGGCCTCATAAATGGATGAGAAACGCTTGTCCTTCACTGTGGCAGCACGCCATCTTATAATGCACGACGTGACATGACACACACAAGACAAAGAGAAAGAGCAGAGAGAGCAGGGATCAAACTGCCAACCTTCATGATATCTGTGCTCTAAACCGGTCCAGTTGGCTGCTGGGCTCGGTTCTGTTTCCTGCTAACAGCAGATTCAGTTAGCAGCTTATTAGCAGCTAGCTATTTGAGCAAGTGGTTAGGCTGAAGCTATCTGTCCATCAGAAGACTGTAAATCACAGATGGCGCCCCTGGATGCCCTTTAGTCTTTTTGAATGGTGTCTATAAGTGCACAGAATCATCACCACGTCCTCAGGTTCTAAACTCACTACTTTGAAATGTTGATGTAGTAACATGTCCAGACTGAAATGGATTTACTGCCAGGTCATCATACTTCAAGGTCATTGCCTGACACAAAGCCAGAATCTCTTTCTGTAAACAATGAAATGAATCTCATTTGGGTCCAATCATTCTCTTCATGCAGACCTGAAAATCCAAATAAATTCAGTTGTGTAAATAATCTCTCAAACTGCCCCACATTCTTCTCTGCTCCGTTAAATGGACGCGACGAGTGACGAGTGCAGAGAAGTGGAGTACAGCAGGAGAGACGAGATCGGAGAAAGAAGTGAAATCAGATAAGAGATGAAGGTATTGAGGAGAAAAGAAAAGGAAAGAGATAAAGAGAAGAAATGAGCAACCGAGTGATGAATGGTGGGTGTATATTAGACGGGGAGGGAAAACTGACAGGGCAAGACCTACAGTAGAGGCGCGACAGAATGACAGGCGAATGAGGGGAGTAGAAAGAGACACAAGTCAGGGAGGAGAACGGTGAAAACGGCTGCAGAGAGAGAGGAGAAAGAGATGCTTGACTGCTTGCGTCTTTTGTGCCTGGCCCCGATGGCCCTCGGGCGGACGGGATGATGGGCACATGAATCAGAGGCTGTCTGCCTGAAAAATGGCACCAAAATAAAAAGGGCCTGTCGAGAGAGGGGAAGAAGAGGAAGAGTACGTACAAAATAAGACAAGAGAAAAAGAAATATACAAACTAACCAGATGACAAAACAGAACAAATCAAAGCTCAGCAGCAGAAGGAAGAGAGGAGAGGAGAGGAGAGACAAGGGGTGAAGGTGAGGAGCGATAATAGGACATAAGAGTGGGAAGAGAAAGGACTGAGAACAGAAAGGAGACGATGTCTGTCTGGGTGCACAGAGTTGACATCTGCAATTCACAATGTGATGGAGAGTAATAAAAATTGATGAGATAGGAAGATGAATGAGAAGAAAAGAAGGGGAGAGGAAGGGTGAGATGGTAAAGAATAGAAGAGGAGAAGACAGGCAGCTGTAATTATCTTGTTACTCTTCTTTCACTTTCAAGAACCTGCTCTCCATTTATTTCTGCCAATGCATGTCCTCTCCACGCTTCACACGTCATGTTTGTTGTCATGATCCATGCTCACGTTCATCTTTCTATATGCACGTGTCTCTTTTTCTGCTTTCTCTCTGACTTGAATCAAAATAACAATAGTGCTTCACCTTCTGCACAGTTCAGATGGAGTTTTCCATCTGCAGCCTGAAACACTTGAGTTTCTGCCGATTCCCTGCAAACAGCTGAGATGAGACTCAGCAGCACCCCGTCCCTCTTTTGCTGTACACTAACACTCAACTCCACTTCACTCCAGACATGGGTCTCTAGTTCACAGAGGTGAACTGGTGGTACTGCTGGTCAATAATTCACACACTGAGCTTGTGGATCCTGATGTGAGTGTGTTATGAATACTTAAACTTATACTTTCTGTTAAACAGTTTGATTTGGAGTGACAAGGTCTCAATTAATTGTTCAACATGTAAACATAAATACTGTACATCCTGTAAAAGAAACCAATTATCTGTACATCATTCACTATTTATCTTCTCCCCAGTCTGCTCATACACCACAGAAAAGGAAAAGTGTTGAGGCATGCTTCATCTTTAAGAACCGACCCTCGCCTCACTCTATGATTGCAACAAAAAACTGCAATCTGTATATTAGTATACTAGTCTGTCCAGTCTGGGCTACTGTAGAAACATGGTCATTCAACATGGCGGGCTCCATTGAAGAGGACCTGTGGTGCCTGTAAACATAAAAGTGCAAAAGTGCCAAAAACTGATTCCTCAGTGCCTGCTTGAGGCTGGCTGCAGAATATTTCAACCTTCACAAGCACCTGTATTAAAATGTCCAACCTGACAGCAGAAATAAACATGTTTACAGTCTGGTACAGAGTACTGTACTGTACTGAGAACTCACCTGTTATATATCAGTCCTCCATTTAAAAATATTTTCAAATTGAATTCTTGTCAGGATCAGAATTTACAGATAACTTCCACCATAAAGAGAAACAATAGAATATATAAATATGTTGTCTTTCATATCTACAAGGTCACATTTAGGCTCACGTGGTGCAGTGAGTAGCACATAATGACCGATGCCTGTGAAAATCCCAGACATGCAGGATGCCGAAATGCCAGCTCATGTGACTCATGATTCAGAAGCCAACGAACAAGAGAGG
The DNA here is from genome assembly GCA_023373845.1 of Nibea coibor. Lineage (NCBI taxonomy): Eukaryota > Metazoa > Chordata > Actinopteri > Sciaenidae > Nibea > Nibea coibor. Next base: position 25,466,142 of record CM041739.1, read on the forward strand.
GAATTGTTTAACTCTGTGAGATTGTGAACGGTGATTATGCAGAGCTGAACCCTCAGAAAACAACAATTAGTGGTCTATACCTGCTCTGCCTGCCTCCTCTCCACATCCTGGAAATGTTTATGCGGTTTCACTTTGCTTGCATTTGAGTGCAGAAGTAGCTTTAAACAGTCATTTCTGAAGCAACTGACTGGTCAGTGAGCACCACCAAAACACTTCATGTCCAGGCAGGCTGAACGAGTTCAAAATTCATTATTTGAACTAATAAAGAAGCTTTGACGTTACTTCTCTCCATCTGATTCCCGTTAGACTTAAATACTCCACAAATCAACAAGTTCTTTGTTAAAGTCAGCCTCTTAATGCTGTTAACTGAGATGCTTAACTGACTAACTCATGTCTGTGAGGCTAAATTCAGTTAGACAAATGAATTCACTAAATTGGACTGGCTAGATTTGAGATGATCAGATGACTGACAGAGGGAGGAAACCCATAAGACAAGTAAGACAACAGGGGCTTGAACCCAGAAATGATTACCCACATCATGACTACCTTCAAATATGTCAAATTATTGTTGCCTATATAAAAACCATGCATTTAAATATTCAAAATGAAATCCAGTTTCATAAAACTGGGATCTTATGTTTCTAGCAGTGCCTCTTACTCAGTGTCTCTGGTAAACACATCCATCTCTCACAGTTTACAGACCAAATTCTTGGTTCACCTTCCCCGTCCTGTACTTACCATAGTTGCATACTCACAGTTTTTCTGTGCACACAGAGATTATCTATTGACATGCTGAGTGCACTGAATTGTTGGCCTGTTTACACTCACTCAAACTAAGTAAAAAAAAAAGTCACTGGCATTTGTTTCTGATCTTACAGTCTTATTGGCAGGAACAGAGCTTGTTACAAAAATGACTCATGTGACCAGTTCTCTACCAGCTGTGGTTATTTTTTGGTAAGGTTTAGCAAAAGATCAGAGTTTGGTAAATAAAGGAGCTATGTTCATTATGTTGCACTTCATTATTATATTCTGAAGGGAAAACTGTGAGAATGTGAAAAGGGTCCCTCACAGTGACAGAACTACAGAAGATTATCTCACATCTGGGTCAAAGGTACAACTCTGTCCCATCATTCTGTTTTGTACACAAGCAGAGGTTCTTTCTGCAGCACTGCTGCTGCTAATGCTTTTATTTTACATGAGCTCCTGCTGTCAGTGAGCTGTCTGTCACTTCAGGTCTGACACTTGTGCAAAGTACAAAAAGCATCAAATTGTCACCAAAGTCTGGAGAAAAACAGTCAGAAGTGCTCACTCCTCCTCCTCTCCACATGCTCTCTGCATGAGCCTCACATTCCTTTTATCGCTCTCTCTCCCCGTCTCTGCACATGTCTCTCGCTCTATCCATGTCAGACTAATGTAGTGCTCTGGCCTCATTCCAACACTGTCTCAGTGGAACAGCTGGTTTCAATTAGGTCCCCCTTTTGGGTCTCGATGTGCACGTGCACATATACACACTCTCGCGCATACACACAGACACACACACACACACACTAAAGAAGAGTGGGGCGGCCTGCTTTCTTTGGCTCTCCGCTCTGTTGAAGGAGTAATTGAATCATTTGACCAAAATATTGGTGGTGCAGTGAAGCGCCCAGCGCTGGCTGTGGTCACCGCTCTGTGTCTTTCCATTAGACTTGGCTGGTCAAGCAGTCGCTCAGCCTAATGGAACAGTAATGTGCTGTAATAATGCAATGTTGATATAGAGTGTGTAGCTGTACCAGGCTTTGACTTGTGTGGATTCTGGAGGATTAACTAGCATTTTATAAAGTATGATTATAGTATAATTTAAAGCTTTTAAATCTCAAAACAAAAACAAACTGTGTGCATTTTACACTCCTACCCATGCTCTACATGAAGATTGTACTACAAAACTAACGTTGAACGTCTTGCTCAAATATAAAACAAATTAAATTAAACTGCATACTTGCATGGAAACAGAGCTTCTTTCTGCTTCTTTGAAAAACATTATTACTGCATTACAGGTAGTGGTTCTCAGGGGTCCAGTCCGGCTGCTGAGCTTGATTCTGTTGTTAAATTAGCTGTTAGCTATTAGCAAGTGGGCGACGTCGACACAGCGCTGTGAGTCATGTGAAGAGGCTGATGGCCGTCACTGGCATCTGGAAGGCATCAGCATACTGAGATTCAGCATGTGTCATCATTTAGAAGAGAAGGCCTCGCTCTTTAAGCTGCTGACATATTCAACATCCTTAGTTAACTTCAGACCTAATGACCATGACACCAGATCTCAGGATAGACCAGTTTGAACTGTTCCAGTCCTGAAGTGAGGAAGACCGGTTTAATACAGCGTAACTCACGACTGGAATGAAGTTAGAGACACTGACTCCTGGACATCATGTGAAACTTGAAAGCCAACCAGAGGTCAAAAATATCTGTTATTGTAGATTAAATTATTCAAACTGATTGCTGAAACACTGCATTTTATAACATCCGTTGAACTCAGCCAGTCTTGGCAGATGGTTGTCCACCAATGAACTTGGAGCTTGAGTTTTTTTTTTTACTTAAAGGGCAGCTTTTCCTTGCCACTGTCACCAGAGCTTGCACGTGGCAGGAAGTGTTGGGTTTGTTATATCATAAACTTTCTGTGCTTTCTCGTCCAGCAGGTTCTCATGGATCGTGGCTGCTGCTGTGGTCCTGCATGACGTCCACTACATATATTATTACTGTCATTATTGTTACCATCTCCACTACAGTTTATAGTTAGTTAATGATTTACTGCTGCTGTGCATCTGTGTCTCTCTATCTCTATCACAGGTTCCACTGCTACTGTAATCATTCTACCATTTATTGTAATTCATTATAATTGTTCAATATGTTTGTGTTGATTGTTCTGTACATGTGACATCCATTGCACGTCTGTCCGTCCTGGAAGAGGGATCCCTCCTCTGTGGCTCTTCCTGAGCTTTCTTCCACATTTTTTCCCTGTTAAAGGTTTTTGTGGGCAAGTTTTTCCTCACTGGAACCGAGGGTCTAAGGACAGAGGGTGTCACTCCCTGTACAGATTGTAAAGCCCTCTGAGGAAAAATGCGTTTTGTGACTTTGGGCTATACAAATAAAATTTGATTTGATTTGATAAAGATTATGGTCTAGATCTGCTCTGTCTTCCCCACAGCTCTTTCCCTGCTGAACTCTGCCCCCATCACTCCATCTCCACAGGAAGTGAACTGGATTTTCCTCACCTCACTGCATTACCATCTATACTATTAATTATATCATAATTATTGGAATTCTGTAATCACAACTGCATCTCTAAATACTTATATACTCTGTACATATTCTATTCATAGTCTGTACCATTATAGTCATTATAGTTCATAGTCTGTTCATAGTCTGGATATACTGCACTATAATTATTTAAATCACTCCTAATGCACTTCTGGTTAGATACTATCTGCATTGTGTTGCTTTGTACTTGTGACATGTGCAATGACAATACAGCTAAATCTTATCTAATCTAATATGGAAAGTGTCATGCAATAACTTCTGTGATTGGACACTATATAAATAATTCAAGAAGTTCTTCACTTCTCATAGCTTCTCTCATAATGGAGAAAGCCTCTCGGATAAGAGGCAAAAGAAGTTTTAGTTTTGTTCTGACAGAAAGTTCTGGGCTCCTTTGAACTATCACAGTCTTCAAGCTTATGTTCAAAAATTACAAAGAAACAGAATACAGAGAGTACATCAGTCACGTGAGATATGGCCATAGGCCTATCAATGCAACGGACAATTAGAACTACAGTATCTGTGGTATGTCAGTGCGTCATGAATGACGTGCTTTGTAGTGTATTACAATGTCTGTCCTGAGTCCCCGTCACCTCTCCTGGGCAAACCAGGTCTCTGCCTTCATGTCCTTTATTCCATTTTCCTCTTCTTTCTGCTCTTCTATAGATCATAATTTTCCAGCACATCCTCCACAGGTCATTAGGAAGCAGATATCAATATTTTACTCCCTGGCTTTTATTTCTACATGGAAATATCAAACATATTAGGCCGATGGAAGTGCCGTCCCTGGGCTACTGCCACTTGAATATTTCAGTAGGTTCATGAAAGAAGCTTTCTGAATTTGAGATGCAGGTTTTCAGATGTGATTCCCCTCCTCAACCTTTCTCATTTTCTTTCTTTCCACTGCTCCAGTTCCTCAGACAGATGTGACAATAATTGATTTCTTTATTTTGCTTTTGTTCTTTCAACTAGTTCTTCCTCCTCCATCTTTCCTCCTACTTTGCTTCTCTTACAGCCATTTCCTCGTCTCTGTGCCTATTTCATACTCACTTCTTTCTTTCGGTGTCTTTTTACCGCTGTATTTTCTGCGATGGATGTGACAGCAATTGATTTTTCTTTCTTTCAGTTATTTCTCTTTCTCTCTCTCTCTCTCTCTCTCTCTCTCTCTCTCTCTGTCTGTCTTTACTCACTTCTGTCTTTGTCTTTCCTTCCACCCACTTGTTCCACATTTTGCTTTTAGTGAATGTGCTGATTTCCAGCAGTGGAGGAGGTAGAGAAGAGTGCAGATTGAATTGCAGGATGGCTAATAATTGCACTACACTGATTGCAATTTTACATTCAGTTTTCCGGAACAATCAGATTAGAGAGAATGTGTCTGTGTGTGTGTGTGTGTGTGTGTGTGTGTGTCTGTATGTGTGTGCGTGCCTGTGGGCACATTTGTGTGCATCAGCCTGAGATAGTGCAGATGTCTGCAGAAAACTGCAGATCCACAGCGGCGATCTCATCTCTGTTATCGGTGTAAAAGGATTGTACAGCAGCTGACTTTGCATAAACAATGAGACTTTTTTCTTTTTTCCCCCTCCCGCCTCATATTTGGACAGGAGCAAACTTCTTTAAATTAACTATTGTCAGCGAGACAGACGATTCCTCATGCTGTTAACATGTGAGACACATGTGGTGATGTGTGGGAGTTTGCATATCATAAATCTGCCCCACAGGTGCATGGGAGTACACATGGGAATGCATCTATGTTGTAAATACATGAGCGCATATGTCAGAAGTAATAAATCACTGATGCTAAAGTGATACTAATGTAAGCAGCTGCAGTTGAGGAGTACAAACAAAGGTTACACTAATATGGCTTTGTGAAGGCAGATGTCCATCAAAACTTTTAAATACAGTCACATGCATAGCAGCAAGAGTTTAACTGATGTGTAACTGCTACTGATGTTATTTTGGGATTGCATTCTTGCTTTCATTAAGGTCAGACTGAGTGTTGTAAATACTCCTTATAGGGCTACTTTTCTATCTAAAGCATCTGATATTGAAACTGAATGTGACAAATCAGATCTTTGATCTGTAATAAGCACAGTTCATGCCACTGTGCGCGGTGCTATGAGGTGTTTCTAAAATTAGTGTCCAACGGATTCAGTGCAGGTTAAATTACTTTCAGACAATATTAGCACTCAGACAATCTGGCCGTTTGTCTAGATTGCACAAACCACGTTATGCAGAGGTCAAGCTGGAAGTAAGTGCTTCTAAGATGCCGGTAACAATCTCACATGGGAAAACTCTGTGCAGCACAGATGGTAAATACAGTGGGTTCAGGTAAGAGCAGAAAGTGGTTCTATAAACTGTGATGGATGTTTACAAGACACAGTTTGAATCATAATTTTACTGTACATGGCTATTTTCTCTTTCAGATACAGTTCAGCTAACTGACAGACTGCTTGTGTTTCTTGACCCCTGAACTATTTTATTGAGCAATACTAGAATGTGAATGTGATCACGACTGATGAAAGAAAAAAACAAAAAAAACAATTGTTCCTTCCGCATGCATACAATGACATTATTATTCATAGAAAGCCACAAAAAGACCAGGATGTCCATGTTGACATAAAAGCATCAGAGATGTCCAGCCTTGTGAAGTCATTTGGTCCCACGTGACTTTTACTTTACTTTACTTTTACTACTTTTACTAAGTCCCCCACCAAAAACATACTGCAGACAGAGATTCAACGTATCCGTAATTTGTAGAAAGGTAACCTAAGAAGTACAAAGTCATTCTGCCAAAACTCACACACACTTTCTGATCTGAATGAGTCTTCAGATGTTTGTTGTCTGATGAGTAGGTCTTTCATTACGCAGTTCCCCTTTTTGTTTCACATGTAAACTTGTGAATGTGATGAATCCTGCCACAGATATTGCGATGATGGTTTTATATTTAAGCTAAAAACATCAAGTGGACACAAGACACAGATCATTTTAGTTGTCTCAAATCAGTTCAAATAAGTATTTCCAAGGCGCGTCTGAAGTCGTTTATTTTCTGGTGTTTGCAAGTCATCAAAACAGTGACTTGAGTCGGCTCGAGTCCACATCTCTTTCCTGGAGCAGCAACATTTCTGTGGTCTGGAGAACGAGCTTGTATTTCATACGTAGTTGAACTGGAGAGTTTTTCTCCCAGTTAACAAACAAATAGAACATTTTGTTGGATCAAATGAAAGGAAAACATCTGGAAATCATCATCATGCCATCATAAGTCAAACAACTACACACACTGCTTACTGATGAGCCATGTACATGTAAACTTGTTCTTGCTGGCTCTTTTCTTCTGGTGTCTCTATTTTTAACATTACAACACTAGGAATTGTGGGTTATTCCCTGAAGCAAAGTGTGCAGGAGTGCAGACTTAAGGGAAGTGTTCATAAAAGGGCACAAAAAGGCTGCAAGAGAGCCCTGGTGTGCTTTCCAGTTTTACAGTGGGACGCTAAGCTAAACCTTCTCAGGGCAGTCAGGCACGTGCATCAAAGTGTGTGATTCCAGAGAGGACGCTGGGATTAGACCAAAGCTCCTGCACAGATTTTTGGCTAAAGTCACTATTATGTTCCAGGAACCATGTTGAAATGATGAGCGTTTGCTGAGGATAGTGGAAGTAGTCACATGAAAGTTGTAGACTGTGGAGGTAAAAAGATGATTAGGTACTCTTTGCACCGGTTCAAACAATGATCAGTGTGTTTTAAGTCTGTGGAGATACTGGTTCTGGTGTGAGTATTACTCCAGTGTTTCTACTGAGAGCAACTGACTGACTTTGTATTGAACTGAACATGCTGCTCTGTAATAGGGCAAACATGAACACATCAGTATTCATCCAAATGCCCCAAACTCTGTGAACCGATTGATTCTTTACTGAACTATTCAAAATGTTGATCAAATGAGTCACAAAGTGAGACAAGTTGAATGATATTTTATTAAAATGAACATGAACTGCATGTTTCCTTCCGCTTTTCCACAAGTTGCTGTTGTGCAGATGAAAAGTGTAACATGGCTCGACCCCCGCTGACTAGATTAATAGTTGATCCAGGCCAGGCCTTGTCACACTTAGATCTCAGTTTGAGAGTTGCTTTTGTTTCACATGTATTGCCTGTGTTTTTCTTCTGCTTTTCTTCTTACTGCCAATCATTTGTCCATCTCGTACTTTATATGTTGTTTCGCTGTCTGAATCTGAATAATTCATTTTGATAATTTAACCCTGCTGCCAGACAAGACATGGATATGAGATGATTTTGCAAAACCTTGGAAGATGTCCATTGCTAGTATTGTTGTTGTCTACTATATTTGTACATTGCACGTTGCCATGTTATGTGGTTTGTAAATGGTGCAAACTTTGGACTCCTGCATTAAAGTCAGACTCACTCATGCCCCCGCCCAACATCCACCACTTTACTGTCCACCTCTCTACATGATTACTTCTGTGTTGATATCTGATGCTAATATAAAAACACATTCAGGTAATGATATTCAGCTCAAGCTTCTGAAAACTGCACATATAAACCATGAGCCTAAGGAAGAATCTGCAGCTTCTCATCAAATAAAAAGTTTGCAAAGGTTGGTGCGGCGGCAGGCATACGGTGGACAGATGGCCCACCATACTGCCGGCTGCGGCAGTGCGCGCGCGCAAGCACGGGATGGAAGGCTCTGCGATCGACTGGATCATGTCTCGCTATCGACCAGTAGCTCGCGATTGACGTATCGGGCACCCCTGGTCTAAAGTGACTCTCAATGGAAGGTGTCATAAGATAACCTCTATACAAATTAAACAGAATTTATTTATATGACGCTTGAATCCAAATCTGCTTACAATAAGTGCAAGTGAAACAACCCAGACTTTCAAGAATCATCCATAGATTTACTTTGTTGTGGATCCAATGAGCGGTACAGTGGTTAGGTTACTGTCACCTCACAGCAAGAAGGTTCCTGGTCTGAACCCCGGCTGTGGTGCATGGGTTCCAGGCACTCCAGTTTCCCCCTACATGCAGGTTCATTGGTGACTCTAATTATTGCCCATGGATGTGCGTTTGTCTCACCCAGTGCCAGCTGAGACTGGCTCTAGCTCCCAGCAACCATGATAATGATCAGGGGTTACGGAAAATTGATGGATCAAATAATCAATAAATTGACGAATTATTTCACCTCTAACTTTATTTACTGATTAGAGTTTGTGTGAAATGTAGTAAAAGTATAAAGTGTGAATATTGGCCATTTCCTCAGCACATATGTTTTCTTTCACACACACGTATACACACCAACACACACTCACACAAATATCCATCATGTCACAGACAGACAGCCTCTAACAGATCACTTCCATATTTCACAATAACTCAAAGTGTAGTTGTGATGTACAAAAACACAGATAGAGCGTAATAACACATGTTGAATGAATTCCTGTACGGAGTGGATTAAAGCCAGACGTCTCTTTGTCTCTCTCTCTCCTCACACACACACACACACACACACACACACACACACACACACAGACACACACACACACACTGTAGCTGTTTGCTTGGAGGATTTGCAGTGCGATCTTTGGAACCTGAGATTTTCGGAGGTACACCAGACATAACACTTGTCTCTCTAAGAAACTGGCCTGTGTCCAACAGATAGAATACAGCCCTGGGAATATTATTAATTACATTTAATGAAATTAGTTGCAGTCTCAATATCATAAGTTCATATTACAGTTGTGAAGTAACACTGATTACAGTATCTGTACACTTTATTAAAATCACATAAACAACTCTGCCTCAAACTTAAACCCTCAGCTGTCATCATAAGACCAAAAGCTGGAAGTTCCTTGACGTTTATCCAGTGATGAAGATCATGAAGTAGTGCTTGAAAATCCAGGAAAACATACACATTCTATAGTAAGAAATAATCATAAATGCAAATTATAAAATGTGGATGTTAATTACAACTATTTCTGTATTTAGTGACTAGATTATCTCAATGTTTGTTCTCTCTTCTCTCTACTTTTGGTTTTCTTCTTGCCACATTCAAACATCCAGAGGTCAGTGCTCCCCTCTTTCCCTAAACAGAGACAAACAGCGAGGAATGTGAGCGTCACAGTGGAAGTCGACACTGAATGCGTGTGTGGGATTCAACAGTTGGAGGTCAAGAAATTGTCTGCACACTCCAAAATGTTCTGACCAAACATGAGTTGAGCTGGTCACCCTCACACACACACACACACACACACACACACACACACACACACACACAGAGCATGTGCGCTGGGACTGAGGCGTGTGGAGGAGGTCAGGGTCAGTTCAGCAGCAGGAAGTCGTGCACAGAGCAGGAGGCCAGGCACCACGAGGAGGAAGACTGACTTACAGACACATTATCTACATTTCTGATCATCCATGGCTAATAAAACATTGTGCTTTTAAGTCATGTATTCCCTTAAATTGAAACTTTGAATTTAATGTGTAAGATAAAAATAGAACAATAAATAAATGTAAATTGTAATTTTTAAACAAAGTTGAGATTGCTGAGATGTCTCTACATCTATGAAACACCAAACCAAAGTAACCTGTTATTAACGTGCATAATTATTTAACTAGTATTAGGATCAGCTGCACTGTTTTCACCAAATCAAATACACACACATGACAACATGGTTACCAAACTATCTGAGGTAATTAAGTATCATTTATACAGATTGCTCACGATCACTTTATTGAGAATTCCTGTGCAGCAGATGGCTGTAATGTCAGGTTTGGTTTTAAAGCTCATGCTACTGTTACAAAGCCCTGTGCCTGCAGTCTTTCTGCTCTGCTTGGATCCACATCCAAATGTTTAAGCTCTTGTTCCGGTTGTTTGGTCAGCACAGCTTTCACACCAGCCATTCAAACCAAATGGGCGACTGTAAGATGTTACTCAAACACACCCCGTGTAGCTTCTCCTCAGTGACAAGAATTTTACACTTTAAGATGCAGTGTGTAGGATTCAGTGGAATCTAGCAGGTGTAGTTGCTGACACCCTAACTCACCCTCTCCTTCCAAGCATGCAGGGGAAATGATATTATTGGCCATGAAGGAAGTGAAAATCTCAAACTTGTACATATCTACCACAATTGTTTATTTTGTCCATTGTAGAAACATGGTGGAGTCGCAGTGTCTGTAGACATAAAGGGTTCATTCTATGGTGACAACAACACAAAGATTCTTAGGTAATTCAACAATAATGGAATCATAGCTATGAATGTTATATTCCATTTAGAAAAAACGAAAGTCTACTAAACATGGTTTGAGGGTCATGTAGAGAAATATATAAGAAGGTAAAGTAAAAAAGTATATAAGAAATAAAATACAGAAATAGCACACACAAAAGTTCTCATTTCACTCAGCTGAGGACGGATGGAGGTATTTTCTCCACACAGCAACAACCAGGCTGTGGCTTGTTGCTCTCTCTGCGGCGGTGAGGAGGCAGCACTGATTAGCTCTGACTCTGTTTGGGTTCAGAGGAGTGGAGCACAAATTGGAGCAGACCTCTAAAAATAGGACGTTTTATTTACCCCTCCCAACATCCAGGTCTTTGTGAATGTGTGCGCAGGCATGCTCTGCCAGCATCTCACAACAAGTCATTCATGCACAGAACAACAACACACACACACACATACACATATGCAGAGATGAAGAGGAGGATCCATATCCTGTGAGAAGAGGCCTCAGGGATGAATGTTGCTCTCTTCATGAATATCTTTCATTTTTCATGCAGAGGCATTAGAGATGGCATCAGTGTTGCTCTGACCTGCGTGTGTGTGTGTGTGTGTGCATCCATGCATATGGCTATATGTTGGAGTGTGTGTTGAGTGCACTGGGCCACATCCTACTAATGCATCCCCACTCATACTTTCACCATGCACACTGCAGGCAGGATGACCTTTGACCTCTGATTGATGCTTTGACCTCTGGTGGACTGCCTGCATTTGGTGGTGAAAAGGGCATCTGTCATGCTCTCCTCAGCCACCGTCTGTCTCTTCCACAGCAGTCTAACACGGTCTAATGTTGCAGATTGACTTTCTCCCACCCTCCACCCCGTCACACACTGCCCCAGTGCATGTGGGGAGTTAGCTGGAGGCCCTAACCTCTTGTTGCTTTTCAGGCTGTGCGGTCGCCTCTGGTGTTTTTTATTTATTTTTTTATTTTTTTATTTATGGATTAAGAAAAAGAGCTGAAATTATTTACTTTCAATAAAATCTTAAATGGTTTCATATTATTAATATTAAATTGTTGAAGCAACAATCAAAATTAATAAAACAAGTTGCTCTCCTGCTCTGAATCTATTCTTGATGACAGACACCTGATTCAGCCTCTTGCGAGTTTGCAAAAACTTTGATCGCTGTTGTTGATCATGAAGAATCTGACAGAGAAAAAAGAAGAAGAAGAAGAAAACAGGATCAGAGTACCGCCCACACTCTGTGATTGACACGATGTCTCTGGAGAATTGCAGTATGAAAACACCACAAACGAATGAATAACTGAACAGATGAAATAGATATGTTATCTGTAAACGCTAAACTAACAGAAATGGTTGATTATATTGTAAAATGAGTTTTTCCAGTTTCTTTTACTTGCAAGCAGACAAAGAGCTGCATTAGCATTCATCTGAAGTGGTGTTTGTGTCACCTGATCAATATCAGTCCAATATTCTCTCTTTTAGCTTGGTTTTCACAAAAACCTGCAAAGAGTTGCCACAGTGTAGACTGGATGATCTGGTGGGGTCTGGGAGATTGAGCCAGTTTTGAATACTGCCTTAATGGATTAGATGACGTGGAACAGGTGGTGGGGTGAGAGTGGAAAACCACACCCAGCAAGAGAGACAGCCAGATATACAGTGAGAGGGAGTACAGGGGGAAAACACAGAGACGAGGACGCAGACCGCCTCCTCATAACAAAAATACAATTGAGGAGAACTGCAGATTTGTAATATTAATATTTATACTTATTTTATTTTTATGTATTTGAATATGACTTAATTGAGCAGTTCAAGAATTTAGAATGTGTTTGTTTGCCCAGACTATGATAAACACATGGTGGACCTTTAATGGTCGCCTCTTTCAGAATATTTGTGGAACACAAAAATAAAGCTGCTAGTAAAGTCACTAGTAGTTTGCTCTAAAAATATCCCCTTAAAGGAGCCGAGTTCTCGAGAGGGAGGACGGACACATTCCTTCTTCCGGTCTCTTCCCCACATCCTTGGTAAGAATAGAAACTGGAACGAACATGCAAGCTGGGGAGTCAACCCATGAATCTGTGTTTCACTCACAACACTGAATATGCACACACACACACGCGCACACACACTGAATGAAAACAGACTTTTTTTTTTTTTAAGTCTATTTATCCAGGGGAAATCAGCTCAGCTTTCAAGCTCTTCCCCTAACAACACCCTACTTCACTTTGACTCCCACGTGTTCACACTCAGTGCTGTCCAGTACAATAAATCTGGGGATCTAGCAACTTACTCAAAAGCTCACTAAGAGATGTGTCAACCAAGAGTTTTTTTTTTTTTTTTTTTTTTTTTTTTTTTTTTAAACTGGCATTTAAAATGTTGACTACTTCATTAATCTGTGAGCATTAACAGAACTAACAGCAGTAATGGATCAATCATATGTTGTTATTGCTATGAGTAAGTATTAAGTATACGGTTTAAATCTGGTTTTAGTGCAGCACAAATGAATGAAAGAAGTGTTCAAGAACAGATACAGTCATGAATAAAATACATTAATTAAGGTCAAAACTATTAAACTGAGACAAGAATCATAAAAGCCATAGAACATTCCATTAAATCTAATCAATATTTTTATATTATCAATGGACCAAATGACGACGTGTATTATGAAAAGTTTTAAAATATAAATTTGGAATCATGCTTCAGCTGGAAAGGTGACTAAAACAAGTGTCCAACACCAGCAGAATTCAAAGTAAAAGACATGAATTAAGGTCAAAAATAAGTTAAGCACAGATCATAAAATAACCCATAAAAGTGAGTCATAAAAATAACTCATAATCAATAGCTTTTATATTGTCAATCAATCATGGCTATGTGTAATGTGAAAGGTACTGCTCATAGTGTCAAACCCGCAAAGAATTACCACCAACGCTGCACTTTCACTCAGCAGTTTAGCATCTTTCAGCTCATTGTTTTGACCCCATAACTTCAGGTTACTTTTGTCTGCTCTCATAAATCTGGCTCTGGCTGTTTTCAGTGAAAATGTTTGTCAGGAGATGGTGGAGACCAAAACAGAGCTAAAAGAGCTAAAATACAAACTCTAAAGGACAATAAAATGTCAGTGTTGTGTTTACAGCTTGTTGCTGTACTTCTTAAAAACGATTTGAAATGCATTCCACAGTTTGAAGATTTGTCACACAGATTTAGGAGCCGAAGCTTGTGATGCTGGTGAGTTGAAACCATCTAAATACTTCAAGGCGCTCTGTGGATTTTTCTTCTAAACAAATAAAAGTTTACAGTCATTGTTACTCACCAGACCTCATTGTGTGTATCCTTGGGTCCTGAGAAAATATGTTGAATGCCTTCCCTTCTTCATAAAATATTTACCAAGCTGAATTTAAAGGTTATACTGTATACTGAGATTTGTGACATTAAGATGGCAGCAAACAGCTTGTGGATTAATGGCCTCCTTAGCGGTGAGATGCCTCACTCCCTCAGCTTAGGTTCCCAGCCTGTCTCTGCTTTATTAGTCGGTCTGAAAGTGAAAGCAACATCTCTTTAATTCTCTTCAAATTTATAACCATGATTTAAACATCATGATGTCAAAATTATCATTTTGGTCATAATTGTGTAGTCCTACTGAAAAGGCATCTTAGAAAACAGAACAGGTACAGATGTAACTAATAACATTAACAATGGTTCCAAGTGTCATTCATGTCAAGAGCGAGGATGCTCAGTACCAGAGCTCTTAACTGACGTACATAAATGTGATCCAGCCCTCATTTGTGTTAGTCATTCCACCTGTATGTTTCCTGTGTTCCCTCTCCTTCTTTCTTTTGTGACCAAAACTGATGACTCGAGGTTTTTGAATGTGCTCTGTGTAACCGGCCCAACATCAGCAAAGCCACATTAGTAAGCTCTTTTTCTGGCTTGAATCAAAAAAGGTTCATCATGAGGATTTCTTCCTCTGTGGGTTTTTAGCTGCAAGTGAAGTCTGAACATCATTCCATTGTGCGTGTGTGTTTGTGTGTGTGTTTGTTTAGTGGTTGTCGTGGCTCTTTTAGAAATCCACTGAAGAAGAAGCAACCATCCCAAACAGACACACTCTGACACACACTGACAGGCCATGAAGATGAATGGCCTGTGTCTTAGAGTATCCTAAGGTAAACCCCTCCAACAGACGAGTGTTACCATCATGTCAAAAGTTTGATCTATGATCTCCGTCTACATTAGTGCATCATAGTATGGACACATTAGCTCCACAAACAGGGCACACAGGTTTACCTCCTGTGTCGCTAAGCCTGTGTGCCGAGTCAGTAGCGTCCTACCTGCTTTGAAAGTCTCTGTTCTCAAAGTCAACTTTTGGTTTGGACATTTTCTTGGGGGCTTTAAAGTCACTGTGTCTTCATCCTCTGACCGCTGAGGGGGGGGTACACACGTCTTCCACGTATTCCATTTCTGCCATATTCTGTAAATAGCGCCCACTGAATCTGACACATTGTACTTTAACAGAGCTCATCATGAGGTTTGTCTGATTTTAGGCTTTTAGGCTAATAAATCTATCAACTCCCTTGTCTAAAAAAAGACTTAAACACGTCTGTTTTTCTGGAGCTGATGATGGAAGCTAAGCAGTGAGTCATCTTTCTTCCATCTCATCTCTGTTGACAGTTGGACATGTGCAGTATAGTGATCAGGCACTTTTGAGAAAATGGCGATGGATGAAGACAAAAAAGTCCCTCCCCCCCCCAGAGACAAAAAATGACATAGAGAATCAGGTCAGTTTTATAAATAAAACATCCTGTGCAGACTCCCAAAGTAGTATTATTGTGGGCCCTCAATCTTTGGCCCTGTGTCAGCAGATAATGAAGGTAGACCAAAGCGATTTTCTCAATAAACCTTCATAATATAATTTTGCAGTTCCCCAAATCCAACAGTCATCTCCATATTTTATATACTATGTAATGATATTCACAATTAAGTGAAAAAGAAATTGCTCTTGGCAAAGGGGGACAATAGGAAACTTTTTCAGCAGACGATGTGTATTTAAATCAAAACATCTTTGGGGATGGGAACACTGTAGTTTGGGGGGTGGGGGGGGGCACACTACAGTCTGGAAAGTGCATTCTCAAAGCTAAAAAATCTCAGCAGCTGGCCAAGTAATTGTCGAGTCACTGGCACTCACCAAGACGCAAATCAACCCCCTGCAGATGTATTAAGTTCAAATATTACCGATTTCCCATTTAAAAGACATATTTTCCCCTCAGCTCAAGACAGTAAGGGATCAGCAGGGGTAAGATGAGCTGTCTTAAGGGATCCACAGTCAACACATGCAGGATTTTCTTTCCCCCTGCTCTCTGTATCGACAAGTGCCAGTGGGAGACAGTGCCATGTTTCTGTGCCTGAAGATGGATTGCCAGTGTGAGTCTCAGACTGGGTCTCCAGAGCTGAGTGCTGGCTGTGGCTCTCCAGAATGCCATGTTTCTTACATCATTCAAAACCAATATTTGACTAGCTGCAGTCCCCAAACTCTGTGGCACTTGGTGGTTTGAAAACAGAGAGAGAGAGAGAGAGGCTGCAATTTGAGAGCGTCAGAGGAGCCGGAGCTGTTCCCACTGCAGCCCTCCTCCTTCTTTTCCTCTTTTCTTCCTATACTGCTTTTTCTCCTTTTATTTTTGTGCAAGTCTTCATGTCTGGTGCACACAGATCCCTTGGGCTTAGAGTGGTTTTGTGCTGAATGTGGCATAAAAAAAGCATGAACTTTATAAACCTCTCTCTCTCTCTCTCTCTCTCTCTCTCTCTCTCTCTCTCTCTCTCTCTCTCTGTGTTTAATGTGAGGTCTGGATCCAAGTCTGTGGCTGGGAACTCTCTCTCTCTCTTTTTTTAAAAAAAGGAAGTGTGGATGGGAGAGGTAAGGAAAAAGATGGAGAGATCAAAAGGAGACAGAAAGAGAATGAAAGACAGAATGAAAGAGAGAGAGAGAAATCTGAGACCAATCAAACCATGGCTGCACTCCCAGAATGACTCCAAACACATGCTCCATGCCTCTCAACTCTTTTCTGTATGTTGCCTGTCTGAAGTTCAGCCCTGAGTCAGCTTGAATGCATGTGCAAAGACTGCCCTACATACTGTACACCTCCTACACGTTTCTTTCTTTTCTATCTAATTAAAGACACGGTTAAGAAGAGAATGTGATGCTCTCCGTGCTATTAAGTAACTTCTGCTGCACAGCAGTCACTCTGGCCACAACTGACATTTACAGGATGAATACTAAAACATAGTGTAACTCTAGTAAGTAGAGAACAGTCATTACACAGTACACAGTGTCGATCTGCAATTAAAATCAGCTACCATTAGCAACCAGAGCCATAGTTTACAGGATTGTTTACAGGAAAATTGTTTATTTCCTGCTTCTTTATATTTCTCTACATTTCAGAAGGAGTTATTGTGCTTGAAATACAAATACAGTACAATATTATAGATTCAACCCAACAGTGTTTAATAGTAGTTTAAATCAGCTCCATGTCGTGTAACTACACCATCAGACCTGAAGTGTTTGCATGTTTGGTTTGACTCATTTAGGCTGCATGACTGCATGAAAAGGTGGCTTTGTGTCTGTGTCTATGTCTGTCTGTCTGTCTGTCTGTGTCTATGACTGTCTGTCTGTCTGTCTGTCTGTGTCTATGACTGTCTGTCCGTCTGTCTGTCTGTCCGTGTCTATGTCTGTCTGTCTGTCTATCTGTCCGTCTGTCTGTCTGTCTGTGTCTATTACTGTCTGTCTGTCTGTGGCAGTGTTTACAATTTACTATTTACATTTTTGTTTCCATTCTCTGACAGTTCAGAGAGAGGTATTGCATGTTTACTTCACCACACATCACATCAATTAATTTTAATATGTTACAAAAACAGAATAAGATTATAAAATGCAGCATGCAAAATGCATGTATTTCACAAAAAACGTCCTTGTCCTGTTGCTACCTGTTCATGGCTTACTGGCTAATAATACTAATAATTTTCCTGTGCTAGTTCTGAACTTCCAAGTAGATTAATAAAGCTGTAACATGCAATAAAGTCCTTCATGACTTCTCAGTCATGGGAATTCCCTGTAGTGCTGACGATGCAGGATATCTGACACCACAACTGTCAAATGAATGAATTGCCATTCTTACAGCTCTTGGTTCAGTTGTCATAAGTCAACATCAACATGAAACAGACCAGGTCTGAAAGATATTATTTTCTTCGGACCAGATGAACAGAACTTCAGGTGAGAAAGTGACCTGAGATGACCTGAGTTGCTGCTTTTGCAGTCAAACATCAGTATGAGAACATGATTCTCACTGAGTCCATACAAGTGTTCAGGTTTAAATCTCAGGTTTTTTTGAGACGTACACACATTAATTGATTTTTACACACATTCATAAATGTGAGCACACGAACACACTGAGATCCATTTTCATAACTCTTCTTGTACTGCTGCAGTCGCCTTGGCGAGCTCCATCAGCTGAAGTAGTTTTTGATGGTAAATATGTATATTAACTTTCAGTTCTTAAAAAATAATCTGACTATGTTGACATTGTCACATTGCTACTTAGACCTAAGTATCCATTGATCAGTTATGATTATAGTCAACTGCCTCAGTTTCTTGAAGACATTTCATGTTTCATCCAGGAGTTAACTGACTGGCATTGAATTCCAGGTATTTATTCATATATTTATTCAGGTCTTCAAGAACCTAAAGCAAGCCAAGCTGCTACGATAACCTTCAATGAATTCTACAACAGGAAGTGTTGTAAAGAGCAAATGTGTGTGCGTGTGTGTGTGTCACTGCTCACACATTCATTTGTAAATGGAAGATTATTATTTATTGTTATTTCTTTCATTCTCACTTTGTGGAAGCAGATCATTAGTAACATGAACAAACATACTCAATACCCTGCCTCGGTCTGTCTTTACACTCCGAGCTGCATCGAGAAGAGTTTCTACATAAAGAAAGCTGTTCTGCCTTTTCAGATGGCAGCTGGTGAGTGTGTGTGTGTGTGTGTGTGTGTGTGTGTGTGTGTGTGTGATTTATTTTAACATGGTTCAAATATGTCTTGTCTTGTTGACATATTCCTTCCTATTCTATCTTTGATAAGCGCCATTAACAGTACAGTACATGTTAATCTGTGTTTGTGTGCATGTTTGCCAGAGGAAGTTTTTTTCTTTTAAAGGCAGGGTGGGGGTTCACTGTTTAGACAGTGGGCTGAGGGGGGAGTGGAGGTATGGACAGGGGAGGGGGCTGGGGGTCGGCTGGAGTCTGGAGAGACAGACAGGGGGAGAGAGTATAAAGGATCTCATTGTTTTGAATTCCCTCAAAGGGAGAGAAGAGAGCGAGAGGAGGGAGAGGTGGGGGTGGGATGGAGGCGGTATTATGTTTCAAGTGATGTGGAGTGGTCCATTTTGGTTATGGGACACCACCAGGAGGGTGGAGGGGGAGAATGAGAGAGAGAGAGAGAGAGAGAGAGAGAGAGAGAGAAGAAACTTCAGTTTCCAAAATAAATATTTCCAATCAAAACCTCCTCCTCTTTCACCCACCCTCTTTCTCCCTCTCTCTCTCTCTCTCTCTCTCTCTCTCTCTCTCTCTCTCTCTCTCTCTCTCACACACACACACACACACACACACACACACACACACACACACACACACCCAAAGCGCAGCAGGCTATACTCAGGAATTCTGCTGCTTCATCATGCTTAAATCATCTTCCATATTTCTTTGTTTCTCTTTGTTCAGCTTGGCTGTCCTGTGAGAAACTGTTTGCCTGCAGACAGCACACAGGCTCTGTATTAACATACAATGATACGCTTAAAAACAACAAAGAAATACAGTAAAAATAAAAGTGAGTGTAGTAAACTCAGGATACTATGCCCAAGTTATGATTTATGAAATCGTACTGAACTGGAGAGAGTGCACATGTGGAAACTCATGCATGAGAACAGTTTATAGTCAGCGCAAGTGGTGACGCTCAGCCAAAAGTAGTAAAAACAGCCAAATGTCCTAATGGCTTCTTCACTTTAAAGCCTGAACACTGTCTATTGTTTGTTTGAGATTTGGTGTGTTTGCTGGTTCATCCACTCAGCTCAGAGTTGATGTACGGTGTGTTTCTGTCTAGTTAAATTGTCTCTGTCAGAGCGTTAAATCCACATAGAGAGTTATGATGTGAGAACTGATGCAAATGTGTGGGTGCTGAGTCATTACACTTATAAACAGTGCTGGAATGCTGAGTTCTGTTCTCAGAAACAGACTAAAATCAGTACAGTTGATACAGTCACAAACAGCATTATGGTCATGTGATCACCTAATCGTGCGTAGATTTGATCAAATTATCAGCACAATAAAGCAACTTGCTGCCAGAGTCCATAATTTCATGATTATATAATAATTTCCACATTTAAAGTGAAACAATTTATTGAGTGGACAAAAAGTACTGCACTTTGGTTGTTCGGTTGGCACCACCAGTTTGGTCCTAAATCTTGACTATTGGATGAATTTCAATGCTGCAATGTGTTTTGGTACAGACATTTAAATTTCCCTCACCATGCATTTTCAGAACTCTGGTGATCCTGGTCATCTGTTAAGCATGGTAACATTTGCTAAGAGCATTGTCATAATAGCGTCTCTGCAAGCTTATTGGCCAAATTTCATTTTGCATTTGCATGGATGCATTGCATTCCTTGTGTACCGCTGGCCATAGAGAGTTCAGTCGATTTTCAAAATAAAACACCTTGTTCAAACTTTTGATCACAAAATGTTTACATATTCAGAAGCATACAGGAGTAAAATCTGGTGGTGGGGTTTGAAATTGCGTGGAGAACACGCAATGGTTTGGCTCATGAGTGCTGCTGTTATAAAGGAACAGTCCAACATTTTAGATAATAAGCTTGTTTCTAAAAGCTCAACACAAAGACTTACATAATACAGACAAGCACATATTCACATCGGTAACCCAATACACTACACTATTCCACTGACCCAGAGGTCAGCAAAGGCAAGGAGGAAGAACTACAGGCTGGTAAATATGTCAACCAGTGATTGTCAAACTGTGGGGCCTCCTAGAGAGGCATAGAGCCCCTGGAGGGCTGAAGGAATATGAATTATGTCAGAAAATAAACAAGAATTTTCTGATTCTATCATGCACCTCCATTTCACTGAAATGAAACTTTGGTCCTTGTTATTAGTTAATACTCCTGTCATTTGTTTAAAATGATGGGATTAGAAAATGAGTTTGCAAAGGAAGGAATGCATTCAACATGTTGGTTTCAAAGTGAATGTGAACATAATATTTGTTTGTTAGGGTTAAAATACTGCACAGGGCACCTTTAAAGTCACCTGACTTCCCCACACAGTCATGACCTGGCAGCCTAACTGAGCATCAGCTTCAGACTGTCACTGGGTGGATTAGACTAGCTGTTTCTCAGTGCTTCCAAATAAATGCTAAGCTGCTGGACCTATCTGTGCTGAACACACCGAGATGAAAGTGATGGCTAATTAAAAACTGGACCATTTTCTGCTCCGCTTTTTATACAATGGTGATTTCCCAAAAGAATTACAAAAGTTTCCCAAATACGTCTCCTGAGCTCCCCTGAGCGCTGTGAACTGTGAATGATTCTAATGGAACATGTTTAGGCAACAGCCAAAAAGCCATTGCCTCACAGAATTGTTACCACATGCCATCCACTTAGCAACCACATGGCACCCAGAATGGTCCCCAAATATTGGCCATTAATGAATGATTCTGTGTGTGTGTGCAGCTAATGACTAATGACTATAATGACTATAAAGCACAGACAGCCATGGGAGAATACGCGCAGAATGTCCAATGGGCCATGACACATGTGATTTTTTAGTTTGCACTATTAAAAGAGCCTTGAATAGTGTGTCCAGCTGGTACACACACACTGTCTTTGTGTCCCACCACACACACACCACACGAGTGAGAGACACACCTGTGGTATCTGTGTGTGAATCACATCACCAAGGTCAACCCCTTCACTCTTCTCACACACACACACACAGTACCCTCTGCTGCTCCGTGACCCAATGCATTCATAGATCTCATCGTGGGCTAGAGATTGCACGTACGTGTGTGTGTGTGTGTGTGTGTGTGTGTGTGTGTGTGTGTGTGTGTGTGTGTGATGGGGGTGGGGCCAGCATTAACCTCTGCTCCCTCATCCTGATGTCCTGCCTTATCGTCAGCCATATGTTGCTAAGAAGAGAACTGGGATCCAGAAGAAGCATGATATTATATTTTCATATATTTGATCTTTTATATTTAATCTTTTACATTTACAAGACACTCAGCTTTACATTTCAACACAGTTAGTGATGAAGTGATAAAGGAAAGTAAAAGTAAAACCATTGCAGGTAACAATACTTTTTCATACAAATTCTATCATGACATCATGAAACATAAACGATTGTTACATATTCAAAGTGTATAAAGCAGTTAGAATTTTAGAACTCACCACGTTTTTACACTGTTAAAAAGTCTGTCGGGTCAGATGAATCAACTCACACTACTCTGTGTTACGGGAAAGATTGTGGTCGGTTAGCAGGATGAAGAATGTGAACCACAGCCTCTGACGTCGCAGTCACACACACTTTGTTGACCATCTATGCCCGCCTCCTCCCATGGAGGTTTTGTGGTGCATCGATGCTATTTTCTCCTTTGCTTGATCTTCCATGTTGTGATGCAGTAAAAAAAAAAAGTGCTGTTTCCTCCATCATAATTTGGGCAATAAAAAGGAACACATTCACATATTTCCTCAGCATTTCAACAGCAAAGCTTCTGCTGTGACTAACTATGACCCATCGGCAAGGTGGACTTTAAAGATTGTTTAAGAGTTTTTGGTGCTGTGGCTTTGCAAATTGAATCATTTGAGAGGCTGCAGTAATTTGCAAATGCCTTCAGTGTGTTTACTTGTTGACAATGGGTGTGTGTAATGGTGGCGAGCGAGAGTGTGTTTATACATTAACCCATCACAGTCCCTTACAGAAAATTCAGCTGCTCTCCTCAGGTTTCTCTGGGTTTGTGTTGTTGGAGGTCGAGATGCAGTTGAAGTTGATTTTCTTTGAGGGAGGATGGAGAGAGAGGGAAGAGAGGGAATGCAGGAGAGAGAGGAGAGAGAGGAGGAGAGAGGGACAGAGCTGTGAGGCTCCAGATGAGACTGATTTCCTCAAGAGGAAGGGTGAGGGAGGTGCTGTCCGTGTGTGTGTGTGTTTCTGTGTGTGTGATGTGGTACGCTGTTATGTCTGTGATGTGGTGCATTTTCATCTGCATACATTCCTGTGTGTCAATATGAGTGTGTGTGTGTGTGTGAGAGAGAGAGAGAGAGAGAGAGAGTTGGTGGCCTGTGTGTGCATACATATGGCTATTTAGTTATTATGTGTCTAATTTGAATGTCGTGTGTTGGTGGCCTTGCTTTGAAACCCCCACCCCACATGCACACACACACACATCACACAACTGCTCCAAGGTTCTTGCCAAGCCGACAGCCCGTTGGCGGGAGGGGCGGGGTCTGCCACTGAAAGAAAGAAATTAAGGAAGTGGGAAAAAGAAGAAAACGGGTGACAGAATGTGAAAAGACAGCTGGGGGGAGGTGGCTGAGGAGAGAGGCTAAATGGAGTAGAATGAATGCTGCAGCAAACACACACACACACACACACACACACACACACACACACACACACACACACACACACACACAGCAGGCTGATTGCTGAGCTGATTAGCCGAGGTGCTGCTCAGACTGAAAAAGAACAAAGAGTGTATCCTCCAGTTGACACAGGGAGACGGATACACAGACTCCATGTTGAACTTTTATTAAACATCTCTACCAGTCGGTGTCATAAACCTCTGATATGATGAGTCTGATGGATTATATATTGACAGCTGATCAGCACTATACTGGCTGTAGGGTTACAGGATATAGGTTATAGGAGTCACGTGTTTGAATCAGAGGATTTCCTGGAAGCTTTAATGACCTCAGTGTGGAAAAAATGTGACATAATTTCCAAACATGCATGCTGTGCATAGTTATTATAGAGTTTTATAGAGTATGGAGTCTAGAGCTTAGAGCTTTGTGTTTTCGCCTGCCTCTCTCCTCTGCTTTCTTTTCATGTGTGCTGCTTTTAAATGAGATGAGAGGGGCTCGTGTGATTGGTCAGTCACTAAACTCGCTCCAACTCCACCTGCTCATTCAGTATTCCTCCTACTAATATGTCATGCGTTCATCATTTCTTCCATATTGCTGCAAGCTGTGTCTGGTTTGTGAAGCTGCCAGTGGTCACCAAAATAATAAAAAGAATAAAAAGTCCCACGCTCTCTGTTTAGAGTTTGTAGAACGAAGCAGGAAGTTCCATTTAGTAACTTTGTTAAAGACATTCAAACCCTCAGCTCTGTCACAACATTACTGCATGTGTGCTGCATGCTGCACCTTCACTGCATGCCACTATAAACTGTACAGACGGATGACTGGAGAGCAGTGCATGTGCTGAAACAAAAGCTGCAAGCAGAGACTTTCCTAAAGCACTGCATTCCTGCAGTCATTAGGAAATCGTCCAACTCCTTCTAAAATAATGTATTCAGATGAGTGAACTTTATGATTTCACCAGATTACTCACTCCTGAATGCTTAATAACAGAAAACTGGCAACACCTTAAACAAGTTTCACCGATTTCACTATTTGATTTTCCTGAAACTTCTTTACTGATTCTTCTTTGAGTGAGAGAGGAGAAGGTAAAAAGGAGGTCAGTATTGTTTTTTTTTCTTCCTGGTTTGATGTAGAGAAAGTAGGGTGATTTCCAAACAGGCTCCACATCAATATTCATCCCGATAAGTCGCCCACTTTCATCTTTTTACATTTTCGATTCTTGCTCATTTCCATCACCACCAGCCCCCCTCAGTACTTTCTGAGGCATTCTGTATAATGTCTTAAAATCCAGGCGATGAGGTGGGCCACAGTGGAATACAAACTACTTGAGCTCCCAGTGTATCCTCGAACTGTGCGGTAAAGTTACTTTGCTTCCAGAAAAGAAAGAAAAAACAGTTCACTGTAAGCTTAAAGATTTTAAACTCTCCTCTTGATAATGCAGATCTAAGAAAAATGCTCTGGGTTCGGTTATTGACAGAGGTAATGTGTGATCTCCCCGAGGAAACTATTTATGTGTGATCTCCCTGAGGAAGCTGTTAAAATGTTAATGCTGATGAGGGGGAAATACAATAATACTGGATTGTGTGTGTCTTACAGGCAGCCTCAATCAGAGAGTGATAGATACTGGCTAATTTGGGAGAAAGTTAGGTGAGAGGTATTCTGCTCCGTAAGCTTTAATGGTTCGAGAAACGCATTCCTCTTTTCTTTCTCTATCTAATGTCTATCTATCCCCTGTGTCGCTCCTCTTTGCTTTATTCTTAATTAAAGGAGGAGGCTCTCTTAATCTCAGCACACTGCACACTAATGACCTGCAGGCGGCTTTACCTCACACAAAGAGCTGAGAGAAAGAAAGGCACAGACAGAGGGAGCGGGTCGAATCAGTGTCAGCATACAAGTGTCTTTGTCTAAAAGTGTGTCTGCAGAGTGGGCGACGCTGTGCGCAACTCATGAGAATGTGTGTGTTAGAGTTAAACCCCCAGCCCCGTTCTGGTGGAGGAAGGGCTAAGGGGTCAGGGGTCACCTGTGGCCTGACAAAAGGGACCTGAGGCCCCCACAAAAAGTCATGCGCCTGGGAGTGGGGGCTGGGAGGAGAAGACTTATTACCATCAGCCCTCGCCTGGCCTCTAACAATGACGGATCAGCATCTGTACATCCCGACACACTGACACTTATCCCTCAGCGGGAGGGAGATCACGACGGAAAGCACCAGAGGGAGAAGGGGGTGGTGGGGTGGATGGCGGACATCTGTAGATATGTAACAGCATGTCGAGCAGTGCCTGCTGTCAAGAATCAGCAGATCGGCTGATTTAGACTGCCGTCCATCTGCATCTCATTGCAGCTTTTCATTGAGACCTACTGGAAAAAATAACCTTAGAGTGAAGAGCGAGCGCTCCACGTACCAGCAGATGAACAGGTGCAGAGTGCAGAGCTCAGCCTTTGTCAGCCTGGACCTGCACTTCTGCCTGTTCAGCACAGCGCTTCCACAGAGTGTGATGTATTGAATTAAGAAAGTTGAATGGCAACATGATTCAATATAGCCTTTTAGGTATTAAATAAATTATGGAGTTGAATTGGCGGATAATTCCATTTTTCTTGGGGATGAAAGCTCCATAGAAACAGAAGTTTGACAAAATAATCTCATTTTGAGGTCTTCTTACAACCTTTCAAGTTTCCAACCACCTCTCATGGTCTTTATCAACAAATATTATTAAGAGTATTTTCCAGGTGATTAAATCTCAACTTGTACTTTGCAGGTCTTAACAAAAGACTTTATATGTGGCTGAAAGCTCTGGAAAGATCAAGTCTGTTTTTATCTTCATTTCCTCCAGATACGATACTGTTATACTCAATAAAGTAATGTCCCAGCACTAGTGAGTATCAAAACAAAATTGATCTGACCAGATTAATCACAAAACTGTAAATATATGTAGATGAGATACAACAGAGTGAAGCTTTAACAGCATGAGGAGTGAGAGGCATCCAGCAAATGTTGACTTGGCACATTGTTATTGTCACGGCCATGGTTAAATTAGCTAGAGACAGATGTCATTATGTAAAGGATCTACAGCAGATGACTGGAGGTTCCCTGTTTCTCAGCCGTCCAGAAGAACTCCTTTAAGGTCTGATGGGATGAATGCAGAGCTCTCCAGACAGCTATTTGTCTTGGCTTCTAATTGCCATATTAAAAAAAAAAAGTCTCATATTTATCCCAAGCTATTGATTCACTAAACAGATCATACCATTTCATACCTGCAAGGAAAGTGACAATCAAGAGGTTGCTTATTAGTCCGGTGGGCCCAACTGAATTTATGACTCCAAATTTAAATCTCAAACCAAAAATGGAGTTTACACAGTGAAGGCTGTTCAAAGTTGTTTGGATTTAGTGAGATGCTGGATGGAAAGACCATAGCCAGCTGCAGAAACAGAACTCACTGGTCTTATATTGTATTTGAATGTTTACACAGATTTAGATGTTTGGTTTTAGTTTAGCTTCGGAAAATATATTTTTATCTTCTATCTTAGTGTCGGGTCTGACGCAATTATGTAACATTACGTGAGGAGTTCCCCAAGCTTCCAACACTATAACTCCAATGATTATAGATATTTGCAAGTGTATTGAACCAGTTGATGATACTTCACCTTAAGACAAGATGAAATGTATACAATGGTAATATTTGTCCGTGTATTTGTGACATTCACTTAATTATTTGTGTCAAGCATTTTTTTTTCAACTCAGTTGTTTGCTATGAATGCTATACATTTGTGTAATGCACATTTTTATAACTCTGCAAAAGCAATGTGGGTAAAGGTGCATAACAATTTAGAGAAGAGGGTCCTTGAAGTACCAATACACAGATGAAGTCAAAGGCATCTGAGGCAAATGAGGTAAATCCTTGCAGAGGGAAAATGAACTTTGCCTGCCACTGCAGAAGTATATTCATCAGTTTTAATTATCAAAATGATTTCTAGTTCAGCCTCAAAGACCTGAAACAATGTCCCAATATGTTTGACATGAGGACTCGGGGACTCCATCCCTATAGCCTCCATGAAGCTATGTATAATGAATGTGGTGGGCCAAGTGAAGTGCAGCTACTTCCCTTTATTGCACCTCTGCCCATTTCTCACTCTGAAAACACTATTACTTATTATAATCGGAGGAAAAAGCAAGGGAGTGAGGAAGAGTAGATTAGAAATGAAAGCAGTAGATGAAGGGTGGGTGCGGGTGGGGGGTCCTTTAGGCAAGCCTGATGAATAAGGTCTCGTGACTGATGACTGGGGCTTTCTCATGGAAATCAACGCTGGAAAAGTAATTAGGGAGCTCTTTCATTAGCTTAAACACAGCTAGGCAAAGAGATGCTTCTGGTGCATCCCTCTCTCTCTCTCTCTCTCTCTGTCTCGCTCTCTCTCCTTAGCTTGCCCCACCAGAGAATCCCTCTTGGGAGTATTGGATTTGTTTGAGCCTTAAGTTTTCATTAACAAACCCACTGGGATGAATGTGGAAGAAGAAGAAGAAGAAGAAGAAGAAGAAGAAGAAGAAGAAGAAGAGTGTCAGGGAGAACTGAGGAGAAAGAGAGCACACAACACACCAAATCAGATCATTATGGTGTTTTCTCCAAGTTATTTTTATCCCATGCAAGGCTCTGATTCAAATTAATAGTCAATTAACCCAACTATTAACATGCATGCCAGAACTCACTCCCGTAAGAAGCTCAGGGAAAAAAATGCTCCTCAGTCGTCTGACATTTTAACTTTTCCTCATGCAAATCATCCCCCTCTCCTTCCACTACCCCATCCCACCCCCACTTTTCTTTCTTTTTTTTTTTTGAATGTATGTGTTGAGTTGCACATGAATGATTCAGGAAGGAGCATGGCGCTAAGTGTTTGCGGCTCTTAATGTGAGTCGGTAGTTGCTCTTAATGTGTCCCTCCTCATCAACACACACAGGTACTGGCCCTCGGTGTAGCACTGGCTCTGGCCCACATTTCAGCCATGTGATTTCACATGAAATCTGCACACACACACACACACACACTCTGCAGGCCCCTGTCGCTATGCCCTGCGGCAGCCTGTACACTTCCCTTAGTAGCTGGGAGTGGGTCTGTCTGGAGAACATGAGCTCGGTAGATGCCAGGAGACTCTTTAGCTGTCAGAAAATCTTGTTTACTTTTCATTTTTACACCGCGCCACAGCCCCACTCTGGGGCTTTCTCATCCCTGCTACACTTCCAAAAAACTTGTACCGCCTGCACTTGTGCTTTTCCCCTGTCTATTTCTCTTAGCAACTCAAAACCAACTGGTGAATTTAAGAGCCGTCTCCAACAAATATTCACTTACAGTTGTTTCTACAAGCCCAACACTGTCATGTTTTAGGGAAGAAATGGCGTTTTGCTGGTGTTTGGCTGAGTATGCACCACATGAGACTCACTGTTGGTGTTTGATTGAAGAGATTCTCTTAGATTATATGACTTCGGTCCTGAATTTCCTTCCAAACCTTGCCTCTACTGGAGGTCAAACAAAGCTGAGGATCATGCCGAGGTCATTAGCTAGTTAAATGCTAAAGCCTTTAAGGTTCACCAGATGAGGTCCTTGCAGTTTCCTCCCCAGCTCCAACCTGGAATGTGTTTAGATAAAGCACATGGGTCTGAGAATCATTAGGACAGGTCTGGTTATGGGCCGTGTAATAACTACACCCTTTAGTATCTCCTTCCCCTTGGGCCACCGTGATAAACACAACTGCTGTTTTCACTGTCTGGACCTTTTAATTAAGGTCATAAAACAAGATCCTGAAGTGATAACTAATAGCACTGGATTGCCTGCAATAGCTGGTTACTGTGAAAGCCTATAGAGTATGTTGGCGTCTGTGTGGGGTGCTGTACCAGACCATTATGAACAAAGCTCTGTGGTGTACCCAATTACTCATTGGGAGATTTGTTTGCCTGTAAAGTTTGTAAGTTGATAGCTCATAATGAAAAACAAATCTGATGAGTAGCCCCACTTTACAGTTGGTCTGGTGTCTAATTGCAATATAACAGCACTTTAAAAATCATTAAAATTGAAAATATGATTGTTATTGCAACAGCTTATTAGTTCTGTTGTAATGAATTAGATATTTGCTAATTACATTTGTGCATGAAGTAATCTGTTTACAGTTTAATAACCAGTTGCCCCTGCAATGCTGGGCTGATAAAATATCAACAGTGTTGGGGAATTGCACACAAAAGGGCAACAAAGTGAAGGAATGTTCAACCGAAGATTAAAACAGAAGGAAAACAGGTCTCAGGCCCTGCTGTGGACAACTTCGAAATCCAAATCACAACAGAGGGAGTCCGTCTAGCCTGCTGCGAAAGCTGATCCTGGGATCTATAAGAGTTTCCACGCAAATGGCCCCAAAATGAAGAACACGTGGCGCTCTGGTCAGAACGATTCTACCCCCACTCTAAAAACGAAAAAGAGAGAAAGAAAGGGCAGCGCCTGCCTCACATCTGCCAAGACAAACAGAAAAGAAGAAGCGGGGGCTGGTGGGCGGCTGCGGGTAGTAAATCTTTAGTCTAATGAATGAGCACTGCCGAAAATATGTCACCCATTGGCCCTGCACGTGGTAAACATTCAACCCGAGCCACATAGGACGCCTTTGTTCGCTCTCCTCTCCCCCTCCGACACTCAGAAAAACTCCTTACTTGCTGCTGTCCTCCCTCTATTGTCCTGCAAGCATGCGTCACTCTCAACTCTCAGACAGTTTAAAAAAAAAGCCTAATGAGTTGACACTCTCCCGTCTTGTGGGCAAACTACGATTTTAGTGACCCGTGCAAGGAGAAGCATGCCGTATAATGTAATAAGTTTTATGACTGACACTAAAGCAAACAAGGAGACAAAGTTTGCTACTGTATGTAGGGTAGATGAGCAGACAGAACAGGTTTGAAATGGACCCAAAATTAGACAAAAAGAAGGTGTTTGCTTAACATCTGGCAGATAGTCCTCAGAACTACCCTTTTGAAGATAGAGAAAGAAAAAACGAGGGGTGTGGTAGGATGAATAAAGGTGGATTGATACAAAAAGGAAGCATTTGAAGGTTTAGCGCATATTACACTGTGACAACAACTGGCTGGATGCTATTCTTCCAGTCCAAAGATATGAAAAGAGGGCGTAGTCCCAGAGAGGCTATTGTGCAACTTCAAAAACAAGTGATCAGGTATCAGGGCAGCATATGCCAGACGTGTGTCCGTCAGAGAGGCAGGCTTTGGCTCTGTCACAACATGACTGCAGGGAAGGACCTGCTGTAAAAGTGCCTGTGATCATCCTAAACTGTTCGTACATGTAACATAAAACTACTGCAAGTCTTTTGAGGCGAACCAGAGAAGTCAATTAGCCTTTGTGGCAGAGAAAACCTGCCGGCAGAGTCCTCACAGATGGATACCTTTGTGGTGTTTGTCAGCACTGCTCTAATTTACAGAGCAGGGTCGATGACAACTTGCTGCTTGCAGAGAGTATCGACGAGATGTTCCTGATTTTTGAAGCTCATGAATATTTTATGAGTTGTGAAACAACTTCAATAAGAGCCTAGTTTAAAATGTGTAACTTCTGAGCTCAGGCTACAAATGCATCTTTGCGCAAGTCCCTCTATAGAAATGAAAAGAATTTTCTTTTTTCTTTTCAGGGCAAATCATCCCTGCGCATTCAGAGACCTTTTTAAACTGTGTGGTTTCTTTGTGAGAGCTGCTCTTCAAAGCGAAACAGGACATTTAAAAGCTTCTTTTCAAAGCTCGGAGAAAGTCAACAAGGTAAATGGTGGCGGCGCACAGCACATACCTAACAAGACAAGGGTCTTGTATACAGCTCGAAAACCCCATTACCAAGTCAAGGAGCTCCTTCAATACCTCCAAATGTGAATGAAGTCCTGGGGGGCAGTTAACAAGACTGCACCCCAGGTAGGAGCAGGGGCTTTATGGATGGGCTGGCAATCCCAGCAAAGACAATCAGAGCTGATCAGAGATGAGAGCAGAGCAAACAAGCTTTTCTGCTGCAGAGAAAGGCTAACAGGCTTTACAGCATGTAAGCAGCCCAGCATGAACACTCCCACATGTGATGTAAACAATACGGTGATTACAACTTTTCCTGAATTTACATGAAGAATCCATCTGTTAGTTTTGTTGCTGTTGTTCTTTTCTTTTGTCATGTGACACAAGCCAGATGTATTTAATAATACACAGATGACCATACAGAAGCACCAAAAATGATGTTGACGACAATGATGACAATGCTGAATGTTATTAAAACCGTGACAACCTACCTGATGTAAAGTTGTTTAAGGATACCATTGCATTGTTGGCTGTCAGACATCTTTGTGATATTGATGTTCTGTCACTCAGACTCTCTTACTCAGTAAAATGGAGATGAACACCCCAAAAATATAGGGCATATGGAAAATGAAGAAATATTTGATGTCAGTGTTTAGGTAAAGATTTTTCAAGATATTCAAGATTACCGTTAAAGTGTTGAAAAATTCAATTACAACATACCTTCATCATAATTCTGAAGGTGTACGATAGCTCCTTTGCAGCAATAAATAAAATCGTTGTGCACATGTGACATTTCTGGTGCAACTGATAGCAACCGTGTGCTTAAAACAACAAATAGCACAACTCTATTTATCTTTGTCTGACTCCATAGGTGACAAGACTTGGCACCTTGAATGCACCATAAAGGCATCATCTCAATATTTTGCCCATAGGGAAAACAGATGTCATTGGACTCTCAAGATGCAGCCAGATCAAATTTGGGCCAAAGTTCCAAATTATCCTGAAGCTCCATTTTGGTTGCTTTGTCGATATCTAGGTGGATCCAAGCAGCACATTTCTTCATGTAGCCTGCCTGATGCTCAGGGGAATCATATCATTGCAAACACAACAGCCAAACAAAACTGTTGGAAGCACATTGGTATCTAAAATCTCTCCCCTTCATTAGTCCAACGTTACCCTAAAGTATTTGAACAGAATTGTGTTTGTGCTGTTGTTGTTAGTGTTCCCGTGGATACCTGGAAATGTAGACAACATGAAATCATGCTGTGCTATCTTCTGCACAGCAACAATGGAGTCTGATTCTAAGGCACTGATGCCAGAATGTGACGTCTCTCTAATCAAAGTGCACCAAAGTTTAACAGTTACCCACTGAGAAATGGAGACGAGACAGATTCAAATTTGCTGCTTGCATGGTTGCAGATCTGTCACCATACTCTCTGTCTTCTTTCTTTTTGTTTAATTTTGCAACATCTTCTCTTCATTGTCACAACTGAACAAAGAAACACTTTTCCTCTGAGACAGAACTTTTCAGAAATGTGGGAAGTTGGTGTCTGTTGTAAACACTGCAGGCTGAGGATGCAGCAAAAAAAGTTAAACTTTGTAAGATTTCATCACAGAATAACTCCTGAAATATAGTGAACACACACACATCCACACACATATTGAAGAGACATAACTTAAAAAAATAGCATAACACTTAAATATGCTTATAGAGTTCAGAGTGAGACAAAAAAACATAAGTCTCATGTAGCAGTGGTTACTATGAGGGAGATCAGGGATGTGATTAGCTTAAATTAGCATAGCAACAGGACTGGAAGCAATGAGAAACAGCTAGCCTGGCTTTGCCCAAATTTCAAGGACCGATGTGTCAGATTCAGTGGCATCTAGTGGTGTAGTCACCGATTTTTATTTTCAGGCCATTATACACAAATGAAAACAGTTCATTAACTCTACAACAATGACCAATCAGGGAGAGTAAAAATGTGAAAAGACATCTGAACATTTTATTTGTAGCTATCTGATCGGATCTGTTTTTAATAGTTCGGGCTCAGTGCCTCAGCTCCAATGAAAATAAATCTGCTTACAGTGTAAAAAGATGTTTTAGACAGTTACTGTTCTTCCAACTTTGTGTCTACAGTTTGGATTTTTCCTTTAACTGCTTCAACATAACAACGATGGTTTTCCCAGTTTGCTGTGGGAGAACTTGACTGTCCTCCACAGAGCTCTGACTCCAAAAAACATCCATCACCTGTGGGATGAACTGGAAGACAGACCGTGAGCTCAGCTTAATCACTCCACATCACTGTTGAACATTACTATTGCTCACTTTTGCCTTTGGTGTTTGCAGTGTTTTGGTGTCCACATATTGGCCCTGTATCAATGCTTTGACCTGCAGGGGTGGAATTTTACTTTAATACTGTGCCAGAAATTATTTTCTGGAACAGGATGACTTTAGACTGATTCACACTTTATACTGTAACAAACTGCACATGAAGCGATGATCAGCTGGCGATGTGTCACATTTAAATTTAGGCTTTGTGATGTGTCATCTCTGGCCAGGCTTGGTGGGTGGAGGAGAAGATCCTGACTCCCCTCTCCCTGAGCCCAAATCCCTTCCGTCTCGCGCGAGCTAACAGCATGGTAATGAGATGGTGGCAGATGCTCGCGTGCCTTTACAATCCTCCCAACCCCCCCGACGCACGCCAAGACACCCCTTCTGCCTGATGAAGACAAAATATCTGCATACAGGGATCAAAAATTCATTCAGATCTAGTGTTTTTAACGAGGCTGTTAGTGAATAGTATTGCATTGCTGCTATCTTTGCTAATAACATTACTGCCTTAACCCGTTCCTGGTGGAATATCTGAACTGAAAATAAGAAGAATCAGACAGAGAGGTGAAAATGGACAGGGCAAATACTTCCCCATGTTCTAATATAAGTGCACACATGACACAGAACCCACCAACACTTCCTCCATCCCCCGATACCCCTGGTGTGCACACTGATTCTCTGGGGGAGGGGTGATGGTTTGGGAGGGTCTCCCCATGCCGCCCTCTCTCCACCTGCTATGCAGCCTTTGTCATTTGGATCTCCTGCTTCATTTCAATGACAAAGTTGCTGAGCCCTTCACCCTGCACCCTCCAAACTCCTTTCAGTAATTTTATGGTCCCCAAGGGCAGAATTTCTGCATCCACCCCATCACCCACCTCACTCATCCTAACCTCCAACTAGCCATATGAGTGGTCTGGGATGACGGAGTCACCCTTCTGGCTTCTCTGCGAAGAGGAACCAAAGTTAAACATGACTTTGAACACTGAACGTACTGACATTTGAATGTGCATCTTCAGATCATTATTATCGCCACCAGTTGGCCAAAACTTCTGATTGATATGAGTCTTTAATTCAAATCTTTGTCTAACAGTGCGGATGTAACGGAATTAGGTTGTGTTAGTATCACACAGTGCAGTCCCCTGTTGCAGCTCTGTGGCAGAGGCTCTGTTGGGATTAAAGAAACTTCTTAGCTGAAATCTTTGTAACATGTCAAGCTTTTGTTTTCTTTTTTTCCAGAGGAAATGTGATTTGAGCACATTCTCGACTCCAGTAATGCCATTAGGGCACCGTCAGCTCCTCACCAGGGGGGTTGTAGTGCTATATGTGCAGGAGCAACGGCCCGCGGCTAACGTTGTTATATGTTACGGGATTCTTTCGTCCGTGGTTTATTCTTTTGTAGACATGCCGTGGTACCATGTCTGCTCCCATGAAAGACACCACAGTGTTGTTGCTGTGCATTGAGAGAGTTTGGCACCGTGCGTAATGGTTCTGTTAATGCATAATCAGCTGGATAAAACTATGACTTTACCACTTACAAGCATTAAATGAAACAAAATACATGCAGATTTAGGTCTGTAAGGCAACCTTTGATTCGAGTAGCATGTCTAATTTTGATTGTGTTGCATGAAAAGAAAATCCTTTAAATTAATTTTGTTTTTTTGTAAAAGCCAAAAACATTCAGTTATTAATCTCTCCAGTCTGTTGTCTCCAGTTTTAGATGATCATCTCAGCACTCAAAAAGTCAGTCAAATGTTTTATTTGGGATTTTCCATTTTCCTCAAGTGATCTGCTCATGTTTTCTGTCAGTTTCATTTTCCTACATTTAATGCTGTTCTCCACTCTGTTATCAATTATTGCCCACAATGTAGCCAAGTAAAAATATGTATCTCAAAACTTGGTCAAAAACGTTGGAATCAGTCTTAAAACACACCCGCCATGTGTCCATCTTTAATTGTAGAATGACCTTGTGTCTGCGGTGATAGCTGCGGTGCTAAATGGAGTTCAGTTTTTGGTGCATGGGCTCCAGCAATAATTAACTAATACAAAGTTAAAGGGCATGAAAGGTCTCCCCATCCATGACCAACAGCCAAGTCAACAAGCTGACTTATTTGGCTGTATCACTTGAAGAATTGTGTGTGTTGCATGGCGCCCTGTGAGCCATACTTAATTATATTCTGAGCAATGTTATGGTCATCAGAATATAACATTCAGTCAGATGGCTGTTAGCTATCACACACATTAGCTTTAGTAAGACTATTAGAGAATCTCAGAGTGGTCACTGTGCTCATAGGCTGTGATGGACATGGTAAGCTTATGCTGTCCACAGTCGTTCATAATAACATGAAACGAGCATCTTTAAATTCTGGACTGAATCGACACTTTGCCCTTGTTGAGTCACTCAACATCCATCCGTGTGTGCATGTGTGTGTCGGCTCACAGAGCCGATGTCCATGTGTTTGCTCAGAGACAGATGGCGGTGTGGAGAGCCTGTTCCCACGGGTCACACATAGGAATTTAAAATGCAGATAAAATCCATCACAGAGACACATCCTCTCAAAGATGCCGGGCCCAGATAATTTGCTCTGTTGAAACCAATCAGCGGACCAGTTATCAGATATGGCTCGCACTCCAAATGAAACTTATTGAGAATATAAGTCTGCGCAGCGCAACTCATTACTTTCCGAATGATTTGGGGAAAATGGAATCTGGGGAGCCTTTAGAACGGGCTTCTGCTGGCTTACTGGAGTCTGTGACACTCTGATGAGGATGTACTATAGAAATGTTCACTGTGATGTGGACACATTTAAGAGCGGAGAACGGATTAATACATGCCATAAAAAGACTTATCAGCCTCTTTGATCTTTATGCCCCTTTTTGCTTCACTGAAACATATCAGCAGCTATGACACATTCAAATAAAGGCAATCCAAAGTTCACTGAATGCTTCTCATTATTACTGAACAGTAAAGTTCTCTGCAGCAATATGGGCAGGATATTAGATTTTATCTGACTGGGGCTAATTCTCACTTGGTGTTACTCGGCTGGGGGGCGGCAGGGTCTGAATAGATGGTAATTGTTGGTTTGGGTTGTCTGAGGCCCAGGCCAGATGGCCTGGTGCTCCTCTCATAAAGCTTTGCTTGCCCAGTTGTTTGCTCTCTGAGCGACACTTTGAGTTTGCAGGATGGTAATTTGGTCAGATCAGGAGTTGTAGGCTTCCATAAAACATTATTATGCAGCCAGAGGAGGCGGAGATCTGCCAGAAG
This sequence comes from Nibea coibor, assembly GCA_023373845.1. Taxonomy (NCBI): domain Eukaryota; kingdom Metazoa; phylum Chordata; class Actinopteri; family Sciaenidae; genus Nibea; species Nibea coibor. Next base: position 25,502,751 of record CM041739.1, read on the forward strand.
AACACACGTGGGGGTCAGCTGGGTGGATGGCAAAGCACTGGCCATACTTTAACCCTTAGTGCAGAATGGGAGAATCTATTTTATAGACTCACAATTAAATGGAAACATTCTGGGACAAGTAAAATGCCATCATCTTTTTTATGAGCTATTAAATTTAATTATTTAAGCAGTTGTGAAAGTTTTCCTTTTTTTCCCTTTATTTGAGTTTTTTTATTCAATTAAACAGAGCTGCCAGAAAAATAAAATAGAACATAAAATAACACATTATTTATTTAATTGTCTCTCGGGATTTCTGAGGATTTCATGTATTTCACACCAGCTCTATCACCAAGAGCCAGCATTATTTGACACAGAGACTCGTGGGCATATCTGACTACAAATAAAATCTGCATACGTTTGCTCTGGAGTCAGGTAGACAGGTAAACTGGAATTAAGCGCCATAAAAATCGACTGATGGAGGGCGATTTTATGCGTTACTGAGTGCGCAAAGTGCACGCAAAGAGCAGAGAGCTGATGTAGTTTGGGTACAAAAAGCTGTCATAAGCCTCCCCAATCGAAAATAATGGCGATATGAGGCCAAGATGCCAAAACGACGTGAGCTGTTCCGGCTTTCATTAACACACTGGTGAGATGATATTGCAGCAGTCTTTTCTGTGATTTTGGTTTTAAAGTGTGCCCCCGTTCACATGGCCAGGGCTGAGTGATGGGCATGTTTCCTTCGTCTTCCAATTATTATTCCAAGACAAGCAACTTCGCGTTTTACGCACACATGACAAAGGAGCCGAGTTGGCACACGTTGTGAATTGTAACCATAACAATGTAAGTCTGCCGCGGGTCAGTGTGTGGTGGTTGTGTTAAAAGTGGCTGAGCCCGGAATAATTCCTCCTCTGGCCCATTGTTGTGGCACACTTTTAATACCGGGGTGTCCTCTATGGTGGGGAGGGAGGTGGAGGAGAGAGACGGGGCTACTATCAATAGTCCCTCCTGTGCTGCTTGAAGGAGGCCATTCTGATGATTTAGGAGGAGAGGGGGTGAGGGAGTAGAGGAGGCGGGGGTGAGGGGGGGGGGGGGGGTGTTTTGTGTGGAAAAGATACGCAGTTTGGGTGCGGGGCGGGCAGAGAGAGAGAGAGAGACTGGAGCGGCGACAGAGCAGAGCGCACGGAGCAGGGCGCATACACACACACACTTCATCCCTTCCTCCCTCCCTCTCTCTCTATCTCGCTCTCTCCCTCTCTCACTCACTCACTCACTCACTCTCGCGCACAGACTGGGAGAAAGCTGCGCCTTTTCTTCGTCCAGACATTCACTCTCACTCATTCACTGGCGCACACACACTTCGGGCGACGGACATATGTCGATATATGCAACAGATCTGTCTACAAGGACAGCGCCGTGGTCTGTTTTTGTGCGCCATTCTTTCCCAAAAGAAGAAAAGTTTAGTTAGATATTTATCTATTTATTTATTTTTTTTAATCTATTTTGCGGACTTCTTTGCGGACAGTGGGCAGCAGCCGAGGATTTAACATGCCAGACGTTTGAGAAGACATCTATTTTTTCCTCCTCCCTCGATTTTCCCTCTGTGGAAGTCATCGCCACAGTGTGCGCGCAGAAGACGGGCGCAAAAATGATCCAAACCAAAGGAAATATATCCTCTTCGGCACTACTCAAACTGCTGCTTCTGGTCGCGCTTATGCACGGCGCCACCGGTAAGACTTTGAAATATAAAGTTTATGAGGAGCAGAAAGTGGGCACTGTTATTGCACGGTTAAAGGAGGATGTCGCCGGGGTTCTATCCAAACTACCCAGTTCCCTGACCTTTCGGTTCCGCGCTATGCAACGGGGGAGCACGTCGTTCCTGTCTGTCCGGGAGGAGGACGGGGAGATCAGCATTGCCACCAAAATCGACCGTGAGAAGCTTTGTGAGAAAAACTTAAATTGCTCGATTGAATTTGACGTGGTCACTCTCCCGACGGAGTACCTGCAGCTGTTCCATGTGGAGGTGGAAGTGTTGGACATTAATGATAACTCCCCGCACTTCTCCCGCGCCATCGTTCCTATTGAGATCTCCGAGAGCGCATCCGTGGGGACGCGCATCCCGTTGGATGGCGCCGTGGACGCGGACGTCGGGGAGAACTCCTTGCACACATACTCTCTGACACCCAATAACTTCTTTAAGATCGACATCAGGACCAGGACAGACGGGGCCAAGTACGCAGAGCTGGTGGTGATGAGGGAGTTGGATAGGGAGGTGCAGTCCAGCTACCAGCTGCAGCTCACAGCCTCGGATAACGGTGTGCCTCCTAAATCTGGCTCCACTTTGCTCAAGATTAGCATCTCTGATTCCAATGACAACAGCCCAGCCTTTGATGAGCAGGCCTATATCATCAATTTGTTGGAAAACTCTCCCCTTGGGACTCTAATCATTGATTTAAACGCCACAGATCCAGACGAGGGCACTAATGGGAAAATAGTCTACTCTTTCAGCAGCCATGTATCGCCAAAGATCTTGGAAACATTTAAGATAAACCCAGAAAATGGCCACATTACTCTTATTAAAAAAGTGGACTATGAAACCACTGCCTCATATGAGCTAGATGTTCAGGCTCAGGACTTGGGCCCAAATTCTATTCCTGGCCTCTGCAAAATTGTGGTGAAAGTGGTGGATGTGAATGACAACAAACCAGAGATAAACATCAACCTGATGACTCCTGGCAAAGAGGAAGTGGCCTACATTTCAGAGGGTGCCCCTGTGGACACTTTTATAGCCCTGGTTCGTGTTGATGATAGTGACGCTGGGCTCAATGGTGAAGTAGTGTGTAGGCTTCACGGCCACGGCCACTTTAGACTCCAGAAGACCTACGAGAAGAACTACATGATCCTCACCAATGTCTCACTGGACAGGGAGAAGAGGTCAGAGTACAGTCTGACGGTCATAGCTGAGGACAGGGGCTCCCCTAGCCTCTCCACCATCAAACACTTCACTGTTCAGGTGCTGGATGAAAATGACAATCCTCCATATTTTGAAAAGAGCCGCTACGAGGTCTTCAAATCAGAGAACAATTCCCCTGGAGCATACTTAATGACTGTGGTGGCCTCAGATCCAGATCTGGGCACCAATGGCCAAGTCACCTACACCATCATAGATGCTCTGGTCCAAGGGAGCCCCATCTCTACCTATGTCACTATTGACCCTTCTAATGGCGCCATCTATGCCCTACGCAGCTTTGATCATGAAGACGCCAGCCGGATCTCTTTCACTATTCAGGCACGTGACGGGGGAAACCCTGCTCTGTCAACTAACACCACCGTCCTGCTGACTGTTTTGGATGAAAATGACAACCCGCCCATCATCCACTCCCCCTCCCTCCGGAATCACACTGCCGAGTTACCAGTGTGGAAGTACGCATCACCGGGTCAGCTGATCACTGCTCTTAAAGTCACAGACCGTGACGCTGGCGCCAACGGAGAGGTGAGCTGTGCCATCGTTGGCGGCAACGAGGATGGACTGTTTGTGATGGACGCTCGGCGATGTGAGCTCAGAACAAATGCCAGCCTGGAGCAGGCACCAAGGGATGTGATGGAGATCAGGGTTGAAGTGCAGGACAGGGGCACCAGTCGGATGTCTACAGGGGCCCTCCTCAGGCTCTCTCTGCAGGAGACTATGGACCTTCCACCTCTCTACCCCACTGGCTCCAGCCAGGCCCCACTGGACCTCTCCCGCATTGTCATCATATCTCTGGCTGCTGTTTGTGCTCTGTTGCTCATCGTCATGGTAATGTTTGCCACTGCCCGTTGCAACCGTGAGAAGAAAGACCCAAGGCACAACTACAACTGTAGAGTGGCAGAGAACAGCTACCAGAACCACCCCAAAAAGCCTGCCAGGCAAATCCACAAGGCAGATATCACCCTGGTTCCAACCGTCAATGGGACCCTGCCTATCCGTGCCCACCCACGCTCCCCCTCAGCCTCCCCTACACCTGAGAGGGGCACCCTGGGTAGCAGGCAGAGCCATCACAGCCGCCAATCCCTCAACAGCCTGGTAACCATCTCCTCCAATCATGTGCCAGAGAATTTTGCCCTGGAGCTGGCTCATGCCACACCTCCTGTAGAGGTAAGATGAGATTTCTTTCATTTTCTTAAAACATTGAATCCCTGTCATGACTGCTGTTTGTGCTAAAAGTCCTGTAAACATACAGAAGGTTATGAATCTATTAAAGATAAACCACATTACTATCCATGTCCGAAATCACAGAGTATGCACTCTTTTGTCGTATATAAGTATTTGTTCTGAATTTATCCCTTGCTCCCATATTCTGTTACCTTCAGCCCTTCGTGTCATGTTTTTGTTGACCATCACATTCAGGACCAAGTCATAAAGCCACCCTTACCCCTTCCCCATAATTCCCCCCACCCAACATTGTCTTGTGGCCTTGCTTGTTTGACTCCATTCATTTTCATTTTCCCCTCTTCATTTTTTCCTTTTATTTTCTTTTTTCTTTTTTTGTCTTTTTTGTTTCTCTTGGGATTGTAGCAAGTCTCACAGCTTCTGTCCATGCTCCACCAGGGCCAGTACCAGCCACGACCAAGCTTCAGAGGCAACAAATACACCAGGAGTTACAGGTAATACACAAACACAAAATGATTTATTATCTGACACTGGCAGAAATAAGGTCATAATGAAGGCATACGCTTTGGTACATCCCTATAATATCAGTTAAACATTTCCAGATGATTTTGTCTGTTGTCAGCACTTTCACATGTTCCATTCTAATCGTATCCAGTAGCTTTTTGGTCTACAGTCAAACTGTATGCTCATTTTTTCAACTTTGCATTTGCATAATTTTATGTAAAACCTCTTCTGCAGAGCACTCTCTGTGCACCTTATTATCCATCAGTAGCATGGCTTCACAATTTGGCAACGTTGTTGTCAATGATCAGACAGTCTTCTCTGAGAAATGTATCAAATATCTGTCTGTGTCTTCATGCAGATATGCCCTGAATGAGATGGATAAGTTCAGCCTGAAGGACAGCGGCCGTGGAGACAGCGAAGCCGGGGACAGCGATTACGAGCCTGGCAGGGAGTCACCCATGGATAGGCTCCTTGGTGAGGGCTTTACTGAGATATATGCCCCTGATGGCCAGCACAGAACGCATGCAGGTACACCCCTGCCCACCTCCCACCTCTCCATCTTCCCCTCTCCAGCTTACCCCACAATCCTAACGTCATATCCCATTGTTCCCCTCCTGTCTCCCTAGCATCTTGAGTTCAAAATGCAGCCTTGTTTTGTTCGGTTTTTGCAGTGCATCAGTTCATTAAAATCCTCACTTTACTTTAATATGTAATTATTATGTAAGATGAAATGTGCCAATTAATTTACATTTGATTTGTCATTTGACAAATCATCTAATTGTACATTTAAAAAGGTCAATCTACATGGACAAAAACATAGGTCATCATCTGTCAAACACTAACAAACTATTTCTTCTTTGAGTCTTCAAATATGACTAAACTTGGCTAAACCAGAGTTTCTCAACCTTGGGGTAGCAACCCCATCTAGAGGTCACCCTGTGAGCACAGTGTGGCAGATTTCTGAGAGTGGCATGTTGATGTGCTCCATTTATTTTTAATAGAAGGATTACAAATATATAGTTTTGAATTATGTATAGATATATTCATTTTTTTGCAAGTCTATCTTAATGCAGCACTCAAATGCCGTATTTACGATCAAAGAGTTTTTAGTTGCTGCAATCATTCCTTCTACCCATACTGAAGTGATGAATTTCAAGCATAATTCCAACACAACAAAAATCCAAAGTCCCCATTCTGTGTGAGACTGCATCCAGGCAAAGCGAATAAGAAGCTTCAGTAGGCAGAGTTATGGTCAAGTGGCTATCTAGCTTTTCGAGATAAGATCCTCAGTGGGCCTCATACAAATACAAATTATTATACTCATTATACTTGGCATTAGTCACTCAATCTGCACAAGCCTCACATTAGCTACAGCTATCCTTAATAATGTATTTTTACATAGAACAAGGACTGTGGATTTTGCCCTACTTGCAGTGTGGTCAAGCTAGAAAGCTTACTCAGTAACTCAATGTATGGGCAAATGATACATAGTCAGACTTGGAAAAAAACAGATTCCCGATAATCACCTGTGGTTTTCTTACCATATTAATATCTATTGCTGGGATCATGACCCATAAACTGGCCACAGTTTATGGTTGGTTGAGAAATGGGCGAAATAGCAAGTGCCATACCCCACTCTGTCTCATCTGCTGCCTGTTAGAAAACCACTGTTTTTGCACTTTCAGCATGCCTTCTTCGTTCTGCATTACAAGTGGCTGCATGTGCATTGGCCTTGGAGGTCTGCGAATGATACCCTACATACTTAACCACAGAGTCTCACCTCACTGTTGGGATATGTTTCCAGATAGCTCAACTGATCCTCCTTTACAGCCACCCATCTCATCTCCCTACTGTCACACTGCATGGAGTTTCCCTCCCCTCCACAATCGAGTTAACAAGGAAGAATTTGAACACTTGTTGAACATTGATTGACCCTATTGACTTCGAAATATTCTACCCACCAAGCATCAAATATCTGGCAGGTTTCATCCTGCTAGTTGAGTTGGAAACACTCAGTCACAAGCTCTAAAATTCCTCTGCCTCTCAGCCTGTCTGGGCTAACGTCACACAGGTTGCAAGCTGCTGCAGCTTCCTTTATCACGCCATCCCTCTCCTCCCAGAGCTCCCGTTTCTTTCCAGCCAGCTTCCCACACAGCCATCACTCGACACTGCATTTGAGCTACATCCCAATTAAAGTCGACCCAGACGGGCAGACAATCTCATCACTAACCCCCCCCTCATAGCTTTGTGGAGGAGCTTTTGCTCGTTAGTCACTCTCCTTTTTCCCACCTTCAAGCTTTCACTTTCAGCCGTCCAAACTGAAGCTTCTCTGATGAAAAGAAGACATTTAATTGCCATGTGACGAATAGTTGCTATGGAGTCAGCACCGATTTGCGCTCGTGATTAAGCCCTGAAGAGAATAATTATATCTCAAAGCTCACCTTTCTCCTTCTGTATGTTCACCCCGCCTCCCGCCCCCGTGTCCACTGCAGCATGGATGATTTCGAGCAGCGTTTAGTCAGTGCCCTGTCATTATGCCTGGATATGGTAGCCCTCCCTGCTCAATGGATGATGAGCTAGAGAGTCTTTGTTTTTGCCTATCTGGTTGCAGAACATATTTTACTGCAAATGTGCCTTCATGCTTGAAAGACTGCAAAACACAGACGCTTAGAGCCCTTTTAGAAAATATGGAATTCTCTCAAACAGCAGGATTAAATTCTATTTTTTTAAGAATAGTATTCTGTTTTGTGAAACTAATTTTATTTCAGAGAGTCAAAAGAGCAGAGCAACAGCACGTCACAGTCAGTATGTTGTTAGCTTAGCTTAGCATAAAGACTGGAAGCAGGGAGGAAACTTCTAGCCTGGTTCTGCCCATAGTTCATAACACCTACCTCTAGAGCTAACTAATTCATCTATTTTATCTCATTTTAAATTCAAATACAAACAGTATTGTTAAAATGGCAATCTGTGTTAGCAGGTTAGCAGTTAGCAGGTGAAACAATTTCTTGGGTAATAACAGTAGTAATGTCTTAGAGGTGTTGTACCATCCAGCCTATACAGAACCTAAAAAAAATATCAACCTATTCTGATGCTGCAGGAAGGTACTGGACTGATAAGTAAAACGATCTTTGTCAAAACTGAGTGACTCCCCCTAAAAGCACTGGTTGTGGCTTCTTTTTGAGGGTTAAAGGAGAATTCCACAACCTTGTGCAAAGCTTGGTCAACTCTGAGGAAAAAACTCATCAGAATTATTTCAGCTTGGGCAAGGAGACAGTGTCAAATATCGAGGGCTTGGAGTTTGAAAGATTCAGGCCTTTACCAGGCAAGTAAGAAAGATGCTAGCCACTTGCATTATGTGAAGTGTAAGACCAGTGTTTTTGGAGCTTAACCCCATACGAGGAACTAAAAGTCAGGATATCTGAACCTCTGCTGCTTCATTTTCATCTTTCTCCCACAAACATTCAAAAATATAAACCAACTGCTTGTCTTCCCCTCTGCTCAGTGGATTACAGAGCGCTCCTGCTGCTTCTTATCAGGGATAAAAGTAGAATTTGTATCCTGATAAAATTTGATAAAACAAAAGCTCCCAAGTAAACAAACATTATCGGCAGTGTGCCATGTATTCTGGAGTTCTGAATAAGACTAGTCTGATTTACTTGCCAAAATTATCAATCAGTAAGTCAGCTGAATTGACTTTACAGTCACACAGACAGGCAGGCTTTCAGTTAATGTTTGCCTCTTCTTCTTTTTAAATTTTTACACACAAATCATTTGGGTTAAATCTTTCATTTTTACCCTTTCATCAGCAGGGCACCCAATCTGCTGCTGCCCCCGCACTGTTTTTTTTTCCCTTTCAGTGCACCCAAATGCACTTTTCATCTGCTCTAAGATGTATTATAAATGTTCCTTTCATGTTAATGAGGGGATAATGAAGTCCCTCAATAGCACGACTGAAAGCGCCGCACTCTTTTAATGAAGGCTTTAAGTTGGCATATTTGATTTGTCTAATTTATTCTTCAGAGATTTTCTATTTGAAGATTTAATATTGAAAAGAGCAACTTGAAAGAGAAAAATGCAGGGCTTTTAAAGGAGGAGTTATTTTGAATGGGTAATAGGCATTGATCGGCCTTGCTGAATTGTCTCTCCGTGGTAAATACATTGGAAGGTACTGTAGCAGGCAGTGTTCCTGCAGAGAGCCTTTCAGACTAATTAGGGCAGATTTCCACCATGTTTCCAGAGACAGTGCAGCAAAAACACCTGAGGAGAAGCAGACAAATTAGTCGCATGGAAAGAGACGCAACTGGCAGGAATCATCTTTACATCTTTTCAGTTTTGTGATCAAAAATAGTGATAAAGTGATCAATTTAGTTATCTTGCTTAAACATGAAAAGAAAAGTACACATAACATAACCATATTTCTTTTTGTATTATATGAAAGATACATCTAATTACTGTAGCATCAGCTGGGTTTTCTCAGCCCATAAAGTCGCATTTAATCCTTAAAATGCATCTTTTAAATGACTAAATATTGAGATTTGTGGTTTTTCATTCGACAGAAACAGGATACAGTTCACTTACATACAAACATGCATCATATGATACATATACACCAACCCAAGCACAGTCAGTCTAATTCCCTAATTAACACATCTATAGTATGAATACAGCTGAAACAATTATCCCATCAATCAAATAGTCGATTGACAGAAAATTAGTTGGCAACAAAACAGTCAATAAATAGCCTCTCAAACATGTTGGGTTTCTCTCTCTCTCACGTCCTTTTTATTAATATATTTGTGTTTTTAGACTGCTGGCTGGACAAAACAAGGCGTTAGCTTTGGCTCACTTGTGGTGTTTTGACTTTAGATGGTCTAAGCATGTCATATGTGCCTCATTACTCACAATCATTTCTATTTTTTCCCCAGCTATGAGGCTCTGCACAGAGGAGTGTCGTGTCCTGGGTCATTCAGATCAGTGCTGGATGCCCCCCCTGGCCTCCCCGGCGTCTTCCTCCTCTGACTATCGCAGCAACCTCTACATCCCTGGGGAAGAAGCCCGCCAAGCCACCGACCTCTCCCAGGAAAAGACCCCACAGCCCTGCACTGACACTGGTCCCAACCGGAACCAGAGCTTCTCCACCTTCGGCAAGGACCCGGGTGGTGAGGATGGTGGAGAAGAGGAGAGGGGAGAGGATGGTGAGGGTGAAGCCAGAGATGAAGACCTGTGTGGGACCACTTCATTACTGTCTGAGATGAGCAGTGTGTTCCAGCGGTTGCTACCCCAGGGTCTGGACTCGTATGTCCAGGTCAATGAGAACCAGAAGGGGACTAGCCTGAGTGGGGTTGGAGTCCCCATGACTGGATCTTTAGATCGCAGGAGGGGCCATCTTCCTGGCAAGTCAAACCCCTCTGTGCACCAGCAAGGTGTGGCCGCCTGGGCCGCCAACACCCACTTCCAGAACCCGGGAAGTAGCATCGGCCCATCTGGCCACCACCAAGGTGGCAGTTACCATACCCTGAAACCCAGCACCAAGCTCAGCTGCCAGAGTAGTAGCCACAAGGGCTCACAGGCACCCAAAAACAGTCCCCAGAACAGCGGCCACACTCCCAAACCCCACAGCAGTCCCTTGCTCACAGCGCTGGTCAGCCCCACTCTAGTGCAGCCTTCCCCAGCCCCAGTGCCAGTGCCAGTTCCGCTCCCTGGGCCCTCCTCCAAATGGCTGCCGGCCATGGAGGAGATCCCAGAAAACTATGAGGAGGACGATTTTGACTCAGTGCTCAGCCACCTTCAGGGCAAACGCAGTGACAGCCGACATGAGCTGGTGGACGCCAGTGAGCTGGTAGCCGAGATCAACAAACTCTTGCAGGATGTTCGGCAGAGCTAAACTTCCTGTTTCCTTTTATCTTTATTTATTAGCCACTCACTGACTGCTTCCTTTACTTCAGAATGAAAGCGAGGTACTGTGGGTGGCAAAAGAAGGACAGAAAAAAATGAAGCAGCAACAGAAAAAAAAAAAGACCTGCAATTGTCGTTAAAGTTGCATTTCTAATGTAATAATTGTGTTTTGTGAATGCTAAATATCCAAAAAATGTTTGTAATTGCTGGTTTGGTACACAATGTACACTATGTGACGGTATTTATCTTTGTATTTTAAAAATACATTTGTATACTTATATTTATAAAAAAAAGTGTATATAAATTTAATCAGAAGTCTATTTTTATATTTTGAATGCATGTTGAGCAAAAAAAAAAGTTGAATCAAGACTTTGACATGCGATCGACATTCTACATATTTAAATTGTCTTTTGTATTGTGAATCTTTTTTTTTATTTGTCATTATGATATGTATACATGAATATATTAATGAATTATTGGTCTTTGTGGATTATTGTGGGGAACATGAATAAAATAAATAATAATACACAAACATTTTTCAGGCGTCTGTGGTTTATGTTTGTGTATATCTGTGCTAGATGGAACTTCTATAGTTTTTAATATGCCGTATGAAACACTGTTTACCTCCAGTGAAAGGGAACATGTTCTTTGTTCCATGCATGATTACAGTGCAGTGTCAAGCTGCTGTAAAAGTAAACTTGACATCTGACACAAAGTGTCAGCCTGCCTTGGACTGAAAGGAGTTAAAGTGGATCTCATAAGACATCAAACTCAACGTGGAACAGCAGCATGATTATTCCAGAGTCAGGTACAAACAATGGATAGAAAAGTGGGACTAAAAAGTATTGGAAGAAAAATGCAAAATAAGTAATTTCATGACTGTATGGATGATCAGCTTTTCTCTGTATGTCAACATAAACTGGATATCTTTGGACTAAAACAAAGACTGAATTATTAATTGATTAAATGAACGTATGAAAAATTATTGAATATAGTCATACAGTGGACCTACACCATCTGGTCAGTACATAAATCGTTATGTATCGTCTAAAAACTCATAAAGCTTAAGACTGAAATCCATGACAACACAGTACAACAGCACCCTTCACTAAACCCATCACAAGTCCTCATCTTCTCATCAGCAAATTTTGGTTCTTGTCAGAGTTTGCAATTTGTGCGACACGCTGCTGCTCATATGAAAACGCTTTGAAGCATTCCCTCAAACACTTAATGACTTGATACAGCCAGGATTGTCGTCTTAGCCCAGAAGCACGCCAAGCAGCTCGGCATTCTGTCAGCAATCTCAGAGCCACTTGAATTCACAAAACAAAAGAATCAAACTTGCAATGTGTGGTGGCTGATGGGAGAAATGTGCTGTGGAAGCAGATGGAAATAGCTGCTGTGAAGAGACACAGAGAGGTGCTGAGAGTTTCATGGAGGGGGTTTTGGATTTGACGGAGACACCGCCCTCCTCTGTTGCCTTAACAACTAGATAATGGGTGACACCTAGAGGTTCACCATGTGCACTGTAAACCAACGACTGTAGCACCCGTTCTTACCACCACATTACTACAACTACTAGCAGTACCCACCCCCGACATGGAACCACAGAGGAGCGAGAGCACACAACCAGACAGAGCCCCCTGGAGGACAAGCCACCACCCTGCAGCATTCAGAGGGAAATACTGCAGGGGAAATTTGACACACACTCCACGCAGACACAGACACAAATACAGGACATTATTGTCCATCAGAATAGATCACAAAATGGATAATCTAATATATAGGTTATAGCTAATATATATATTATCAGTAAGGACTGAAGGAAGTATAAAAATGACAATCACAATAGAAATAATTAAGAAATCATAAATCATTGAAATCTCCTAGCATGTGAATGTTTAAGTTTTGTTTGTTCATTAAATTGATGGCACATGATGAATGATCCCTTCTGTATGTTTGTGGAAATGTGCTGGATGTGATAGGTGGGTAGATAAACCTTTCCTGTATTATATTACACATAGCATCTAATGTATTATTGACCCACAGTCAGGTTACTATGCCATAACCAGTTAAAACATCAGGATGCTCTGCATCAGGCCAGCGTACATTATTTCTAGAACATTCTGACTCACTCCAGAGTGACATCTTCATTTCCTGATCTGTCTGGCAGGCTTTTGTTTTTGTATTCCAGCTGCTGTGAAGTCGAACAGATTGGTTGTGTGTGTAGTTTAAAATGTGTCTTTGTTTTGAACAGCACGGAGCTCATTCACACCTTTAGATACTAAGACATTATTACTGATTATGCCATTGTTAAGGAATAGACCAATCAGCATGTTTGAAGAGCCTGACATCATCACTGTCCACTGATGGGCAGTAACGTGGGAGATAGCAGGACCATGCAGAGTGCTTGGAAGTACCGACATTACTTTGAGTTTGACTCCGGTGAAAAGTTCCTCCTCAAATCTGAGCAAGCACCCAGCAAATGTAAAGTAACTGGATTACTTTCTTGGAGAAGTAATTAGTAATTAATGACTATTTCCAAGTAACTTGACCAACACTGATCCTGTCCACATCAACCTTCTTCGCACCACTTACTACACTGTTGCTCTTTGCAGGCTCTAGACGCGGGCATGGTAGAGCATCATCCCCATTACTGTCAGAAGCCGGGGCCTGTGTGCTGGTATTCCTGGACTCCATAGTGCACCTGACATTTTGAAACCATTCCCAGTGTATAGACACAAAAACAAAATGAAGTCCAGAACCTTGTATTGTAGATCCTTTAGGTTGTCATCAGTAACCTGAATCAGAGATATGTAACGTAACATTGAAATCTTTTTTCAATTGATCCAAAAGGTCACATGCCACCCTGCTGCTCATCCAGCTCTGCTGGCTACCCGTAGCAGTCCGCATAAAATTCAGATCCCTAATGCTGACTACAAAGTAGTCTCTGGTTATGCACCCACCTCCTTCAGTGTCTTCATACAGACATATGCTCAGGGCAATCCAAACTTTTCTCTTCTGTTGTTCCCCGTTAGTGGAAGTCTACCAGATCAGGTGCATCAACCTGATACAAAAAGAGCAATGTGTCTGAAAATTTCCACTGCGATATGTTTGGAAGAGATTGATCAATAAAGTTTGGAGAAGATATCAAGAATTAATCACACTGTCTCAACCATTTTACGAGAAGAGGTCAAAATATGTCATTCCAACTTTAAGCGCAACAGTGTATACAAGCATACATAAGCATATGGATTATACATCCTCACACACACACGAAGAAGGAAGTCAAGAATAGAAGTTTCCTTGATAGAGCAGAATAGACTGTCAGGTTAACAGAGATGAACTGACTGTGCTGACGGTAAGAAGCTTAAAACCTGCAGCCATGATCTCATGAGGACTGACAGACATAACGGACTGTCTTTGTATTTCCATTCAAAAGAAGAAATGATGGGACTGTACAATTTGCACGTTTGAAAAAAACAGCTGAATGAACAAAAGAACAAAATGTAGAATGTCACACTGGCCTTTAGGCATCAGTGTAGTCCTGATGCTGGTTAGTGAACTTGTGTTTTCTGTTGTATTTATGGACAGGTTTCAGTTTCAGTAACACAAAAACACGTGGAGAAAAAATAACAACATTGCTACAATCAATCTGATTCTTCTCCTCTCTGAGGTTCAGAGGACAGACAGAGCGAGTGAGCATCAGGGATAGAGACAGAGAGAGAGAGACAGACAGACAGAGAGAGACAGACAGGCAGACAGACAGTGAGTACTAAAGAGACAGATAGAAGAGGAGGAAATATGCCTGCAAAGAGAGAGGCAGAGGTAGAGAGACACAACAAAGCTTTTAATGCAATTCAGCCCTTTTTGTGACACCACACACACACACACACACACACACACACACACACACACACACTTTGTCTGCTATCTCGTCTGTACAGATCCCCTCAGTGACAGTGGGAATGAAGCCACCAATGTTACTATTGTCGTGGCTTCACTGATACACAGTGTGTGTGTGTGTGTGTGTGTGTGTGTGTGTGTGTGTGTGTGTGTGTGTGTGTGTCAGTCCGCAGTGTTTATGCAGAATCTGAGATTTAAGCAGCGCCATTCAGGGTGTGTGTGTGTGTACCATGGGTGTGTATGCTGCCATTATCAGTTTTGTATTGACAGACAGACAGACAGAGGATGACAGCTGATTGATGAGAGACATTCATCTTGTTGAGATCTTCAAACACTCTGCTGTCTCAGGCTTTTTACACTTATTTTGTTTTCTGTTCTCTGACAGCAGCTGGAAATGACATCTGCATAGAGCGTCTGTGCAGTGACATCACCGAAGCAAATACCCTCATCCTACCTCGGGTCCCGAACACTGTCCTCATCCCTGTAACTCTGTGAGCTTGCATGCTGATGTGAGCTGGCATCAGGGCGACCCATGTCTGACGTATCTCACCAATGACAAGACAATCATATGTTCTGCTTTTGTGAGTGTAAATGCTACAACAGGTGATCAGTGGAAGAGTGAGGGACGTTTCTTTTACTAGAGGAGCTGGTCAGACTTTTTGAACAGGGCTGGATCTAGGCTTTTAGTGGCCCTACGCAAGATGTTTGTGGCCCTTAAAAAGCTGTAGTACACTCAAAGAGTTCTAAGTCGAACTATTTTGTTTGGATTAGTTCTCTTTTTTACCACAGGACCTGTCTAATAAATGAGAGTGAGCTTTGGGGCTTAACCTTTTATTTGTCTTTAGATTTGTGACGTAGTGTTATAATAGGAGATTTCAGCAATGAGGAACAATCAGACTACATTCATGATTTTATTGAGAATCATTCTAAAGTTCCAGGGCGTCTCCGTAACCATAGTACTAGTACATATGTATCTTTAAATTACTATAAGCAGGAATACATCACATTGAAGAGAGAAGTTAAGTGTTTAACCAAGGTGTGTGTGGGTCATGCAGACTGTATGAGGAGTTTTCATAAAGTGCCTTCAGTACTGACCGATGCGTATTAGCGATTAAAAAACAGAGTGCAGCTGCACATGCATTGAAACAGCTATTCTCTGAGAGCCTGCTCATTCCAGTTGACATACTGTAAATAGTATAAAAGAACCCGGTGAGCATACATTGTGGAGATATCTTGTACATTACAGTAAACATGTCATGGTGGAGCCGATCATCGCTCCGTTTTCACTTTGGTTTCCACCTCGTACAAAGCAACACAGCTGCTTTTTTGTCTTTGAGGTGATGCACTTGTGTTTTCATAACAGCAACACCAGAAGATGTTTTTCACTTGGATTACCGCTGCAACAATAACCACGGTGTGTGTAAGTGCATTTTTATGTGTGTGGGTGGGTGTGTGTTTCTCTCTATGTGAGTGGTAGCAGCACTGTAGTGTGAAAGAAAGCTTATAGCCACAGTGGGAGGGATGCTGTCCACAAAGACACACACACACACACACACACACACACACACACACACTCAGACACTGATGAGAAGGGCTGGCAATGGTTAGATAATGGACCATCAGCTGAACAATAGCTGCTGTCTGTGAGTGTGCATATGAGTGGATGTCTTATTATCTCGGTGCGTCTTTGTTTTTTGTGTCCACCATTTGCGAGCGTTTAGATTTTTTTGATTGTTTTGTGCGACACGTTTTGGGTAATGACTGTGTGAACGTGCTCTCTAGACACACATGAGCATGTACGTGTGTGTGAAATTGTGGTCGATGTACTGTATGTCCAGTATGTGTCTCCGATGATCCACCAGTGTTTGTGAGCCAGTGTGTGTGTGTGTGTGTGTGTGTCTGAATGTGTGAGGGCTCAAAAAACCAGTGTAATCTCTCTGTATAAGGGAGTAAACACCAAGGTGGGTTGCTGGCTACTATCTGTGGACACACTGTGGCTGGACCACAGCAGATTAGCCTGATATCACTGTTTGTGTGTGTGTGTGGGTGTGTAAGAGAGAATGTGTGTAAGGACACACTGGGCTGATGGAAGTCGATGTGTGCAGGGGGTTAATCTTGTCTAACCTTACAGAATGTGATTTCTGACTGCGTGTGTTAAAAAAATGAAGCCTTGAATTACAGAAAAAAGAAGTGTGGCTTCCTGCAACAGCCAGTTTAACTTCAACAAAAATCCTAATAATAATTTCACAATAAAAATATGATGTCAGTTGACACACATTTGCCACTAATTTTCACAGTACACCATCAAAAAGTGATAACATGCTCCAAAATATACAAAGGAGACTTTGTATTGCACCCCTATAACTTGTTGGACTGGTGATGGGTAGTCAAAATGCAGACGGTGTCTGAGAAAGCCAGGCTCCTACATTACCCACAATGCAGCTCCTGTCACCAGCTCAGTTTGAGATCCAGGTGTGTGCTCCAGATTATGAAATGAGGAGCGTGCTAAGATTCTCTGCTAATGATATGATACTTCCTGTCTCTCAGGTGGGTGTGGTCTCCTCCGCCCTCTTGGTTTGGAAGTTTTGTGAATGTGGAGTGAATGGATTGAAACAGATTGTGAGATGGGTCTCAAACAAAGTTCATTTCCTCCTGATCTGTCTGTCTGAAAGAGAACATTTGAGCGTCCGAGCATTCAGAAGATATAAGGCTTGAGCAAAATGAGTCAAATATTTACTTCAAGGACTATGAGCTGAATGAAAGGTTCATAATCTGAGGTCATGTCCATGTGTCCATCTCCCAAAGAGGAGCGCACATAGAAATGATTCTTCGGTGCTCTTCACACACCACTGGAGACATTAAAGCCTTTATTATATATATTTTATTATTATATTTGGTAATAGCTCAAATCAGAATGTGGATATGTGATGGACGTTCAATTTAGTTCAGCTCTTCACCGGTGAAAATGTACATCCATATCACTTTTTTGATATTAATACTATTAAAACTATAAGGATCAGACATTTTGAGTCAGGTTTGTCTCTGTAATAACATTTAAAGAGTACAGTGTAGACCTGCTCCACATGGAAGTATTATAGATGAGACTGACACAAAATAGCTAGGCAGATTAGGACTAAAGTACTACACAACCCATGTGGAATCAAATCAAAATTGCACTCAGTTTATTCACAGCAAGCGTCTCATGGCATCTCAAACCACACCACAACTTTAATACGGCAGAGAAAAGAAAATGGCCCATCCATTTATATATAATAAGGCAAACTAAAATCTAATAGACCTGGTAAAAAAGAAAAAAAACAGTGAAACAAAACTTGTTGGAAAACATTCTAAACTGCAGGTGATGAGCCTAAAATATAAGATTATATTTAATGGACTATTTTAAATATCTCAGCACTGCTTGTGCTTGTGCATACCTGTTTCTTGGCCTGATCTGTGTAAATGATCACTGTAAGCTTCAGTCCCTCGCCTCACAGTAAGTGTAACAAATGAAATATATGTAACAAATAATATGAGCTAATGACATTTTTCATGGTCCGATAATTTCAATATTAAAATGATGCTTCTAAACATTTTAAAATTGGAGCAAACCAGTTCAAACTCTGCTGTTCTCTGAGATGTGTCTCAATGCCTCCCTCCCCTTCTTATAAACTGCCTGCTCCTAGTGCTGGACATCCTGTCACCCTTCCTTCCACTTGGGGTTGGGTGTTAAACCTAAATCACACCTTTTCTTTTCTTATTTTATATGACTGAACTGACCCATAAAGGCCAGTGTCAGCACATACACAAACATTTCTCTATTTTCCACCTGGTCACTCATTATCACAGCTGCTGCTGGCCACCGCGCAGCTTCAGCATCAGCAGTGTGTCTGATCTCATTCACACACATGTGAGTGTGTGTGTGTGTGCGCGTGTACTCCAACATATCTCTCACCTGAGTCACAGCATCACACTTGCCAAGAAACCTCCTTACAAGAAGATACAGTAACACCCGACTTGGCAAACTGCAGCTCTGCACCGTGTAACCTGCCACACAGCATACGTTTCTCCACGCCGCGCTGCATCAACAGCAAGCAAACGCTTCTCGCTGCCAGAGAGGCGCGACCATCGCCGCTGATGAATTAATCTGCTAACAAAGCTGCCTGCCATATTAATAAAGACATGTTTGTCATCACGCCTGACACCTTCTATTGCTGGGTGTGAGGGTGATATCTGTGTGTGTGTGTGTGGGGGAAGAAGCAGCTGACCCTGGTGTGAGCGATTCATTGCCACTGAGAAGAACAAAACAAAAAGGGTGAAAGAGGGTCTTAAAAACAAGTCCACTGTATTCACTGTGCATTAAAATGAGGTCTTTGTGTTTCACATCCTGTTTGTGCCACAGCATCTATCTGTCTGCCCGTGTGTTTGCGTTCCTTTCACATTTTTCCTACCACTAGGTGGAGCTCTTCCTGTTCCTCAGGAGCCTTTCCTCACTCTCTGCTCCCTTCCCTCCCGGTGGATGTGGCTGCCAGCTCTCCGACTAAAGCAGCAAATGGATCAGCGGTGGAATAACAAAAGGATGGATATGATCCCTCGATATCCCCTCTTTCTCCAACTCTGGCCTGCTCTCCAACTGGCACCGGCATGTGTCTCATATCTGGCGTGTGTCTCCGCTCTGATTTAGCAGGATTACATTTACACCTGGTGTTAAAATGCATCTCCGGTACACACACTTAAATTGGATTTCTTTTCCCATCTCCAAAGCCTCAACAGATTGATACGCACATCTGTTGTCGTTTTTTCCCTTTTTACACCAACAGCAATGCATAAATGATCAGTTCAAGCGTGAGATACAGTTTACACACCTTCTCCGCGCCAGATCAACTTCAGTCACAGGCGGAACTGTTCTGGCACGGCACTAAATACATCAGGAGCAGTATGCGTTATAAATACTGTCTAATCCAGATACTAAACACATACTCATCACTGATGGCCTTTGAAAATGAAAGTAAAAAGTTTTTCACTCACTGTACCCTGTTTCTCCCACTCCACACTGAATGTAGCTGTTGGTGACAATGTATCCGGTTATTTAATTAAGCACAACTTCATTTTGTTCTATGCTCCATGTATGAATCATATAAAATGAAATAATAAAAGACTCTTTTCTCCGGCATCATTATAACTCTGGTGTTGCTTTAAGGCAATTAATTATTTCCCCACAATTCTTCTTTAACTCTTTAACCCTGTAAACTCCAGAGGACCTGTGCTGATTTCACTGTAGCTCAGAGGATCAGCAGAAGTGTACATTACATTCATATCTATGGCTCTTTTTTCACAGTTTTTCACCGTAAATCTCGAAATGCCTCTGCTGACTCAGTGTCCCCGGTTTTATGATCTACTGGAAGCTGTCAGATTGTCCACCGTGCAGAGTAGAAAGAGACAAAGACATTGTGAGTTCAAGTGTACATTATCACCATCAGTAAACAGAGGGACGTAGCTGGCTCGGCTTGCACTGCGGACAGTTCATGGAAGTGAGGACTGACCGGATCACGGTGACTCTTCCACATATAAACTGGGTGATTTTTTTTTTTTTTTCACTCATGTAGCTATACTGTTTGTTCTGACAAAAGAACAATTGTAATGTTTTTTAGAGTTGTGTTTTTTTCAGTTTAAAAAGCTGCAAATGCCAAATATTTGGTATCAGATTAAAGAGGAAGATGTGATGGTTTTTTCAAATTAAAACAACTCGAAAAATGTCATTTCAGTAACAGTTCCTCGTGAACTGCAGCAATATGCTACAATTCATGAAGGTCATAATGTCATAATTTAAGCAGCAGATGCTGAAATATCCTGACTTTTTGTCCTTACAGGTAAAGCTCAAAAACACTGAATCCTAATGTAATTCAACAGCATCTTCCATTTGGCTATGCCTGCTTGGTAAACATTCACATCTTTAAACTACACACTTCAAAACATTCTGTTCTTCTGTCTGAAGAAGAAATGACCAATGAAAAAGATGACTCCATGTGTGCTGAGCACGCTCATGAAGTCTGAGTGTGTGAGTCTGATTGGTAATTTAGTCTTTCTTGGTAAATGCTGCCTTTGTGTATAATACTTTACTGTTTCTGTGTGTTTGGAAGACAAAAACTTTGCCTTTACCTGATATGTATTTAATAGTTTGAGTGGTTTACCATGGTGGCTTGAGGCGAGGCACCTGAGAGGTCAATATTTCCTCTCCAATAGAGCAAATCAGAACCCACTAAGAAGCACGACTAATTAGAAAGTGATGTCTGAAACGCAGACATTAAAGGCCCTATAGATCATTGATAGGGCCTGTAATGTCACTGTGTTAAGTGTCCTCTGTCCTAGATATAAAACAGCACACACAAAGTGATACATCCTTGGCAATCTTTCATTCCAAAGTGTTGATTGACAGGTGGATATTGGTTGGCCTGGGCTTTGGCAGGGTTTAGCTATCGCAGGCTGGTGTAGTGGAGCACAGACTCTGTGCCCAGGGGCCTCCTCACCCTTAATCTATCTTTGATGACGACGTCTTGACAAACATACTAGTATAAGCCTTAACCGCAGTTCGAGCCTCACAAGGCTTTACTGTGCCTCATTATGAAGACATACACCAAATGACACACGGCAAAGACCTTCATTAAGAACCAACAGAACCTCTCTTAAAGCCTTAGTTTCTGTACATATTGAGTTCATCTGCAGGTGGATTAGATGTGATCTTTGATCTGACCCAAAAGACAAAGAAATTAGTTCTTATTATTGAAAAGTGTACAGTTTTGGTTTTATCCACCAAGGTTTTGAGATATCTGATGATGGTCTGGTGATATTTCTGCCTTCATCCCATTTAAATGAAGCACAATAGAATATCCAGCAGCACGTGGTGCTCACTGAAAAATGACATTAGAAAAGCTTCAGCAGCAACATCTCTATCCACAAGCAGCATCCATCTTAATTAGTCTGGACCAGTAAAATTCATCATGCAAATGAATCATTATTTGAAGGCAGGAAGTTACATTAATCCAGAACCAACAAAAGGGAGTAAGAGTGAATTCAATAGACAAGTCAAATATTCATCACATACTGACTGATGTAATGATTTAGACCTTCAGCTAGGTAGCTCTGTGCTATGCCATCGATCCTCAAAAGTTAAGAGTGAAATTTGACAATAAATCCTTAAACAGAGAATACTATGAAGGTGAAGGTAAGATAAAATAGGGGATCTTCAAACAAGTCATTACATTAATCCAGACAGTGAAAAAAGCATAAATTATTCATAAAAAAATAGTAAAAAATCTAATTCTCAGGTGGAAAAAACATGACTGATGTACGAGAAGTGATCTAAAATAAGTCCAGGGTTCTTACCAGAGGGTACAACATGTTGAGTTGAGAGCAGGCATAACATGATGCTTTGGAAGAGTAAAGCTGAAGAAAAAAATCTGCCATCTGATCCTTAACCACAGCACAGCAATTATGTAAGCAAAAGGAGTAAATAAAGACAAAATAAAATTGGTCCTAATGGAGCCTTGAGGCACCCCATATATAGATACAGCCTGAGATGATAAAACCATCAACAGACACAACAACTTATTATTATTTTTTAGAAAAGTAGGAGGACAGAGATACCAACTCATGTTCTCAGTCTTTGAATGCAATGACCCACCATATCACAGACCATTGATATGTGTGGCAGGGTGGCCCCACTCAGTCCTATTTTTCTGTAATTGGGGTATATTAAATTACAGTGGCCTTCCACCTCTGCTCCCCACCCACTGTGTGTCATCAGACTGTGAGCAATCGTCCTTCTTCGTTTTGACCACGGGGCAGTGTTGTAAGCATTATAGATGGGAGAGAATCATTTCTCAGGTGTGCGTCTTATCCGGGGCAGACTTTGGTGAGGCAGTGCGGCTTGGTTTGGCGTGGACCACAGTTTACTTTTCAAACTTTAGAGCTGGCCAGTGGTCTGGCTGGAGTGGTGTGTGTGGTGGTCCAGGTGCTGCACGGCATGCGTTTTGTGACTCCCGTTTTGCATCGTCAGCAGTGTTTGCTGTAACTGTGTGCCAACAATTTGTGTGTGGTTTTTCACGCGTGATGTAACAGGTGTCCTGTGGTTGACCGTAGACTGATTGTCCCTGTATTAATTCCTTGGTGTGAAATTCCCCTAGGTGGCATTGTTGGGTTATTAGTTCAGTATAAATTAGATACCCTGGTAGCCTTGCCACATATGGTAATGCTAAAAGCAAAATCAGCACTCAGTATTGACAACAGGCTCCATCAAGATATCACTACTCTGAAGTCTCTGTGTCATAACCTTTTTTTTTTTTTTTTTTTAGTTAGTTAGTTAGTTTTTTAGTTTCAGTCTTTGAATAATCAGGAATGCATTTGGAAGATGACGAACTGTTAATGGAATGATTGGAAGGTATGAGATGGTGAGATGGTTTCAATTAATTCTAGGATGGTAATTCCCTTTAAAACATGCAAAATATTCCACAAGATAAGTCCAATAAAAAAGCAGGGAAGTGAATCTTTGGTCAAATGTCTTTAATCTTGTCTGTGAAAAAAACTTTTAGTCTGCATTTGAGGCATTAAGGTCACCAGAAGAACCAGGGTTGACTAGACAATCAGTGGTCTTAAATAAGAATCCAGGCTTGTGCTGATTGGAGGTGATAAGCTCTATAACTTTAATTTCAATGTTATAAGATTGGAATAAAATGTATTATGATTATAGTACCCAGAGTTTGGATTTCTTCCAGTCTCTCAATCGTCCTGCACTCCCTTTTTATGCCACAGATTCTTCCAGTAATCCAAGGTGATACAAAAAGATCATTTGAATCTACATAGACATTTTGGTGAAGAAAGACTGAGATCTAAGGCAGCTGTTCAAAGCAGTTCACTAAATTATTAATGTTTTAATATAAATCTAAGGATTCAGCCAACTTCACAAATAAGGAGGACGATCTTAAAGCACTGATGTAAAAGATGAGTGAGAAACTGTTTATGAGGATTTCTCTTCACATAAAACACAGAGATAAAAACAAGAGCAGATCAGAGATAAAAATGGGTCTTGAACAAAACTTTAAAAAATGGATAGATAAGATAAGACATGCTTTAATGATCCCACGCTGGGGAAATTCATATACTGTACATTTACATTTAGTCATTTAGCTGATGCCTTCGGGACTTACAGCGAGGGAAACAACAAGTTACAGTGTGATAAGAAAGTGTTAGTGCAGCAGTAAGTGCTGTGACAGTTCTTAAAGGGGTAGATTTATCATGTCCACTTGTTGGTAGTGTTGGAGAGGAGGTCCTCTCTGAAGAGCTGGAGGTCTTCAGGAGATTTTTAAAGGTAGAGAGGGACGCCCCTGATCTGGTAGGAACTGGTAGGACATTCCACCAATGGAGAGCAACAGAGAAAAAGAGTCTGGATTGCCTTGAGCGAACAGGTGGCAGAGCCAGGCGTCGCTCATTGGAGGAATGCAACAGTCGTGAGGTAACATATGTCTGTACAAGGGCATTCAGGTAGGTGGGTGCAGTACCGAAGACAACTTTGTATGTGAGCATTAGCACTTTGAATTTAATCCAGGCTGCAACAGGTAGCCAGTGGAGCTCAATGAGCAGCAGGGTGACATGTGACCTCTTGGGTTGGTTGTAGACCAGGCGAGCCATCACATTCTGGATCATCTGAAGAGGTTTCACTTTGCAGGCTGGGAGGCCTGTCAGGAGGATGTTACAGTAGTCTAGTCATGATATGACCACAGCTTGTGTCAGGAGTTGGCTAACTATACTAAGCATAGTCACCTATAATCTGGATTCTGTCACATATGGCATATCGCACGTGTGAATTATTAAGAATGGCAGACAAGGGGCGGCCCGTGGCGTAGTGGGTTAAGCGACCGCCCCATGTATGGAGGCTACAGTCCTCGCTGCAGCGGCTCCGGTTCGTCTCCCGCATCGGACGCCCATTTGCTGCGTGTCACTCCCCCTCTCTCTGCCCCCTGTTTCCTGTCCATCTTCAGCTGCACTATCATTAAAGGCATAAAACGGCCAAAAAAATAATCTTTAAAAAAAAAAAAAAAATGGCAGACAAAGTAAGTCAAAATATTGTAGTCTAGGTCCACAGCTTTTCAAGCATATCCTATGGTCTTCATCAGTAAACTCAGTTGTATATATATTTAAAGGTGAGGTCAGTCATAGTGGAGAAAGAACACCACCTGTTGCATTGCATGCACAGTCACAGTGACATTTTGTAGTACACACATCTACCCCTGTAGAATCTAGATGTATGGGTGTGTTCAAGATGTTCTTTCTGTCTAAAGACACACTATCTCTCTCGTAAATCGACACATTTAAATAAGACTTATTTAAATACATACAGTGGTTTGAACATATCTCCCACACGGATAACAGCATAATAAAACATGCCCTCAAACGGGGTGACAGGGGCTGGCCTTTGTGGATGGATAAAATACCACCACAAATTCATATTATGAATTTGCAGGCTGTTTTTATTATGGATGTGTCAGAAGCAATGTAGAGAGGGATGTGAATCCTGTCACCAAGGTCCTGTACAGCAAGCTTTACCCTCTCTTCAGTGTGAAGGTGGCTCTCTTGGAATCACAGCATGGTGTGTGGTTCGTTGTGATGTTGGAATGTGAATGGATGCCATTAACTTCAGACCTTCCAGTCCAATCTTTCTTGCCATGTGCAGAAAGCCAGAACACCTGGAGAACAGAGAGGTTCTCTTTTAAGATGTTTTAACACAAGGCTGTGTGTGATGATAGTGAAAAGACTCAGATCATTTCGATTCAACTGGCAAACAGTTCAGTCTAAAAAATACTATTCAATTGGTCACCCACAAATCATTTACAAAAAAATGTATTACGATTATTTGGTGCAGCCATTCTGTTTGGTGTCAGTCTTATCAATTGTGGGTGAAATGGAACATATGATGTTTTTAGTCATCCAACACCATCTGGAATTGTTCAAACAGCAGAACTAGAATACAGGACTCATCAGACAAGCAGCACACAATGAGTTGGATGAGGCTATATGAGGTGTTGCAACTGCCTTAGACTTAGTCATGTATGAGTATCATTAAACATGCTGGTAGTCTCCATACAAACCTGTCACTGCTGAGAGAGGGTGAACATGTAAAGTGTGCATTGACACCATCCTTACCCAGCACTAGGGCGTTTTAGTATAGTGTGCTGGTATAAAATACCCCTCACAGTGTGTGTGTGTGTGTGTGTGTGTGTCCCTCCCTCCCTTTCCTCATGGTGGCCCCTCTCCCCTTCAGTCCCCCAGCCCTGTAGGCCTCCCTGATCCTGTCACTTTGTACTGGTAAAATTCTTCAGCATAGCAGCATCCCATTTTTTTAAATCATAGAGTATATTTTGTAATAAAAGTTATTTATAAGCTGAGTATTTAACATGAATTTATTTTATATAAATGTATCTCCACTAAATCAAGGCGGTCTAAAACACACAGGGCGGACTCTGCTGCACATGCATTTACATTCACATTTGCATTTAGTCATTTAGCAGACACTTTTATCCAAAGCGACTTACAGAGAAGGGAACAATCAAGGTACAGTGTGATAAGAAGCAAAAGAATGTTAATGAATCTATAAATGTATCTATACATTTATGTTATTGCCATTTTGTTGATCTCACCTATTAAAAGCAAATATGTGTGGGTGGGTCAAGTAATCATGATCTCAAAATGTCTATGTGTAATTATCATTGTTGCATAACATTATTTTCTACAATGAACACATGTAAGGTTCTATCCATGGCGTTCAGCAACAGGTTGTATTTTATTAACAAAATGACCAACCATGGCATCATTACAAACAAGATGAGTTCAATAAATATTAAATAACTGTCCACAGGGCCTCCCTTGCACAGAAAATCCACCAACCAACTTGCACAGTTGGCACAGTTATTCTGTCAAAACCTGCTGGTTTAATCACACTGTCCCCAGATGAATTTTGACAAAGGACACATCCCACTTCCTTCCAGCAACAAATAATGACATCTCCTCTCACTAGTTTACCAATTGTGATTGAAAGTCCTTTCTATTTACCCTAAACCATTGAAGTAGGCGTCTGCAGCTAGTGGAGAAATGGTTATCTCTCTCTCTCTCTCTCTCTCTCTCTCTCTCTCTCTCTCTCTCTCTCTCTCTATATATATATATATATATATATATATATATATATATATATATATATATATATATATATATATATATATATATATATATATATATAGGCCATATATTATAGCATGCCGTTCAGGAAATGAAACCTTTGAATATATTGAATGAAACTTTGAATATATGGAATGAAAATAAACGTACTAATAAACCAGAAGAAACTGGTTTGGGACATAGAACATGGGTGGTTAAATGATGAACATCCAGAAAAAAAAGTAAATCAAGTAAATACATAAATTATATATATTATATATATATATATTATATATTATATATAAATTAGATTAAATATAAAAGCAGATCAGCACTGTCTAAGAGCTGCTGTAATGATATGGAGTACATTTACACAATTTGACAGTTCAGACAATGAGAATTTGCTTAACAGCATCAGACATTGTCTCCTAAACTCCAATTCCTCGTTTCCTACTCTTCAGCTTGCCTTTCTCTCCTCCTCTCTTCCTCCCCTCCTTGCTGTTGTAAATCCACTTTCCTCTAAGCCACGTGTGACTGACTCTAGCAGAGCTGATTGCTTCTAATTACTCCAACACATTGCTAATTAAACCGTTGACACAAATTGATGCACATGCACAGATATGATCTACAAAACAAAAACCTTATGTTGTCTTATGCTTATGAGATCTTAAGCCATGACTGTCAATCTATACCCGAATTTTAATGTTTTTTTAAGGAATTTTAATGATAGTTAAACATGAAACCTGAAATGTTTGCTTTCTTTTCGAGACTGAGATGAGAGAACAGATGAATATCAATATCATGTATGTGTGTTATGTATAGTTGGAGTCAGGATGTGGTTAGCCTATCTTGGCACAATGACTGGATATATCTGTGTCGGCTGCCATGTCTCAATTAAAGTTTGTTTTCTTCTCATTTTTGTTATTCTCTCAAAATGTGACCCAAGCCAGCTCTAGCATAAATATGATAACAACTCACCAGCCTGGGAAATCCCAAAATGCCTTGATTGTTCTGATCCAAAAGACAGCATGGTGATAGCCAGGTGAACAACTTATGGCTTTCCCAAAGACTTTGCCTGACTCAGCTATTGTTCCAGGGATTCTCCATTCACTGCCAGGACCGAACAATAAAATCGGGGAAGAGCAAGTGGCGCTTCGAGGTCAACAAGCAGTGCTTGGATGTGGAAATCATTTCTATGAGTTTCTTTCTTCTGCTCTAAATCACCCAATGATTGGATGCTGCCCTTATTATCTCAATTTATTGGTTATACTCACAACGTTTTACTTTCCAACACCAGAGAGACCCTGGACAAGATGAATTATAGAGAGAAAGAGACCTCACATCCGGAGTTAACACCAACCTATAGAAAGTCCTGCAAAGATATCACCAGCAAAGCAGCTGTTCTATGTGCTACGCCATGTTCCCTGCCCATGGCTACTCTCCTCTCTCTTACCTGGACCCGAGAATGCTGTGCATTGACTATAGTTCAGCATTCAGTACCATTTTGCCGTACAAGCTTATCATCAAGCTTGGAGATCTGGGAATCAACTCTGACTATGCGATTGGATCCTGATCCTTGGATCTACAGGTCAACAGGTCATCAGGTCTATTGGTCTGCAAGTCATCGGGCCTACAGGTCATCAGGTCTACAGGTCATTGGGTCTACAGATCATCGGGTCTACGGGTCATCGGGTCTACAGGTCATCAGGTCTACAGGTCATCAGGTCTATTGGTCTGCAAGTCACCGGGCCTACAGGTCATCAGGTCTACAGGTCATCGGGTCTACAGGTCATCGGGTCTACAGGTCATCAGGTCTACAGGTCATCGGGTCTACAGGTCACCGGGCCTACAGGTCATCAGGTCTACAGGTCATCAGGTCTACAGGTCATCGGTTCTACAGGTCATTGGGTCTACAGGTCATCAGTTTGCCTGAAACTTTTTTTTTTATTATTTAATGCTGAAATGGTTTACATGTCTATTTACATCTATATTGATACAGCATACAGTGTATATTACCTATTCATACCTTCTAGCATCACATTATATATACACTGTAAATCAGGAACACATAATCAGTCTAGTCCTGAACAAACTAGTGGCATCCATTACGATAGTTTACAGATCCACTTTCATCTTTTGTACTTGCTATAGTTGCGTGCTCTGAGGGATTATAGCACAATTTAGGGTGCACAACGTTACCAGAAAAAGTGGATTCTCTCTGGATAATCTATCTGTTGTTTTGATCGTCTCACTGTTGTTGTTTCTTGCCCTGTTGGACCTATTTTTAGCTGTGATCCCAGATCTCAGCAGCACTTTTATTATAACGCATAAAACTGATGGCCAGAGCGAGGAAAATAAAATCCAATTTGTGAGAGCTGTATAGTTTTCCTCCAATGCACCAACATGAAAATTATATCAATCCTGTCATCTCAGAAAGGAAGCAGATAAGCATACTTCCCAAAATGTTGAATTATTCTGATAAAACCCAACACCAAATCTTGAAGAAGCCCAACTTTAAAGTTAGAAAAATGGTATTCATGAGAAAAAACACCCGACCACACACACGTTCCACAGGATGGCAGGGATTACTCATTCTGGCTCCATAGCACAGTGAGCCAGACGGTAAAATCAATTAAGTTTAGCTTGTGGCTTCACTAGTTAAAGCATCTGCAAATAGTTGATAAATGTCAGCTCTCTCATCATTCAATCTCTCTCCACACAAGCCAGAATCCTCCATAATCACAAGGAAACTACACTCACAGACACAAAGTTGAGATTTTTTTCTTTATGATTCACCTGATATAAACTGCGACAGTAAGTGTGGAGCTACAGTAAGTGTCATTTTGCATTTATCGTGGTGACATATATATAATTATCAGTTGACAGATAGCATAATGCCTAATTTGTTATTGTGTGTGGAGGTGCTTTCATCTCTCTGCCTATTATTAGCTGTCTTTATCTGCGTGCAGAACAGATCTGTGATGGATTAAAAGAAGTCAACGCCAGCATCTCATCTGCCAGCATATTTCATAGCTCTCTCTCTATAGTTCATTTTAGATGGGCTAGGTAGGATTGCATGCAAACTCAGTGGATGCCAGTTGCTCAATGCTAATTTGAACAACAGTTAGCTGATCTGAGAACTGAATGAACCTAGTGAACAGAGATAAAAAGAGAGAGTAACTGAAGGTAAGTAACAGAAAGGACTAGAGTGTGATGAGTTCTGAGATCTGTCTGATGCTCACTGCTATCTTACAGTTAACCTCTGTATAGTTACTACATTGGCTGTTTTAGGTGAATAGACTACACAAACAGCCTGTCTAATTTCCAATTCTGTCTAATTTTATGTGGAGAAGATCAGTTTTCTGTGCGAACAAGCAGCTCTAAGTGTGCCTAATTACTCCTGTGCCTAAATGCTTAGCCCTTTATCAGGCAAAGAACCATATATGGTCACTTCCACAGGATTTTAAAATGGTACCCCATGTCTCTCAATGAAAGAGCAGACTTTTTCCAGCCAACCAGCAAATGCCAGGCTACGCCACAGGTAGCATTGCTATCGCCTCTAATGAACATCTGATTGTTAATTTGGAAATAAATGTTCCACATATATTTTTTTAATGTTGACTTTGATTGGCAGCCTAAAGATGAAAAAGATTTTTTTAAAGACATTGATAATGTTAACATACATATTTGAAATTGTAATGCCATGAGAAAAAGCAGCAGCCATAAAGGAGTTATCCAATGTTTCATTTACTTTATATGTTAAAAACGTACCAAACTGAACTGTATGAACTGAACCGAACTGTTGTCTATCATTACAACCCAAACACATACACACTAAATCTATTAGACAGA
The DNA here is from genome assembly GCA_023373845.1 of Nibea coibor. NCBI lineage: Eukaryota > Metazoa > Chordata > Actinopteri > Sciaenidae > Nibea > Nibea coibor. Next base: position 25,533,235 of record CM041739.1, read on the forward strand.
GTGTATACAGGGAAACAGAGCATTGTTGTCAGGGTGCATGCTGTGATAATTACAAACTGTGCTGTCAGGCTCATCAGTGTGCTACATGTGTACATTTCAATATATTTAACCATTTCTACTGAGGTCTTTTGTTTACACTCTCACACACAGACAGATGCAAGCAGGGTTCTTATGGGTTCCTGAATGGCTCAAGTCCTGATAGTGGAACTGGCACAGTTTGGTTAAAGGAGGTGGACCCAAGAACAGACATAAAGGTAATAGTGGACAAAAGACTTACTCACTGAATGGGTGGGAAACAAAAAATAACAAAAGGTGGTTGAATAGTCAGCAAGTAAAGATAAAGTCCAATAATCCAGGAATCAAGCTTAAATCCATACAAATAAAAACACAGAACATGGAACTCAAGCTGTGGGGAATTGACACAAAACTAGAGAACAGAAGATAGAACTCACGATACAGACAGAACACACCACACAGTGTGGAGAACAGTCAGGGCCTTCAGGGCCTGACAAGAAAAACCAAGAAACACTGAATGCACAAGACACAGAGAGTGGAAAATTACAAAATAAAACAGGAAATTCTAAACAAGAAAGACAAAACCTTGACAGGAATGACTCATTTCAGAAAGGCTATATACTAAAAGAATTTATCCACCATTTTACAGGCGCTTCTTTTTGTAAGCTGATAAGAAAAAGTTCCACGCTTTGGCCGCTATGTCAAATTGGCTTCACGGTCTGGAACTCCTGAGGGCTTTTTTTCATACACTAATGAAAACAGAGTTTTGAATATCACGTTCCAGTTCTGTCATATTCTGTAAAAATCTAAATCTGACACACTGGACCTGGAGTAATGACAGTTGAAGAGATTCAACACTTTAGCTGCATATACTGTAAAGGATCTCACACACTTTCAGCAACCCAGCTAACCCAATGGCTGACTTGTAAATCTGAATAGAGACATAGAGACAGAACTTTATCTGACTAACATTGGCTGACATTTGCCAACCTATGCACCTGTTTATACCAGCCAAAGTAAGTATCAGCAAGTGCATTAGACAGAATAAGGATATATTTTATGGCTTATGGATTTCACTTCAGATGTGGAATGTTTTGTTTCTTCTTCTAAAACCCACAAGTCATGTTTCAAAGACTTGGTCCATTTACCTCCAGTGTACTGAAACATACAGGTTGGGTCCCACAGGTTCTTTTGTCATTTTGTGGTTTAGAAAGTAAGAACAGTTTAAGACATAAAACAGTCATATTTAGTTTATATGTCTAGAAACTTGTGCTGCATGGCTGCAGAACAATCAGCAGAATGTTCACATGAAGGTCAAAGTAATGTTAAACATTTGACTTTTCTTGAAGGTGTCTACTTAAATCAATACTCGAAATAAATGTTAGCATAACAGACACTTTAGAGTGAAACTTGTGAACTGGTATTGACATTACAGAAGCTTCTGTGTGTAGCTGAGAAACTGATGTCACACTGGTCCTTGCAGTTGATGAAACACAAAATTCTGGAGCCACATTCACTATTTTTCAATATTTTACCTCTCAGCTGGATTCTTCTAATGGAATGATTGCTGAAAATTTCACTTTTCTCTTCAATTTCTCAACTGCAGACTAAACTGTCGACTCAATTCAATGCTGATGTTCAGTTTTGCACAATACAGTCTGCTTTTCCTTTCAGCACATTAAACACACCTGCAGGAACAATATATGCATCTCCAAATTGATAGCAGACATTTTCTTATGTAGCATGAGGACCTAATGGCAGTGAACCCTCAGCATTTCTTACACATCAGACAGATAACATGTTCCAGGGAACTCATTTGAGATCCATCAGAACTGTCAGGATAGTTATCTGGACAGCCAGCCATTGAGTTTATTATACTCACATAATTTATATAGATGTGTTTAGTTTTGCTGTTAAGGCCTCACAATATTTGCAAAAACTGTGCACATCTAAATGTGTTCATATGCTAAACACAAGTTGCTATGAGTTATTGAAGTTGTTTCCTCAGTGTACAGTTATTGTCCATCCATCCATTATCTGTAGGTCTGGATTTAGACAGGATCTGACAGAGGTGTCAGCGAAAAACAGCTCCAGCATACAGCGGAAAAGTTGACCCAGATCCAAATATTGGGAAAACGGAGCCCCACGTGACGCTCCGGGCCGCCAATCAGACACTCAGATCGGCCAAACCTCCACTGACAGCCTGAAATGTCTCTGAAACTGTCCAGGTGGATTCATGGACTAAACTCTGATAATCTACCTGCATGTTCTGACTTTGTTTATTTCATGTACCAGCCTCTAAAACTGAGTCCGACTCACAATTTATGCCACAAATTTGTTCGATAGTTTAAGAGAGAGAGAGAGAGAGAGAGAGAGAGAGAGAGAGAGTGCTTTAGTCAAGAGACATGCGATAATAATAGCAGTGAGTGAGCATTGGCCTTGATAAAGTCACTAATCAGCAATCACCTTTTTATAATGGAGATATGCTCCATTATAAAAAAGGGTCCACTAATTGGAAGACTGGTGGTTCGATCCTCAGCAGCACCCTCCAGTCACCCTCACCACCAATGGCTCTGAATATAGCCATTGGTGGTCAGTTTCACAGCAGAAGGAGCCCTTCATGTCCTTCATCGTCAGTGAATCACAGTATGACCAGATTCCTTTGTGCACTACATTTTTGGAGAATAGGGTGCAATGGCATAGCATACATGGATTTGCATTTGCCTGCCTTTGACTTTACTTTTGTCCCAAAACCTGACCCACATTACATACATTAAACAAGTTATAACAACACAGGGCTGTGCTGAGGAGAATGGGTCATGTTAGGTACCAATGAGACATGAAACACAATCCAGGAATTCCAGTTGGAGTAACAGATTGATATTTAAAGGCTTCTCAGATGCAGCAGTTTGTAATACTCCCAAACAAGTTTCTGAACAAGTTTCTGAAACGATGGAAAGCTGATTTTAGATTCAGGTGTTCTGCCGGACAACCGTGAGTTTTGTTGGCAATGTCTGCATTGGCACCCCCACTGTGTCATCAGACTGGCTTCATTCAAGTGAATGAGGGCTCTCTGGGTCAGCGTTGGTTTGAACACAGCCTTTTAACAGTGATTTGTACATTTTGAAAGGCACAGAAAAATGTAGTCTTTAGGAGGGTGTCAAATCCAGAAATACAGCAGTTTCACAGCAGTATGACGTGTGCTCTGAGAGTTAACTGGCATGCATCAAATGTTGCAATGGTCAAAGGTACACAGTTTGTGTGTGTACTGCTTGTTTGTCTTTTGGCTGTACCTCCCACACTGTCTCTTGTATAAATCATGCTCTGAGGATGTGTCTAAACTGGAGGGATTTTAGGGATGATGGGCTGTATTGTCTAATGTAATTGTTTCTGACTCCATGTCATACCTGTAATTACACTGGATATCTCCTCTTGGTATCACAGCCACAGCACTAAACAGATGTGTGCATGTTGAGGCCATGCTTTCCCCCGGCCAGTGACTTTTGCTATCTTTCCCTTTATTTATGTCTGTCAATATGCCATGTACATTAATGAAACAACATTGTGTGGAATATTATCATTACTTTGGAGTCGTTTCTCTGCTGCTGTGTTTTGAAAAATGACTGGCAGCACAGCGCACCTACAGTGGGTGGTTACACCCACCCAGGGAGGTGCTGTTACCGACACATGTACACTTCAGCTCTTTTCAAACCAAACCCCTTCTTCTTCATCTCTTCATCTCTGGGAAATTTAAAGGAGACATATTATGCATTTTCCCGCCAGTTCACATAAGTCCCAGGGACCTTAATGACACATTCCTCACAGGTCAAACACAGCAGCCCTCTCTGTGTTGCGCGCTCAGCCTGTCGGTTTTCGTGTCTGTCGCTCACAATGCAAATGAGCTGCTGCTCACTCCGCCCCCTCTTCTGCCACACTTCCGCCCAGCGTGCCCACCTGAGTTCGGCGTCAGGTTGCTATGACAACAGTTGAACACGAGCACTGGACATGGCTGTCGGTGAGCACATGCCGCTGCAACCTTATATGCTCGAGCCAGAGTCAGACCCGGAAAAGAGTAAGAGAACCGAGGAGAGAACAGGACGTTTCTGAATGATAAGTTTATGTAACGTGTTTTAATATCTCTTTGTATGTTTCTGCTAATGGCTAGCGCTAGGCTAATCATGCTAGCGTGTGTAGCGTTTACATGCTGTTGGAAAAATACGTACATGAATTGAGCCAGCACTTTCTCCAAAATCACCAGCCCCTCGTCACGCTTTAATCTGGTTGTAGTTACTTTTTCACCTACATTTAGGTGGTGTCTGCAGCTAACTTTGCTAGAGCAGGCACTGTAGGTCTTTCTGGAACCTCATAACTAGTATGTTTACCAGATATTGAAGCATAGATGTACACGTTTTCCAAGGAAAAACTTTGAGAATAGTTGTATCTTCTAACCTGTTGTACTTAATAAAATATTCAAATAAAGTACATCCGCAATGTTGTCACTTATTGAATTTCTTACCTATGACAGGTGTACTTGTGGAAATTGTGCCACAATGCCCACAGAGCCACACAACCATCTGCTGCAAGGAGATACCACAGGTATGTCATTACGTAGTCATAATTTCTGTATTGCAATGTGACTTACCATTTTTAATTTACTAGGTAACAAGAAGACTACAGCAGGTTCCAATTCAGCCAACGTGCATGGTGGACCACCCTGGCCTTGAACCTGTATGTGTACTCCCTGCAGAATGCATTTAGTTCCTACAGAGCAGTCATGTTGTTACTTGTTATGTTACATATCAAACACTGAACGCACACAAAACAGTTCAGATAGAGTTTACCTTTATTGTCATGATTTCTTCAAACATCACAACTTTTGAAAACAAACTTGTTCAATATACTACCTAGAACAGCAGTCTGAAAAAGTTTTGGTCAGCATTTAGGTTTCCCAGAATTTCAGAAGAAAATATGGACACGTGTTATAAATGCATGTCACTGTAGTTTAGACTAACCATTATGTTCACTTTGTTTTAGCTGTTACAGATACTGGGCCTACAGGAGCTCTGTAAGCTGGTGTTGGGGATTTCTCGGCTGGAGAATCAAGGTGGTACTGCTCAGCTGTGTGGTGCAACAGAGACGACCCAGACAGTCAAGGAAGCTACGTGGGGTCAGACCGGTCCTTGATTGAACCTGAACACCTAGTGGTTACAACGCTTCCCTGGTCTTGCAAACTGGAATGCGAGATCCTCAGGATGGGGATCTTCAGCACCTCATCCACATATGGGCCAGAGTCTAGGAAAATCTTCTCGAAGATGAGGTCCAACATAACCTATAAGACAATATAGGAGAGAAAAAAATAATATACTTAATTATCCAATTTACATAGGTTAAGAGCCCTGTTTCATGTTCTTTATTTTTGACTTGTATAACAGGTGTTTGCACATTCTTGGACTTATTGCCATTTTTAAGGTAAAACCAACGGTTGGTTCTACTTTCACTGTCTCAGCTGTTGCGGTTGTTAGCTAGTTCAATCTGTACAGCAGCTTACCAGCTGATGTATGAGGGCTGCCAGGTAGAGTCTAGAGAAGAAAAACAATAACAGAAATATGAGAAATATGACTGAGGGAACGAATATAAATATGCATTGTACTCATTCACTAAATATCAGAATCACCTTTATTTGCCAGGCGTGTACACACACACACACATAAACTGTCCATACATATACATGCATTACGAGCAACATATAAACAGCGTATACCTGGCCAATAAAGTGATGCTCAAAGTTAAAAGTACAGCTTTTCACTTTACCACTTTTAGTTTGTACTTATTTTATTCCAATTTATGCCAAATCGCACAGTGCACATAGTTGTATATCATATATACCTACGAATTAACTGTCATTTTGTGCATTTAGTTATTTCATGTTAGTCTAGCTATTTTATCTCTCTCTCGTATTACTTCACTTTTTTACGCAACTGTTGCACAGCAGTTTCCCTCGGGGTAATTAAAGCTTCTTGAATATTGAATCTTGATATGGGACAGTTAGCGCTGATTACCACGAGCTAATGCTAACTAGCTGTAAGACAAACACTGTTTGCTGCTGCTCAGCTTACAGAGATTAAAGAAGAGGGCAGCGGTGCTGCCTGTCAGCATGCAGCTGTGTGTGCTGAACACACGCTAGCTAGCTGTTAGTGTTAGCTCGTGCTAATCTAAAGAAACACAAAGCACACTTATATTTCCATCCTCTGTGGTTGGTATCACTCCTCTTTCGTGTGAGGTCTCTTGCCGTGTGTTGTTCTGTGTTCATCGTTCATTGAAGCAAACGACTCGTGCATACATAGGTCTACTCAGGTCTCACTACTCAGCACACTACGACAGTGTGGGGATGTCTCCGGTAAAAGTCAACTTAACCCTCCGTTCTTCGGTCCCCTCAGGCTGGGTCTGAGCATGCCTAGGTCTGAGCCTTGCCCAGCCATTCTTCTCCTGAAGCAGGAAATGTCGGAGCTTCACCTGAGCCTGAGCTTTGTGTTGTCATCACCTGTGGGGCGTGGTGGGTGGAGACTGGGTGTTCGCCTGCTGGAGGACAGAAAGCTGTTCATCCGGGGAAAAGTGTAAGCAAGAATAATAACTAACATACAGAGAAGCATATGCTATGAAGGGTGGCCTCAATGCATCATCGAGCCACCCTTTAGGACCACCCACAAAATCCTGGACTAAAACTGTTTGAACCTCTGACTCCACATTTCAGTAATATATCCTTCAAAGTCTTTTCACATGTTTTCAGCAACTATTTTACTACATATTTAATGTATGTGGAAATCTCATATTTACACAGACTTTAAGTTTGTTGCTTATTGGTGTCTTGCCTCATGAACTTACTGGAAGTGGGAAGGGAACATGGCCTAAAATGATAAGAGGGTAGGGGGTATGAGGAGGGGAGTTAAGGACTGAGGTACTGAGGAGAGAAGAACAGAAATGTGCAGGGGCAAATAATAGTACAGATATTTAGAAGAAAATTGTAGGTTGTGTGATATATTTAGCAGAAATTGCCAAGATGTTACCAGTGTTAAAAAGCAGAAACTGTAGCCTATTTCACTGATGAAACTGTGTGTCACCTCTGGCAGAGCAGAGCAGAGCAGAGCAGGAGTGCACTCCGTCAGATTCAGCTGAGTCTTCACTAGATCCACTGAAACAAGTCGGCAATCATGTTTCATCAAATCAGTGTGAATGTCATGAATCTGAGTGATGTGTGTCTTCTGGCTTCTGTTCTGCAAAGCCCTGAGGGCTTTATTATACTCCCTGCTGAACCTCTTGCTGCTTCTTGGATTCGGTGGGGAGCACCCTCAAGAGCAGAGCCTGTTCTGCCATGTTAATATGTAACCATCTATGCAATGATCTTCTATCCTGTGTCATATCATGTAGCATATCGCCAACAGATCACTATTTATACAGTTATAGTTATTCTAATTTTCTACATTCACTTTCTAGAGTGAAAAGTCAATTTCCTGTTGAATAATTAGGTAACATGACATTTTGATTTCCAATTAACGTGAGCGGATGACACCAAAGTGACCAAGTCGAATTCTAAGAGGAAGTCAATGTTTTATTTCTCATTTCAGAATATGATAATGACGGGGATAAGCTCTTTGCCCACGTTGATATAAGGGGGTGATGATTATGATTATCAAGACTGTAGGTAGTCACCATGCCTGGCTAACTTCGCATAAAACGACACATTATTATTTTGACATTTATGTTTGTGTGCAGATTAAATGGCCAATACACCCTGTTCACTACTGAGGTTTAGAGGTATTGGTACACACAGACATGAGGTTTGACAAGCATATTTACCAAAATGTCCATATGTCATATGTAGGCTACATACAGTATAACTACACAGGAAAAAGAATTAAAATAAATAGAAACATAAGAAATAATATCCAAATAATAAATGTCAGGATACTATTATGTGTTATTATCTATTACTAATTAGACTGTGCTGTGGAATCAACTGTGAACGCCCTGTTTGTCTGACCTTTTTCTGTGCTTAAGTTTAGCTCCAGATAATTAAACCAAATTGTGTAATCAAACAAATAAATGAATTAATTAATAGGATTGAAATTGAAAATACAGAAATTTGACCCATAGTCCTTGAACAAGTCATGCCGCATTCAAACTGTGGAGCTCCTGTCTCCCTCATATCCCTATAATGGAATCCATTACTTGTTCTCAAACTGTAGTGCAAGTACTGCTGATGGCATGCAACCTCTTCCTGGTGGTATGTAGAGGAATGTTTTTTTTGTTTGTTTGTTTGTTTTTAAGAAGGAGTAGATTAATAGATTAAGATTAATAGATTAAACATTATACTATCAAAATCTTAAAGATTTTCAAATTTAAATAAACGAGAGGTGAGTTACAATGTGGATTGTACCCAAGGTAAAACCACTATAATCCTGTCTCTGAACGGGAAATATTAAGAAGAGATGTGCAGATCAGAATACTCCTTTTTTAAACTAAATAAGCTCTGGTTCTTTGACCAGTTCAGGTCAGTAAATAATCTTATTAGGAATGAACCTGCCTCCTCTTGTGTGAACTGACCACACAGTAAAGCCAGAAAACACTGCTGTATCTTGGTGTAAAACATTTGAGAAAGACTGCATTACAGACTTTAAAATCTTTTTAAGCTATCTTACTTGGTCTGACTTAATATATTTCTTCTTCTTACCTATTGCTGTTTATTGCATGTCTTATTATTATTATTTTGGCCTTTTTGCTTTTTTGGAAAGAGCTGAAGAGTGACAGGAAAGATGGAGAGAGAGATGGGGAATGACATGCAGGAAAGGGCCGCACAGGTCGGGATTCAAACCTCTGCCCCTGCAAGCAAGACTTTGCATATGGGGCAGCTGCTCTATTGACTGAGCTAAACACTGCCACAGCATGTCTTACTTTTGATTAGAATGATAGATTCTTTTGGTGAATGGATGTTGGACTGGACTTGATGTTTTTATGAATTCCTAATAATTATTATCACATTTGGTGGTCAACCAATTCTTGTTCTTTTTACAGTATATTGTAGTTAGGAGTGGGTGATATATATCGTCCGTGATATTATCGTGAATATTGTTTTAACGATGTGCAAATTTACATTATCGAGTTGTTAGCTCGCCAAAACAATGACGCTCACGACGAAACGCTTCACATTATCTATAAACAGCTTCATCTAAACAGTTACCGGAAGACCAGTTGAGACAGGGAGCTTGATGATGAGCAAAGAGAGTGAGACACTGTGTGTGTGCACGCACGGCGCCTGGTATATTCACTCCACTCCACACGACTTTGGAATCATCCAATAGCAGCACTATATGCGATGCTAGTTATGCAAGGGAGTCCCGCTAGCATAAAATGCTAACGCATTGGTAACTATGTTTGCTAACTTTGTTGGGAGAAGCAGATTAGTGTTGTATAGAAATTTGTTTTTAAGTATGCAACTTGCCGTGTTCATGTTACTCTTGAGAAAGGAAGCTGGCGAGGGAGAGCACACTCTGTGCTGTGTGTGTGTGTTCAGTGTGTGTCTGTCCTTGGTGAACCAGTAAAGAGTCAGATCTTAATCAGCTGTGTAAGTCACTTCACAGCAAAGCAGATGTTTCAAATTCATCTTGTTACACTGAAAATGATTTTAAACCTACAGGAGTAGGGCTGCTTTATGTGTCACTTGTTTTTATGTATTTATTTATTTTTTGAAAACATCAAGAAAATATTGTTAGCGTTAAAATCCTGAAAAATATCGAGATATTATTTTTTGCTGATATCACCCACCCCTAATTGTAGTGTATTTGGTTCCACTTCAGCTGAGATGTTAGGCAGAGTACAACTTCAGTTATCAAAAGTCATCAATCAAACAGTTGAGCACACAGCTGAAGGGTTAAAATTGCACCTCTGCTGGGAAAGTTACTGGGACTTTTTTCAGAAAACTAAGTGAGTGTTGTTGCAGTGCTTAGCCACCCAGCAGTGTGATTCATTTGTCTATTCAGGTAGTCTAAAACTTGCTGTTGTGGTGCTGATGAGCCAATAAGAGAGTCTCTGGATGAACGGCAGCGATGCCTCCTTCCTGTGTTCCCATCAGCCTGACAAATGAGAACAGAAAAGAAAAACACTTTGCCAGTCAGATGAGCTACAATGGCTCTTTAATGTTGACGCATTGATTGGATTTGAATGTTGTATGAGCTCGAGTGTGTGTTTGTAAGTTTTTTTTTTTTTTTGCTTGTTTGTTTTTTCTGTTACTGCCAAAGAAAGCTGGATAAACTCCACACCTTCAGATTTTCTGACTGCTTTAATCCACAGTCAGATTTCACACTCAGCATGTGTGACCCTCAACAAGTTTACCCCCACTCCATCGTCCCCGCTCTGCCTCACTATTTGCATCCGTTTGTTCTGTGTCTCCGCTCAAGGAGAGACTCCAGGTATTCTGCTGGCTTTGACTACGGGACCCCAGCCAAGTAGACAGAGAGAGCATTAAAGTGATGAAACGTGTTGTAAGTTCATTTTCTCTAATCATTTTTCACACACAGGGATGGATTTGGAGTTCCAGTCGGCTGATGTGCTCTGTCAAGGGAGACACATAAAGAGACTTCAGAAATCATAACAAAGCTCTATATTTACTCCAAGCTGAAGCCATTCACAAGCTCAGAGAAGTAGTGATAGACTTTCACCCCATGTAGAGCGGGAACAGACAGCAAAGAAATATGTTTTAAGTCTTTTAAGTCAAAAAGAGAGGGAAAAAAGCCTCCTCTTTCTTATGCATTCTCCTTTGTCTTTGTTTGAGGCAATAATGGCTGACAGAGGGGCCACAAAATTATAAATCTACTCGCAGGGAAAATGCTACACATGGATTTTCATAATGATCTATTTTTCACTCATGCATACAGCTCCCGCTCAGCAACTGTTAGACAAATGAAAGCACTTTTCTGCAGTATAATTTGGATTTGTTATCACATTTTATTACATGAACGCCTGCACGCCTGTGATGCATGCTTGGAGAAGAGAGAGGGGGACAAGAGACAGAGATTCGGGGGGGAAATGGGAAAGCGTACCGAGCAGAATGAGCTTTGTATCCTTAAGGCAAGGCTAGTTAATATTAAAGTCAATTTATAACCTTTCATAGCGCGGGTCTTCAGCGGGAAATTAATCTTGCATGAAGGGTGATTTCTGTGACGAATTACAAGGCTCTGCGGAATGACCATCGCTAACACACAGTTCACCTCTTTTGCAATCTGGGTAAAGAATATGGAGAGTCTGTATGCCAAAGTAAGCATATCCGCATTTACAGTAGGCCTCTGCTTCACCTCACTAAACAATCATCTGCATTATAGCCCCTATCCAATACCATTTACCACCCAGACTTTAAGAAAATCTACTGAACTGTCAATGTAACAACACTATCAGACTCTAGAAAAGGCTGGATTCCCAGCCTGGGAAACCGCGTGGAACAAAAGACTTTCACAACCCTCAGGTACACTCATGTTAGATGGGTGTTGGTAATCTGATCAAGTGAAAATGAGTTATTAGTTTGAGAATATGCAAACATGCAGTATAATGTACAGTGTCAGAACTCTGTTGCTTGGGGAATGTTGAAGCCATCCAACCCCTTTCCACACACAACCTTTGCACAACCTTTATACAATCTTGGCCATTGAACGTGCAGCTTTAGACAACTACATGTGACAGTGATATGTTTAATAGGATAAGGATGAATTAAACAATTAGGAAATAATTGTATAATCTACATTATGAGAGTTAAAAAGAGGTCTTCTTGGCAATATCAGTAGTTATTCTCTATGTTTGTGATAAACATGAACACACAATTCCAATAATTTAATATTTGCTTCAACATACATAAGGACTGGTAATTCTAAAAAATGCTTTATTTCATGAATGTTGGCAGCAGTGAATGAGATGCTTGAGCTTGCTTCTCATACACCAGAAGATCCACTCCTGTGGATGAGGCCGACTCTCCGGGGTTGCTCTTTGCCTCTTCCAGGCACTGGCCACAATTGAAAATTCTGATTCACGCAGGTACTTGGCCCACAATAGTTTTTATTGAATAACTTACATTTAGCAGCAACCAAAAGGATGCTGTTAGTCCTCCCTCAGAGTGTGAGGCTTAACTGGTTCAGCAGTGTAAAGATGTCAGAGAAAAGCAAGCAAAGCCTAGAACTTCAAATCTGCCCACTGCTGCCAGGTTTGGGTGTTTTCAATTGAGGACCAGTCTTCTTGACCTCACCTCACTGTGGTACAGTAGCTGGACATGATCTTCATACCGATCATACCGTCATGGAGCTCCAGTGGAGTCCTTTTCGATGCAAGGCTTTCGAGTCCATTCAACTTTGGGTGCCCAATGGAGTACCTGCCTGATGCTGCTATGTCTCTTAATCATCAACGTTGCACTGCAATGCAGACACAAACTGAGTTCTTCCACTTTATTCTGTGTAGTACTCATCCAGGCATCAAAAAAATTGTCATTCCATCGATTGTATGTCTTCTCTTTGTATGTCTGCTTTTCTCTCCATTACTAATTTAGCCATGTGTTTACACAAAGCAGCACTCCACCAATCTATCCCTAGTCTTGAGGAGAGCTATTCAGCCTGTGAAAACAGTGTGTCTTAATTTTCCATTTTGACTTGTCTTTGTGTATGAAATATGCTGTATAAATAAAACGTAGCCTTGGAGGGAGATCAACAGGTCAAAGAACTTAAGCAGGAGTCTTACCATACAGAGCTGAGTCTGGTTTTATCTGTATCGAGATGTTGGAAATTATTCAAATTCAAAAGCTTGATGGATTCAAGTAGTAATGTCTTTGAAAAGACTGATGGTTAAAATAGAAAGATGTGGCATTAAATAATGGCAGAGATAAAATAATAAAAACAAATCAAACAAAAAATCTAAATTGAATCAATGGGATTACTTTAGCTAATTCTGTTTCACCTCCAGTCCTCTGTTTCACTGTAGAGAGGTCACTAACGTATGTCACCTGAATCAAGTCACTAACGTTTGTCACCTGAATCAAGTATTTGATTCAGTTTTAGGTTGTCCATTTTTTTTATATTACATCAATCCATTCAACTTTTGTCATCTGACTGAAAAGCAAGCTGACACTTTGATCAGAGGGTCACACATTTGCACAATATTCACCATTCAGTTTGTGTTTTTGGTCCCTTGGCAAAGAGGGGGTCAATCCTACTGAAAGAATTCAGAATCAAATGAGCAAATAAATTAGTTCTCTCCTGATGTGTGACTTCAAATGAAGCCATGCAGTATCAAATTCATACACATTAATTCAACATTAGATTCCTTATGATCCCTCATCCACCTAATGCTAGTAAATGGGAGTAGAAAGGGTGCAGATATGAGCGCAGCACCGTCAAATCAATAAAACAACAGGATCTGCCTGAACTTCCAGCAAAGGAGAGTTCTGTGTTTGTATTTTTCATCCAGTCAATAACTTTAGCAGCTGGGTTTCTTCAACTAAAAAATAAAATAGGTTTTAAAATTGGGTCCAATATTTGTCTTATCAGTACAAGGGGATGACTTCATTGAGTTTCTTCCTGTTTACATCATTTTCTGTTGAGTTTGTCAAGTGGATTTTGTTCAATGCTTTCAGCACCACAAACAAAGTCCCATTTGGTTCCATTGGATTTGGTGGCAAAGCAGTTAAGAGAGGAATATCTCAAAACTACATGAGCCCTGTGAAGATGTGTGAATGTTGTGAGTTGGGAAAATGCTGATGCGGCTGTTGTGCATACAGAAGCTCATTCCTTCTTCCAGACACTGTAAATCATAGTGACATACCTATAGTTGGCGGTGTAGGGGTTGAAACACGGTGGAAATGCTGACTTTCCTGCAGGTTTGTACTCAGTATGCTTACACTGTCCTGTCATGAGCACACCATGGCTTTTAAACACGCAGACTTGTTTTTCAGTCAGTCTTTTTGATGGCAAATGAAACACACTATACTGTAGTAAGATTCCAGTCAGTGTAACTTTTCTGTCTAACAAAAGTGCAAGACATATTGACATCACCAAGGCTGCAGCACTTTAAGAATTCCATTAAAAACAGCTGCAGTTTGTTAACACAGTCCTCGAAACAGTTATCGGAGTTAACAGAGAATTTTATGAATTGCATTGTTAGCAATGCACATTCATTACAGATTGTGGGCAAAACATTTTTATGCACCTGTGCAAAAGAAATGTGCTTGACTTTTTCTCTCAATTTCAATGCCCCAACTCAAGCTGCTCAGTACTGATCTAATACCACACATTTCCTAAATAAAAACAAATCTTTATACATCAATGTGTGGGAGTCATTGTGTTATGTTTTATGCATGCTGCAGGGATTGCTGTGGTTAGTGGCTTGCTACATACAGTGACATACACTACAGACAGTGAAAACACAAAATCTCATGGTTATTGATCATCAGTGTTGATGGTAAGCAATATTCCTGCATGCTATTGACTGAGAAAGCAGAGTTCTTTTGTTTGCAAAGAATAAAAAGTATGGTAGGAGTAGTAGATTCAGTATTAGTTTAGTAATCATTTTTCACTCACCTCCATACACCTGCTACTCCTGTCATCCTGTGATATGACTATGATTACCCACATTCAGGAAGTCGCACAAATCAGTATGGTGTCTGCCAGCTAGTAAGGAGCAGGGAGAAGTTAGACCTCCGCTTTGTCAGCCTGTCCAGGCGTTTGCACTGTATCACAGATTTGCATGTGTCCCTGTGAATCTGGAAAATCGCCTCCGTTCATCAGTCTCAGAAACTGTCGAGGATCCGACAGCTAAACATCTCTGGAGGCTACACAGCTGTGTAATAATCCCTCCCCATGGTAACCCTGAGTAAGCCTGGTGTTCATTTTCTTATTCTTTTTTTCTCTTTAAAAAAAAGCTTTGTGGATTGTTTTTGTTACTTTATAATATACCAATGCCATCAGTTATATGAATGTGTGCATGCTTGATATGTAGTGAACAAGTACCTTGAGTGGTTGGAAGACTATATAAGGTTCTATATAAGTACAGTCTATTTACCACTACAACATTAATCCAACAACGCCTCTGGGAGTGCCATCCTAGATTATAGCATTTTTGGCTAAAACAGGATAAGGTGACAAAAATACTCACTGATTGGTCATCTGCCCTCTCTGCCCTGCTCTTTTATAGTTTATCTCTGCAATCCTGAGGAGCACACCTCTGTTAAAGTGAGTAAAACTTCCATGCATAGTAATGTACACACAGACTCTTAAGGTTGCTGTCTGCGACAGAAAACTATGGTGAAATTGATTGCAGCAGAATGATTCAGTTTCTGTTTTCATCAGAGGGCACTTTGAGCAAAGCCAAGACCAATCGCTGTTTTATCTTGGCAGCTCAGGTTCTGGATGGTCCCGGCTGGCCATATCCTCTTTAACAGAATCCAGAGTCCAGCAGAATTATCAAGTCAGCCAAAACATTGTAAAATGTATCCTATCCTCTGCACTTGAATTCTGGTACGCCATTTTTGCTGCTGGAAACGTAACAACTTGACAAGCAAAGAGAAAAAGCTTTGTTTTTGAGTGGCAGCATGCCCCCTGGCTACCCAGTGGTGGAGACTAGAAATCTAAGCTGCCTGCAGTATTTCCTTAACACATACACATGAAATGACAGAGAAAGAAATGAATTGCTTTAATGACTACATTTTCCATCAACATTATTGGACATCCACAAAAAATTACACTGCTATGGGGACAGTATTGACCCTGGTCCTGATTTGGCCAATCAGACTGATGCATCCTTGGTGGAAAGGAGTTTGTTGATCACACTCATCGTCATAAACTCTTGGTTTGTTTTTTTCAAGTTTGTCTTGATACCATCTTTATTCCAGCAGTCCTTGTCCTTCCTAATGTTGTCTTCTGTGATTGTGTGTTGTATGTTTCCCACCCAAATAATGTTTCCCATAGCATTGCCTTGGGTTAGGACTTAAGGACTTAATACAATGACCGTTTTTTTTTTTTGTTGAGGTTAATGATGAAAGGAAATGACAGTTTAAGGGCAGGATCACAAGAAAGGACATGTGCCATTGCTGTCTTCATAAGTGGACATCTTCACACAAGCATATGCTCTGTGTATTTATACATTTCTGGCTGCACGTCAGTGTCTGAGTTGACCCTCACAAGTCTGCGCGGATAATGAAGTTGACATCATAGAGACTCTGAGCTGATGTGAACTTCAGAGTTTGGGATGCGACAAACCTAAATGAAAGCGCATGCCTCTGCTGTAAGAAAGGAAACACTGTGCAGGAAATGCAAAGAGGTCAGACGGTTGAAAGCCTTATATTAACTGAACTTTAAAATGTTGCTTACACAGACCAGTGACTGAAGATATTGGCCCAAAGGGATCACTTCCTGCTCAGTAGAGATAGGGGTAACAATTGCAGCGACATATTACTTCCAGTGTACATGGCAGGTGAGTGCTGAACAAAGAAAGAATTGAAAACAATCTAAACCTGCCCTTTAAGGGAAGCCTGTGTTTCTGGGTGTGTTTCATTGAATTGGAAGTGTCTCAGCCTTTGGGTGTGATGCGCTGAGTATCAGTCCAGTTTGCAACATGTCCTCAGTTTATTTTGTGATGCCTAACTCTGGCTGCATGAATAACTGCCAGCTATCAGATGTAAACATCCATCTCCTTGTCCCCATGAAACCTTGTGATTTTGCGTTATTTGATTTAGTTTGTTGAGATTACATTTTCACTTGCACCCCACAGTTCTGTCGGACAGAAACAATTATTTTCAAAGAATCTCGGCTATGTCATGGTATCTTAAGGCATCACTGTCAGCAGTCCAGCTGATCGAACTAAACATGCTTGGTGTGAGCTCACCTTTATTGAAAGACATTCAGGTCCAGCTCTGATCTGATGAAAGTTGCTCTCAGCCCACCATCCAGTCAATATGTTTTATTACTATTTCATATCAGATACGTGACAGATAAATCATTCTGCTGTGATATGTGTGTGTGTGTGTGTGTGTGTGTGTGTGTGTGTGTGTGTGTGGAAGAGTGTATCTGTATCTGCATCTGTATCTTACCACTAGGACCACCGGCATGCTGGCACCACATAGAGGTTCTGCAAGGGTCGGCCAGTCTGCCATATGTGATTGCATGTAACTTATTATTCATGCTTCCTCATACAGTAGTGGAATTGTTGGTCTCTTCAAATGTTAGTATAAAGAGTACGGTCTGGACCTTCTCTGTATGGAAAGTGTCATGAGATAACTTCTGTAATGATATGGTGCTAGACAAATAAAACTGAATTGAATTTTCACAGACAGTGCTTATACTGTGCTTATGTACTATACATGTTCTTCTTGTTCAGCAGGTGTTTTTATAAACATAAATCATGTTGTTTCTTTTTGTTACACTTATACATAATATACATAATAAGCACTGTCATCACTGTCTGCAGTAAAATGTATCATAAAATCTCTTCCATTTCCTCCACTGCTGATCTGATCTGATCTGAAGCTTGAACAGGTGAAAGTCTGTGATCCCCCAAACAGTCATTTTACCGACTGTTAGCTTTAAGCCTACGCACACAAGCCTCAGTGTCCCATTGTCCATCGGTGCTCCCAGCTCACAAATATCTATTGCAGCTTTTATGGCGTGCATCCACTCACCAGTGGAAGAAGTTCTGTGTGTGTTAAGATATTAAACTTGTATCCCTTCTTGCCCACTTCCGCTAATGGAACCGCTTCGACAACTTGCATCCTTTAAAGTGTGAACACACCTTGCAATGAAGAGCCGCTGTAATGGAACAAAACACCTTCACCTCTCACTCATGTCTGTGGGCAACGCTCACAAACTAGTGAGCAGCTTGCTCGTTAGCAACATTCTGTAAAAAGTTCTCCAATGATTTATGTGACTATGAGCCAAGGAACACTTTGTCTTTCTCAAAAGAGCAAACTACAATAGAAACTACATCAATAATCTGCACCGATGTTTCCATCAAAGGACAAAAAATATTTATTGAACTGAATTCTCATCACATCTGAACACCTGAAGACTTCATTTGCTGACCCAGGACATTTACATTACATTATTATTTTTTTAAAGCTTGAAATCAGAATGTCTTGCAAAGCTATTCACTTGTGACTTTCTGTCCTCTGTCTGTGCTTAGAGAAAGTGTGAAGAAGGTGCCCTGTAAGTTCTCTCTCTATACTGTCTCTCTCCACACCTGAACTCTGTCTTAGTTGGGCCAATCAGAACTACGTCCCAGATTTGCTGGGCCATAGACTTAGAATAACTACTGGTACTGAACTCTCTCCTGCTGATACTACTACCTGGTCAGATGAAGATATAAACACCAGCTACAATCATGATCAGAAAGACAAGCCAGTCCATCTCTGTGTCTATCCCTGCATCCAGCTCAACCCTGGCAGTCAGTCAACAAAGGATGCCACAGCACACATTGTTCTCCCTACTCCACCTGGACATGAAAAGAACCTATGTGCAGAGATTGGGCTGGAGCCCTCCGGAGCTCAGCTCTGCCTCCTCACCTCGGCAGCACAGCCAGCAGGAGCGGAGCTCCCTCTGCTATGGTGTTTACAATGATCATGGGCGTAGCTACCATTATACGACTTTTGAAATCATTAGTTTGGACCTCCCCTCTTTCACCATGTCAAACTAGCCTGGCTATCACAGTCCCCAGACAATATCACAAGTCTATCATTTGGCATATATGTAGCCCATCGCCAGTCGTGTCAGTTGTACCCTATGACGTATTTGGAGCGACAGAAATTAATTTGTCATCTCAGCAAAAACAGAAGGCAAAACATATGATTAAACAATATGATTAAACAATGGCACCAGACGACTGATCAAAAGATTGGTTTGCATCTGCTGCCGCCATGTTGAATTGGATCTGTAAACAGTCTCCAACAAACTACAAGCTTCCATTTGTCGCGTGGTGCGCGTCATCGTCTTTCCACCCCTCCCCGCTCTATGATTGGCTCCCTACTTCAGGTAAGTGTTTTGGCCTGGGTTTCCACACTGTCTTTCGGATTGGAACGATCGTGCAAGGCAGCATGGGATTTCCCAGGCTAATGTCAAACATCAGTCTGTTCACTCATCGCTGTTTCCAGAGCGCTGTGTCAGAGCTTCATTGTTGAATCATTACACTTGTTTGTTGATATAAGACCTGAAACGCCTTGGGGTCCCCCTGGGGGAGCTGGATGAAGTGGCTGGGGAGAGGGAAGTCTGGGTCTCCCTGCTAAAGCTGCTGCCCCCGCGACCCGCCCTCGGATAAGCGGAAGAAGACGGACGGACGGACGGACGGACGGACCTGAATCAGTGAATCAGGAAAGCTTAAGGTGAGTACTGTCACAACAAAATGTTCAGGTCATTGTTAACTTACTGAAACTAAATGTCTATTTTTTCACCTTAATGTTTTTCTGATGAAGTCACAGAAACAGAAAATGTCAGTTTTAAAATCATTCAGCTAACCAACTGTTAAGAAGAACTAAACACGGAGGTCAGCAGACCATGCAGCATGTAGACAGAGAGGAGAGGCTAAAGAAGAGAGATCTGAGTCCTGTTTGGAGAACTGTGAATTAATTGTAATGAATGGTGACTGCTGATATTTGGTTTGATGCTGTGACATGTAAGAAAGTTTAGAAAACACTTGATTTCATTAATGTAGATTTATGTGTGAGATGTAATGAAGTAATGCAAATAACAGTGTAAATTGATGGGTTGTAAATAAATATTGTTAATATGTGAATTGATGGTGTCAATTGTGAAGTTTTCAAAATTGCAGCGTAGATTGATGGTGAGATCTAGGCTAAATAAATTAATAATAATAAGTTAATAATATGTGAATTGATGTGAGATATAAATAAGTAGGTTATAAAATGATAAAATATTTGTTAAACCGATGGTAGAAACAAATGTTTTGAGAGTTTCTGACCACTGTGAGTGAAGAAGGGCTTCCCCTCCTTACAAAAGCCAATTTAAACACTGCATATATATGATTCCTGTTTAGTGACTACAGTTCAGCTTGACATCATAGGTTGCACCAGGGTCATCATGAAGCTCACCTGGATTAAAACACCTTACTGTGCATGCAGATCTTCAACTTGGATGGATAGACCTCAGGTGGTAAGAGTGGGCAGACACACCTCACCCACCCTCATTGTTAACATCAGAGCACCCCATACTAAGTCTGCTGACAACAGCTGTGGTGAGTCTGATCAAAACAGCAACAATGTAAAGAAGGAAGACAAGCACCTGACCCACTTTTGTTGAGACAACAACCTTGCTAGCAAGACTAAGGAGATGGTAGTTGACTTTGGGAAGGAGCAGGAGAGGAGTTATGCCCTCATTCATATCAACTGGTCATCAGTGGAGAGAGTGGACAGCTTCAAGAACCTTGGTGTCCACAGAGGGCCTGACCTGAATGCTGCATACCGAGTCTGGAGTGAAAAAGGCAAGGCAGAGGCTCCAGACAGTGATGGTTCAGAAACAGCATGGAAAAAGAACAAAAAGTGTGGATCATTTGGCTGAACGTACAGTAGGTGGTGTTCTACCTGCCTGAAAAAAACATCAGTACCAGATGCTGTAAAAATAAAGCTACAGGAGAATCATTCATGATCTCTGATCCCTGCTACGACCAGAGAGAGAAGATTCTGGACACACTAGAATAGCACAGAGAGGCTCAGGAAGAGCTTGTACCCTCAGGACCACGAGAATCTTAAATGAGGACACTGACTAGAAATATTTATTCCTTATTTCTATTGCTGTTATTAATATATTCATTAACTTACTACTGTAGCTTACAGAATATAGTTCACTACAACGGTTCTTAATTACATGTGAAAAATAAATTGCATTGAATTGAATAGTGTTATATTTGACGTGTTAGTTTGCCATTTTACTGATAGCTGATTAATTAGCTTAATGTCCTGAACGACCATATGGTCCATTCATTCACTTAACCAACAAGGCACTCACAGCACATGTAGCACAGCAGCTAGTGTACCCACTGGTAATAATATCCTGCATGAATTTTATCAGCAGTGCTAACTTGCTAATGGACCTGCTGTTATACAGTGAATACACAGTGTCAGCTTCAGAGGAGGGTGTTACATTATTTTACAGTTGGTAGGACACATGTTTCTAAATGTGTGCCACCACCAATACCAACAGTTCTCTTTACCGACATGCAGCTCAGCACCGCTGTTAATATTACATCATTTGGTCATTTAATCATGACCTACACTGCTCTGACAACCAGCTCAATTCAGTTTTACTTACTAACCAAGTCATAACCAAAATTATTATGACTTTCCATTAGAGCAGATCATGACTGTATTCTTTATTATATCTTTTTTTTACAGACCCATCAATTCCCACCATGAGCAAACATCACAGCAGAGACCCCGGCTCATGATGGACAGCCGTGTGAGAGAGAGACAAAAGATGCACAGCAGCAATAATAATAATGGTCACTATAACAGTAATAAAGACATGACTAATCAGCGTAATGTTGGTCACAATAATAATAGTATTTGTAGTGGACCCGATCTAGACATAGCCATGATCCATGAAAACCAAAGCACAAAAACTAATTGCTACAACAACTTCTGTCTGAAAAAAATCATGGCTAGTCATCATGGCATTACCTAGTAATGTAGGTAGGGATTACTCTAAAACATGGGTGCCATGGTTACGGCCAACGGGCCGAAAACAGCCCGATTGGTCATCACATCCGGCCTGGTCACATCCTTCATGATTTTAAATCAAATGTTTAATTTTTATTCAATTTTTGTGAAATCCGTTAGTTTGTCTTTAGCTGCTGTCCGCCTCAGCTGCTGCAGCGCGTGCACTGACCAGGATATGCTATGGACTAGTACCGTATTTTACAGACTATAGAGCCACCTGAATATAAACCGCAGCCACTAAAATTTCAAAAAAATCTATACTTTGTCACATAGAAGCCGCACCGGACTCTATTTCCATCACGGATAGCCACATCGATGGTCTTCAACTTAAAAGCTGCATCATAGGAGTTTCTTTGTGTTTTCCATGATGAGAGGGTGAGGGTGTGAAAATACTATTTTGCTGTTGTGCGTGTTGGGTTGCATGCGCTAAGAATAAAAACGGACGTGTTCTTCTTTGCACTGACTTCCGCTGCCTGTCTCGTTTTTGCACTACAAAGACTTATCGGACCTGGTTGGATGTTTTACAAACGTTATCGTCACCAGCACATCTTTATGGCTGGGTAGCCTCCACCAGTCATGTGGGTGCATAACCAGCCCAAAACACCAGGAGAGAGTGGCACCAAATGTCTGTATTTCATAGTTCACCAGTTGGATGTTGTACAGATTGTAACCCCCCTCTGCCGGCCTCTAATGAGCTGTATTTAAATGTACTTTGTAAGCGACAGGGATGCAGAATCAGCTTTCAAGTTGTCGTATTGGTTAGGTCAGCACCTAAACATTAGCATGCCTGTCCACAGTCTCTCATACACCTTTCCTGGTAACAGACTGTGATCTTCACATTGATCTAAAGGCCTTTTCCTCTTTCTCCCCATGCTCTGCCCACTACTTCTCATCCTCTCTCTGTCTAGCTCTCTCATTTGTGCTCCACTACACCAATACATGCTCTGCCGAGTCAAGCTGAGCCCTTTTCAATTCACTGCTTTTCTGTCTCTTTGCTTTTCACTCTGTCTGCCAACCATCTTCTCCCTCCCCACTCTCAAATATCCAGCAAGATGTTTTCTCTAACCTCTCCTAACATTCCTTTTACTTGTCTCCCTCCCTGCCTCGATCTATTCTTTCTCTCACTTCATCCTGCTATTATCCAATTTTGAAGCTTGTCTGCTTGTTTCTGTTGTATTATGTTACTTTGGGCATTCAGATAATGATTTACAAGGCGGGCAACATCAGAATGTGCTGAAACTATTTGACAGCAAATCACAGTAGGAGTGCAAAAGTTCAGGGAAAAAGTGCCTGAACAATATTCCTGTGACCTCAGAGGATTGGTGTAAGATGCAGAAAAAAACAAATAAAAGAAGAAGCATATTTTTAGAGGAAGCAGAGGGCGTTAAGAGGGAGAAAATACTTATAAAATTATAAAAAAATAAGATATTTGAGTCCACAGAGGAGGAAGCTGAATGATTTTGCATGTGTCACATGTGTTGTGATTAACACACACACACAGACACAAAAAAAATTGCCCCCAAAATGCAAACAACCAGAGACCTGACATTTGCCAGCATCAGCCACAGATGCAGACAGCGAATGTTAGCATGCTAACTCGATAAACTAAGAAGGGGATGAAGTTCAGACCTGCATCAGCATGTTAGTCTTGTGAGCTTGTTACCATGCTGATGTTAGCATGTAGTGCAGCGTCTTAGAGATCTGGGCTTTGAGGTGATTCGGTGTGGCTCAGCTAGAACAGCTGTGGTGCACATGCTCTATATGCCTAAAGCTGAAATAGTGTATGCACCACGTGAGCCACATTTCTTGAAATGAATGGGACATTTTGGAATACGGTATCCAGCTTTCTTACGTATATAACAGTGATGGATCTTTACAGTGTGAGTGGCTCAGTTTGTTATCTCTTAAATACATGTCTATCTCGTGGGTGTTTAAATCCTCTCAGATCATCCGAATGCTCGTGCTTCTCACCCCATCTGACTTCTTTCTTGTGATATTGCCATATCCCCAGATCTCAGCAATTACATTTGTCAACTATAGAAATAACACACAATTATCCTTTTAAAAATTTGCAGGTTACAGCATCCCCCCCTGCGTCTTGTCTCTGCTCAGGGAGGCTGACATGACCTCCCTCACATGCAGCTTCCTCTCCAACAGGACGACTGCTGGAACATAGGGACACAAAGGGGAGGCGATTGTCAAGCTGCTCACCTCTCCATGCATCAGCCTTTTCTGGTTTCTGTACTAAAATAGATAGGAGGATAATTGGCCTGAAGATTAGATCCAATGTTTCCTTCCATTTTTCAACAAGCTCAGGCAGAGGAAGTTTAAATATATTTCCACTGAGCTCGGCAAGATCTCATCTCCCTATTGACAAGCATTTTTATTTTAATTCAAATTATTTTAGTGCAGATGACTGAAGGCGGATGTGACCCTACTTTGAATAGAAGAAACTCGTTACAGCTGTATTCTCTGACATTTCCATGTCTAATTATCTTAAATTATGTAACTTGGCTTCAACCAAAGGGCTATGATGTGACAGCTCTTGTGGCCACAGTGGTCAAAAACACTATAGTCTTGCGGCAAGAAGGTCCAGTGCCTGTACGCATTGAGTAGCTGTGCATTCTCACTCCAAGTCAAGTGGCTGGTCATGGCTGTAGATACTCCTCTAAGTTAATAACAATAATTATGCATTGTCTGCAAGCTGCCATATTCGAGTGTATTTGCTCTGAAACATTTCCTTCCATTAACAGATTTCCTTTCATCACTTAGGCTCACTCAGTTCTCAAAATCAGAACATGCACCATCAGTGTACCTCAGCGCCATCAACTGTCACTGTTGGTAAAAAGTGACTTTAGTGGCAGATTATGGGTTTGTGATTTGGTGGTGGTTCCATATGAGTGATAAAACAGTTCATCAGCAGCTATTTTTAGAGTCAGGCAGGGAAATATTAGAGTTGATTGACAGTTGTTTCAACTTATCACAGTCACATGTAGTGTAGTGATTGCAGCTTGTTCGTCCCGTCTCACCTCCACCCAACCAGCTTCCATTTGCTTGATTCAAGATTGTCTGCCTCTAGTTTTCCAATGATTGCTTTGAGCAGTCAACCCAAATCTAGTCTTTAAATCTCAATATCGGTGACAACATAACACTGTGTCTGTTTTTCTGCAGTGCGCGAGGGCAACAGAGAGAGCCACCATTAAAGTATCTGAAGTAAATAACAATGCAATGCATCGTGGTCAGCTCTGAACGTTCACGCTGAACAAAAATGGTAATATGTGATGATACTTTTAGCAAGAGTGAGATGCCCTTAAATGAGACCTTCACTGTCTGATCTACATTTTTATGTCACTGTTTCTTCAAATGGGGTGATGATGGGAGAGCAAAGAAAGTAATATTCATCAAACTAAAATGTTTTTCTGACTTTCTGGAAAGTTGACCTTTTATAGCTTTTGATTTCTCTCAGCAACATGCAGTTTTTGGATGTCAACAACAATTGCTCTCATCATGAGTCACCATTAATATGCAAAAGTTACAAAATTCACTTCAAAGCTTTAATTTTCTGCCTAGAAAGACACACTTGTACATTCATGTCTGAACTTGCCTTGAGGAGCCTCATTAATAATCATGCTGTTGCAGAAAGGAAAGCACTCCACTTATTTGATATAACTGGTGCAGCATCTCTCAACCTGCCTGACCAGTACTGAATTAGAAGAAGTAAGAGGAGTCACGAGTTTGGACACTTCTTCATGTATTTCCTGTAAATGGATATTTTAAAGTTCACTGACAGCATCAGTCACAAGGCAAAAGTAAGAGCTGCTAACCTTAGACTTATGACTTCTTGTATGTTTTGAATATTTGTCTAAATCTTTTTTAGACAAATATTTGATGCTAAGCTACATAAATTAGACTGACCATGTGATTGGAAGCTTCTTGTTCAGCAATTAAAAAGACGACATATGCCATTATGTTGCCTATTTAGGTAGGCACAGTGGATGGCGGCCTTACCCAGCCACTAGATAATTCATTAAAAATCTAACATCCCTGTGTGTAATAGCGCCTCTCATTTCCACTAAAGAATGTGTTTTGATTTTATCTCAAGGTTTCATTAATTGTTCCGATGAGGCAGAAGAGGTCTGTGTTTCAAGTGATACAGGCAGGAAAGATAATACAAAAAGAGTTCTGATCAGAGGACAGAGGGAGTGGCAGCCATATGCTGAGGCTTAATGAGGAAAAAGGTACAGATGTGGTTCAGTGAGGGATATCAGGACAGCTGTGCAGGAAGGAGCATGGTCACCGACAGACAAAGGGCAGGAAGGAAAATACAATAAATACAAGGGCTTGAGAGAACGTTAGACAAGGCAAGTATCATGACGATGTGTCACATTCGACAGCGTTTTCAGCATGAAAACAATGTTTGACCACCAAACCAAACCAACCAAAGCTGTAAAGCAAACTCATGATGTGTCTGGCTTAAGTCTCAAAAGTTTTATTAGACAACCTGATCATAACAAGCAAATACAAGCGGCAAGCGAGTGTTGTTTAGCTCAGCTGGTAGAGTATCCATGTACAAAGGCTCAGTCCTTGCCGTGGCAGCCCAGGGTTTAAGTCCGACCTGTGTGGCTCTTTCCCGCATGTCATTCCCCATGTCTCTCTCTCTCCACATATTCCTGTCACTCTCAAGCGGCACAAAACCAGACAACAAAACATCCATCTAATGACAGATGATGGTGCCCTGTGCACACACAGGTTATACTTCAGCTTTGCTATAGATACAGGACTCATGTCCTGTTAACACCTGACATTAACATGTGTTCTGTGTGATCTGATCACAGGTCTAAGTACAGGTGAAGGTCAGGTTTATCACTTTGTGCATTAACTATCCATTTCTTTGTGCTGTATTCATTTGAATAATGGTTGAAATTTTTGATTTGATACTCACAGGATTTTATTTGTATGTACTACACAGCATCAGGGTGCACACACGTTTGAAATGAATGTGAATGTGCTTATCCTGTTCTGTAATCCGCTGCTGCACCTATTGATGAGAAGGACGAGCATAATTAATGAATAAAGCTTGATGATTCTCTCAGGACTCACACCCCATCCTACCAGCACCTCTCTCTTAAAAGTAGCTCCCTCCCTGACACCTCATTGATCTCAACTCATCTTATTGTTTAATACAGGGCCAAGAAGTCACTGTAGTTGAACTTTCTGAATGAGTGCTAATCAATATCTTTCTTTTCCCGTCTCTCCTGCTCACCCTCAAACCCTAAACCTTTCCTCCTGTGCCCTCCACCATTCCAAATCATGGACCTATCAATATGCATCTATCTCTGG
The DNA here is from genome assembly GCA_023373845.1 of Nibea coibor. Lineage (NCBI taxonomy): Eukaryota > Metazoa > Chordata > Actinopteri > Sciaenidae > Nibea > Nibea coibor. Next base: position 25,560,329 of record CM041739.1, read on the forward strand.
GGCTCCGAAATGTCTGCCGGTGTGGCTGCTTTGGGGGCCTGGCCTGATGGGTCCCATCAGACTGGGAAATGCTCTCTTGCCAGGAGTAGACAGGTATATTTAGCATTTAGCCATTAGCAACACTCATTGATTTGAACCTGGGAGGAGAGGGATAGAGGTGACAATATACTTCAGATTTTTCCCCATCTCTTTTTTCCTTTTTTCCCGTCTTTGGATGTATCATCATATTGCCTGCAGCTGCACTAAATCCTGTCGGCCGATTGTAATGACTGGAAAATGAAATGGAGGTCGAGGGTTGAGGCTGAGCCTGAGAACATTAAGCGGCTGATCGATACGGTGCTTGGATTTGCCTGGTCACATTAAGTAGCACATCTAATATGCCCTGTGCTCGTCGATGTTTGGCCCCTATCGTTTAATTATGCTGTGATGTGTTACAAGCAACTCGCCAAATTCATTAACATTAAGGAGACGCGGCCTTCTCTCTGTTCTCTGTCTGCTTCTCTTCCATGTTGATTATGCTGATATATAGTCCCCTTGGAAACATGATGTTCAATTAAAAAAAGGTCTGCCATGCTATTGATCATCACAATTGATTAACAGCATGAAAGAGACAGAAATAGAAACGCGATATGCCACAGTTTGTGTAGTTTAAGAAGGCAGGATGCAATAGGTTTGTCTGACTTCCTGGCATGGAAGGTGATATTTTTTTCCTTTTTCCTTTTTTTCTGGATCTAGTAGCACAGTATTTAGTGCCACAGTGAGTTCAGAGAAACACTTACTCCTTTCAAAGCCTGACTGATCCATGGACTGGACACATTTTATTCTCTGATTAAACTAAACAAAACAACAAAATAGAACATTACTTTAACATTAATTATAATTAATTACGAGGAAAATAAAAACAATTTCATTAGTATTCTATTATTTCTCTGTTCCGTATAAACTGTAGGAAGGTGCAGCACCAGCCACTCCTGCTCCAACTCTCCAGTTGTGATGTCAAACATGAGGACATTTTATACAATAGATTTTATACAATAAATAAAAATAAACCCTGGTCTCTTCTGATGGAGACAGGAGGGCCAACCCACTTTTTGAAGAAGAATACTGTGATGAGTGCCAGAGATGTCTCCACCTATAAATCTCAGCGCTGAATGGTTGACATCATTTAGGGGCGGAAGATGATGCGGCTGCATCTTTAAATCATGTCACCGTAAACTAGCACTGACAGAGATGCAGCAATGACAAAACTATCTGTCAATGCATTTTATGATGCCACTCCTTATTTGGTAAAAAAATAAGTTGATTAGGTTCAGGCAACTAAAACTTTTTGTTTAAGGTTAGCGAACAGTCGAGGTCATGGTTAAGAGAAACCAAAGCTGACGGTTGGTAGGAAAGTATACAGTCATGCACTGGTCTACTTCACTGCACCATCTTCAATAGACGTGTTGCAGGACAGCAGTCGGTCACTACACTTAAGAGACTCAGCTTTTCAGCAACAAACCTTGTAGCTGAGTCTGCATGCTGAGAAGTCTTTAGTCTGGTGTGGTGGCGTGGTTGTGAAATTCAGAGAGATAAATCAGCTAATTTAATTTTCCATGCATCCATTTTTTTTTCAGTTCAAGCAGGGTCATCGGGGACTGGCTGCATCCACAAAGGACAGTGCAACAGTTCAACAATTTTGAACTTTTGAACAGCCCCACTCTGCTCGGTGCACCATGGACATTTTTATAGAGCTGTTACAACACACCACAAACACAATAATGCCTCATTAAAGCCTTGTTGGAGTGTGAATGGGAAATTTGCAGTGCTATTACAACGTAAAGTAACTGTGCCAAGTTTTGTGCATATCAAAAAATCGGTTGGTGATGCATTCATCATTTAATTGCCACAAAACTGTGTATGTAGACCCAGTAGTAGTTCAGTTAAAAAAATGAATGTGAATGTGATTTTTTTGGGCCATGAACTTAGTTCGAAATTCATAACTGTGAACTATATACATCAACTAGTTAATTTTAATCCTTGTGAACTGAATTTGAAGTTACCGCCTGTCTAGTGTGAACTGATGACGGGATGGTATCAGAGCACCATTTATACTATAAATCCACACAAATCCTCAAATTACCAGAAGATATGTGACAGTTTAGAAAGAATGTTGCCACTAACAAGTCTTCTGGCTACTGTTATGGGATATGTTCAGGCTTCGGCCTGTGATGGGTGGAGATGATGTTGAGAAGGCAGCATCTGATTACAACACAAACAATTCACTTCCTTCACTACACAGAAAACCAGACTATTGATTAACTGCTAACAAATAATTTCTTCAGTCATAACAGCATCTGTCTTTTGTGGTCACTCAGTGAAGCGTTGAAGCTCTCTCTACAGTTAGTGTGATACTGATGGATCCATGATCAGGGTTTTACTGCTCCTCATGCATAGTCCTCATAGGTTTGATTTGAGAGGGAACTTTAGAAGGGATATTTTTTCAGATGACTAATATGCCACAGACTCGATTCTAGTTTAGTATAAAACAGGACATTTGTTTATCAATGTAAATCTGAGACTGAAACGAATATTTAAAATGGATGTTGTTACAGTTCGCCCTGGCAGGTCTATCTTGTGTAGTTTTCCCTGTTGCTGGTACCTGGCATCATTGGCAACACAGCAAAGATGTGCGGGGCCGGGATTGGAGGAGTGTCTCCCCACAAACAGGAAATCGGAGGGCTCTATGAGCGGCGTCATGGCTATTTAAATGAGAAGCGCCACTCCACCAAGGCGACTTGTGTGTTTGTGTGCTCGTGCTTGATGGTATCTGAATTGTGTGGAAATTGTGGAGGTTGGTGGGGTGTTGTCGTTGGGACTGGGCCAGGTTTAGATTTGCTGGCTGTACTGATTGCACTAGGTTCAGCTTTCTGTTAGAAACACGAGGTAGGAGTGCTGTTTCTGATGTTTTGTTATTATCAGAAGTAGTTTAGACAGTGAGGTCTTCGTTTCTCGTTTGGTTCAACTTTAGATTAGCACAGGCTCTGGTAGAGTTCTCCTTTTCTTATATTTGTTAGTTCTTTTAAACAGCACTCGTGCACCCTGTGTTCCCCTTTGCCTCACCTCCTTTCATTGAAACGATCTGAACTTCTCAATTAATAAATACCTTTGTTTCTCAACCATAACACCTTACATCCATCATACCCCTTCATCTGCTCAGAACAATATATTGTATGAGAGTATTTTGCCACCTGTCAAGGAGTGCAGTGTGTGCACAGTGTATTCAGTTAGTTTCACAACACAGTGGGTTCCTAATAAAATAGTTGATTTGTGGCACGAATGCTCTGGGGACTTGCACCCCAGGAAAGACACAGGGTTGAGACTGAGGAGGCAGTCAAATAGTGTGAATGAATAAGGCTTGATAAAACTGCTGCTGCTGAGAAAAAAAAATGTTTAACAAAAGGAGAGTATAAGAATTATTTTATTAACAGAAGAGCGCTAAAAGTCTGGCTATAGCAATACTAAAGCTGAAATTACAATAACAGAACACTAAAATCAGTGGGAGGCATACTACTGTGTGTCCCTCCTTAAGCTGGGCTGGAACACTGCAAACAAAAACTAGCAAAACACTGAAAATGCCACAGTGTCTACTTTCATGCAGAAGGGAAGTGAGGTCCTCATGACACGCAGACCGCCCTGAAGCTCAGAAAGGAATAACAACAAAAAATTAAAAGCCTACAATGCAGTCAATAATCAAAGTATCAATCAATCAAACAAGGACCCTAACTCACCACCTTGGTAAGGCAACCACACCAGTGCTGTGTCTCAGTTCAGGGGCTGCACGCTTCGAAGGCCTTCGAAGGCGACTCCTTCTAAGGCTCCTTCGAAGGCCGCATCAGCTGTTGTTAAATCAGACGGTCTAGCCTTTGAAGCTTTTCCTGGTTGTGTCACCAGCTGCGCACCTGCCGTCAGTTGGTAGTTTTAATGTAGCCATTGAAAAAAACATAATAAAATATAAGTAATTAGTAAAAGTATAGGTAGTAATACGTAAAAGCAATTAAATATAGAAAAAAACAATATTTACATTTAAATGTGAATTCCTTGCCACTTGATGCCGATTGGTGTTGCCATTACTGTATGTTTCCTGGCGCGGAACAGCTGTGCACAAAGGATCTTGGGATATGTGAGGCCACGAACGATAGTTGCAGTGCATCCTCGAAAAAGAGGGAAAAGAAGGCCGCGTAGCGTTGTGACATAATCGGCCTTCAAATGCGTCCTATGAAGTGAATTGAGAGACAGCCTAGACCAGCAAGAGGCTGAAAGGAGCCATTTTGAGACCTTCAACACCTAAGCAGGGGGGGAGCTAAGGGAGGTGACTGCCTGGGTTGCGTTCAAAACCCTTGGATGTCCACCACACAAACGTGTTTTTATTTCTGAAGTTAGCTCATGAACTGCCAGATGTTTCATTATCAGAGCTTACTGTCTGTGTGTCTCAGTGGTATTTAAGTAGTTGCTAGGTTTTTGCTGATAAATATGATGTAGGATGGTGTTACTTTACTACACAGCTACACAAGTTAGTAATGTCAGAGAGGATCACTGTTCAGCTTTAAATACAAAACATGACTTTTTTTCCTCCTTTATGCTCTTCATTTTAAAAGAAGGACCTGATGCTGATGAAAACATACAAATAAAATTTTATTTTTTAGAATTGAAGGAGAAAAAGATCATACTGAGGGCAATGACATGAAGCTATCTTACTGTTGAATTATCAGTGACACTTTAACGCGTTTGTGTTGAGAAATGTCGATGTCATTAAGAAATCCTTAAAATAGTGAAAAAATACTTTCAGGCAGAGAGTCCTCGGCTCTCCAACCAAATTGAAGCTCGCAGCGTCATGTATCGCTGTGATCGGGTTATAATTGTCGTGAATTATAGTGCACAGGTGTAGTCTGTGATCTGAGCGTCTCTGACCGCTGCAGACAGGTTTACATTGGAGACAATTGAGAACCCAGAGCGTTTCATACTGATGTGGAGGGTACCTTTTGTGTCAGTATCAGACAGCTAGGGGTGTGACAAATCATCGGTATTTTACGAGTTGGGAATGAAAGTATATTAAAACAATCATACACCTATCACGTTCTCGCGGGCCAGATAAAATAACGTGGCGGGCCACATTTGGCCCGCAGGCCTTGAGTTTGACACATGTGCCCTAATTGCTTCAGATGAATATGCTGTGTGTCTATAGGTGAGTATAGTATTATCATGAGTGTTTTGGATATGAGCTGTATCGCTCCTGGCAAGCAGCTGATACCTTGCATGGCAGCCTTTGAGTGGTTGGTAGACTGGAAAAGCATTGTAATAAGTATATAAGGCCATTCACAATTTAGTCACCAGTTGGACCCTGGGATTGATCAGAAAGCCACTATCAGCTGATCTCAATTCAATTCAATTGAATAAACATTATTTGTCCCCGAGGGGCAATTAACGGCACACAGAGTAGCAAGACATCAAGACCAAACATTATCTGTCAGATAAATACACAATAAATAACACGTACGTACAATAAAGATGTGCAGTGTGAATGGTATTTACAAATTAAATAATATAAATAAATAATATAAAAACTGTATAAAAACTGTATAAGACTGTATAAAAAAAAGCGGACTGTTAAAGTGCAGTGTGTAGGTGGCGAGGTGGAGTATTAAGAGTGTGTAGGAGCGGTGGTAAAGTCTTAGGAAGAGTTGAGGAGGTTAACAGCTGTGGGAACAAATGTGACTTTCCTCCTCTGAGTCCTGCAGCCGGGGCAGCGGAGTCGACGTCGTGAGGGGAGCCACTCAAAGGCAGAGTGTAGGACATGCGAGGGGTCTTGCATGATCCTGTTGGCCAGTCGAAGTGTTTGTTGTTTATGGATGGAGGATAGTGATCTGGTTGGGAGTCCAATGATCTTAGAACAGACCTTAGCAATGCTCTCCAGGTGATTCCTATTCTGCAGGCTGATGGAGTGGAACCAGCAGGGTATGGAGAACGTGGCAATGCTCTCGATGAAAGAGTAGTAAAAAGTGAGCAGGATGTTTTTGCTCACTTCAAAGTTGTTGAGTTTCCTCAAGAGATACTGCCGCTGGTGACATTTACTGAGGATCTCCTCTGTGTTCGAGGAGAAATTAAGCTGGTTGTCGAAGATGGTACCCAGATACTTGTATTCCTCAACACGTTCCACTGGCTCCCTGTGGATGGAGGTGGTGGATGCGGCAGCCAGCTTTCTCTGCCTGTTAGAGAAGGTCACCACCATCTCTTTGGTCTTGCTCACGTTCAGCTCTAGACATGAGCTGTCGCACCACTCCAAAAACTCCTGTAGAGCTGATCCATGAAGCCGTGAGGGACCTGAGAGCAGGGACAGGATAACTGTGTCGTCGGCGTACTTCACAAGGTGACTTTGAGGCTGGGTGGACCTGCAGTCATCGGTGTAGAGGATGAAGAGCAGAGGTGAGAGCACGCAGCCCTGAGGGGAACCCGTCGAGGTGTGTCGGAGGTCGGAAAGCATGTTGTTGACCCGGACCCTCTGTGACCTGTTGGTTAGAAAGTCCAGTATCCACCGTGTGAGTGAATTGTCCAGATGGAAGTGGACGGTGAGTTTATTGGCCAGGATGTGAGGCTGTACTGTATTGAATGCAGAGGAGAAGTCTGCAAACAAGAGTCTGGCTGGTGTATTTGGCTGTTCCAGGTGTTTGTGTACGGTGTTGATGATGAACACTTTAGCATCATCTACGCCCCTGCCGGCGCGATAGGCATACTGAAGTGGGTCCATCTGAGCGTCAGTTGCAGAGAGGATGTGTTGCTTAACGACCCTCTCCATGGCCTTCATCACCAGGGATGTGAGAGCCACAGGCCTGAGGTCATTCAGAGTGTTTATTATTGTTTTTTGGGGATGGGAATGATTATGGAGTGTTTCCACAATTGGGGGACTGTGCCGGTATCCATGGACCTTTGGAACAGGGTTTGGAACACTCCCCCCAGCTGTTCAGCACAGGGCCTCAGGACGCGGCCACTGATGTTGTCTGGGCCAGGGGAGCTGTTCTCCCTGGTCCTTCTGAGGGCTCTCACTACTTCCTTTTTTAAAGGTGTTTTTATGGCACGTTTAACCTCCCTATTGACTTCCTTCTTTTCGGACTCCGAGCCAGTGAGAAAAATCCTCTTTTTCTTATTGAGGATCTCTTTTAGCTCTTTCGTAATCCAGGGCTTATTGTTGGGGAAGATGGTGACCGTTTTGGAGGGGATGATGCTGTCCACACAGACGTTGATGTAGGAGTAGACCGTGTCCACCTGCTCCTCCATGTCCACCGATGGGGTTGTGAGGTTGCTCCAGTCCGTAGATTCAAAGCATCCTTGCAGTGCTTGGATACTGTCGCTAGTCCACTGTTTGATGTTTTTGGTAACTTTCTTTAACCTCCTTATCACCGGTATGTAAGCTGGAGCAAGCAGGATGGTTAAATGGTCAGCAGTGCCAAGTGGGGGGGGGGGGGGGGGGGGGCGGGGGGGATCTAAAAGCGTCTGGTACAGAACCGTACCATTTGTCCGTAGCATTTGTCCAAAGTCCTCCCACGGCGAGTGGTGCATGTGACATACTGCTGGAAGCCCTTGAGTGATTTTTCCAGACAACAGTGGTTAAAATCACCCAGAATTATTTTTGGGGAGTCTGGTGAGATGTACTCCAGTTTGTTTAGTAAGTTTGTTATGTGCTCAGTGGCGTTGGCAGCATTTGCTTTGGGGTGGATGTATACCAGGATGAAAAAGAGCTGTGGAAATTCCCTAGGTAAGTAGAAGGGGCGGAGGGATACAGTCAATAGTTCGATGTCCGTTGTGCACAGCCTCTCCCTCACCACAACCGTCGAGCACCAGCGTGAGCTCACATAAAGACAAACGCCACCGCCATGTTGTTTGCCCGTGAGCTCGCTGTCCCTATCCAGTCTAATGGGGGGGGCAAAGCCATCAATGTGCAACAAGTTGTCACTATCGTTACTGTTTAGCCAGGTTTCTGTGAAAGCCAGAATGGAAGCAGTCCTGTATTCATGCAAATGTCTTATGTTAGCATGCAGCTTGTCTAGCTTGCTCCAGAGCGAGCGCACGTTAGCTAGAATCACAGACGGTAGTGGACGTTGTTTACATTTCTCCCTCTTCAGTCTGGCTCGTATTCCACCCTTTTTCTTCCCCCTTCTAGTTACCTTATGTTTGTGGTGAGTGGGTATAATGGGTTGAGATAAACCTTGCGAAGTATATCCTCGGGGAGCGGGTGTGTGGTGGTGTATGAAGAAGAAAAGGGGTTGAGTCCGAGTTGTAATAAAACCTCTCTGGTGTAGACAATCCGCTGAACGTCCGGGAAAGACAGTCCGTTGATGTGGGTTACATCTCTTAGAAGCAGAAAGAGAAGTACCAGTAGTGTTGACATTGAAGTCCTCGGGCATCCATGTAGCGAAGAGTATTCCAACAAGACGCCGGTCTGTAGCGGTTAGCAGTAGCCGCTGCTAACGCCAACTGTGGTGCTGAACGAAAAAGTACTGGAAGAAGATACCCAAAAAACAAAAAATTACGGTGCTAGTTTGGACATACGATGCAAGACGCACAACACATATACTAACACAAATTAACAACGAGAGATACGAATAAAAAAACAGAAAAAACAAGTACAAACTACTCTGCGCGCCGGCCGGTCAACCACACGAGCAGTGACCCCAAAAGTGTAGTCTTGTGTCTAAGAGTGCGCCTAAGCTCAGGGTAAATAGATCTCCAGTAGAAGTATATGGCATGTAAAGCTTTAAAATTCAAGAATGAAACTTCAAAATCAATGTGAAAATGAACAGGAAGCCAGTGCAAGGTGGTCAGAACTGTGGTTATGTGATCTCAGTTTGTTGAACCAGTGATAATCCTAGTGGCCGCATTTGGATTTGAAGGCGATGGAGTGAAGCCCGAGTAATACCTGTGCTGAAATCTCAACAGGAAAAATAAAAGCATGGACAACCCTGTATCAGTTCTTAGAGCATAGGAAGGATCTGTTGCATGGAGGAAAAATGACAAGATTTTTAGTACAGATAGACACAATTAGCAGCGCCTTGATATTAGTGAGAAGTTACTATGTCTATACCTGAGTCTACATAGATGCTTAAAAGACATGATTTTCTGGCCGTGGATGGGGCTTGTTTACATCAGCAGCTATGATTTTGACTTCACTGGAATGCAGACCCCAGGAATTCAGTTAAAGACGATTGAACCCGAGAGACTCACTGAGCTCAAAAAAAGATAAAATATGCAGTAACTGATAAGGATATTAGTGAAAAGTGCATTTTTCACATGCGATATTGGATGTTTAACGGATGAGCCCCACTGTGTCTCTTTTCTAAACTAACAGATTGAAAATCATGTTGATGCTACACAGACTTGTAATCGGGGGACTGATGTCTCTGTCATTCGGAAATCTGTTTGGGCACAATGTAACTTTGTGCTTGAGGTGTGTTTTCCTGCAAGAAGTATGTAACTCTTTAAAGCAGTCACACACCACCAACTATTAACTGATTTTGGCAAAACTGTAGACAGTAAAAAGAATGGATGTTGTATTCCTGTCATCCCTCGCAGGTTTCTGAAGGGCTGTTGTTGCTCTGGCCATTGCCTTCTTGGCAGTTCTGTCCTGCCACTGCTGCCTCCCAGCTTATCTAAAAATGGGCAAAGATGTGGATTGTCAATGAAGCTGAAGTCTGGGTGCTCAAACAAGCCATCTGTAACAGCACGCAAATGAAAATAAAAGCATCAAGAAAATCTCCCTAACTTTAAGCCTAATATAATCTGAACAGGTGAGTTCTCTAGAAATTCACCCTCAGTACAGTTTGTACCAGGCTGCAAACATGTTTATTTCTGCTGTGAAGTTTTAACATGGAGACTTATGGAGACTGACTCACTTCTGGAGCCACCCTCAATGGACGACTGCAGTTTTTGGCACTCCAGCATTGACTTCACTTCACAGACACAGAGGTTGCTGCTTGGGTGAATACTCTTTTATGGAGGAAATGTTTTCCTGTTTACCTCTGACGTTCTCCGGCTGCTCTGCCTCAGTGCTGCCATCTGTAGCTGCTGTTTGCCATTTGCCATAGCAGTTTGGTAGCCAGGCTGCCTGGACTGTGAGCTCAGTGATTGAATGTTTGTCCCACAAGCATATTGGACCGCCGGGAAGAGGAGGTTTTAAGACTGAAGGCAACGTTGACAGAGGAAACTAAGAAGAGAAAAAGGAGAGAGTCAGTGAGCATGAAACCACCAGGCAGTAAATCTGTGACTGAGGTTGGTGAGAGCTTGGTGAAATAAAAGGCTGAAAGACACAGAGCTGCGCTCAGACTAGTCAAGATTATAATATTAGCTGGCTGCTATGTCTTGTGTTATTGAACTTTGTTTATGTTTGGCTGTTAGCAAAGTTGATGACCTGCTAGTTTTTGATTATGGGTAATTTGATTATATCAGATTTATGTGTACAGCTGTCAGTATTTACAAGAGCGGTAAATTGCAAAAATATTACTTTCTACACGGTTAGTCATAGTCAGTTTTCATAAGATTTTACAGAGTTTTTTTTTTTTTTTTTTTTTTTCCAGAACTTAATTGTAATACCACATTCATCAGTGAATGGAGTTACAATGGAGCTGTTTGAGTTGTCATCATATGATGATAAGCGTGTCTCTATTCAAAGATGCTCTCTGAGTTTCTCTGATGTATTTCCTGGCCTCCACTAACTTCCTGGTCAATGACCTTTGGATTTTTTTTTGGGACTTTTGGATGCTTTCATCTGGTGTTTTGATGTTGTCTGCTTCCAATGTTCTTTCAGTGTGTTGCTGTTCCAGTGTTCAGTGAATGGCATATTTACTGTGATGTGGTAGATTTGATTGAGATTTGGCAGAATAAACAACAAAAATTACAGACAGCACAATCTTGATAAAAGCTCTGATTATGTCAAACAACAAAACTGTCATTTTGCTTTCTAAAAAGTTTTGGAGCTGGCACAGTGGTATGATGTTACAGGGAAGGCTTATCCAAATGGCAAATTCAACAAATATAAAACTGTCTCCCTTTTTGTTAAGCTCCTAAAAAAGTTTCTGTTCTGTGAGCATGAAACAATACTATAGATGATCAACTACTGACTCATTTAACTCCATCTCTTATAGTGTTGTTATAATGTGAATAAAAACAGATAGCATATTACACTTTTCATTGAAATCAATTTACTGGCTTTTAGTAAATAATACAGACTCCCACAGTGGAGAGAACTTTGTCGAGTTTGACATTTCTAAGGTTGGGGCAATTTTTGAGTAGAATTCTCTTGTATTTAAAACAACTCATAGACTTCTCACTGTACATTTCATCTGCTATCTATCTATATCTGAATTATTTTAATATGTATCATCAAAGTTAACATTACATTAAGCCATTTAGGCTAAAAACAACAATCAACAGTGTGACAAGGACATAGGATCATACTAGATCTAGTATGTTCAGTTGGTGGTGGTGTTGGAGAGGTGGTTCTCTTTAAAGAGCAGGGTCTTCAGGAGGTTTCTGGATTGCCCTGAGTGTATGGGTTGCAGAGCCTGCAGAGCAAGTAACGTAAAGTATATGAATATAAAGTGAACGATACCCACTGCTGGAACTACAAGTGGTAGATCTGGAGAATTTAGAACCGACAGCGCCACCTTAGGACTTGCACCTAAAGATTTTACTTTTATTTCTCAGAGGGTTTCCCAATCACCCTTGCACAGGTACGACTCACAAATGAATACAAGCAACAGTGTAGAAATAACTTAAGTTTTATTAAATCAAATCAAATCAAATCAAATTTTATTTGTATGTCAGCCACGATCCATGAGAACCTGCTGGACGAAAAAGCACAGAAACTCCGGGGAAGAGGTGTAGTTAGTAACATCCAAAGAAATGGTGTAAGAGAGATAGTGATTGACAGAACAATAAGACCTCAGGCCCCGTTTATGCGGACTCTAAGGGATATCGAACTGCTTTACATTGATAGAGAGAGAGAGAGAGAGAGAGAGAGAGAGAGAGAGGGTTTACAGTAAAGGGACGTCAAGTGGACATCAGCAGCAGACCACAGCTGCGGCCACGATCCATGAGGACCTGCTGGGCGAGAAAGCACAGAAACTCCGGGGAAGAAGTTTAGTTAGTGGGTGGGGGGGGGGGGCATAACTAGCAGCTTCCCTTAGCAGCATAACTAAGGGAAGGCCTGAGCCAGCCCTAACTATAAGCGCTATCAAAAAGGAAAGTCTTAAGTCTAGTCTTGAAGGTGATGACCGTGCCTGCCTCCCGAACCCAGAAAGGTAGTTTGTTCCACAGAAGAGGAGCTTGATAGCTGAAAGCTCTGGCTCCCAGTCTACTTTTGGAAACTATAGGAACCACAAGGAACCCAGCATTCTGAGAGCGCAGTGGTCTAGAGGGGTAGTAGGGTACTATGAGTTCTTTTAGATATGGTGCCTGGCCATGAAGAGCTTTGTATGTAAGGAGAAGAATTTTAAATTCTATTCTAGATTTGACAGGTAGCCAGTGCAAGGAAGCCAAAATGGGAGAGATGTGATCTCTGATCTTGGTTCCTGTCAGAACATGAGCAGCAGCATTCTGAATTAGCTGCAAGGTCCTAAGAGACTTATTGGGGCAGCCTGATAATAGAGAGTTACAGTAGTCCAGCCTAGAAGTAACAAATGCATGGACTAGTTTTTCTGCATCCGCTTGGGACAGGATGCGTCTGATTTTGGTAATGTTGCGTAAGTGGAAGAATGCAGTCTTTGAAATTTGTTTTATGTGGGCATTAAAGGACAAATCCTGATCAAAAATAACTCCAAGGTTCTTTACGGTGGAGCTGGAGGCCAGGGTGATCCCGTCTAAGGTGGCCAAGTCTCCGGAAAGAGAGTTTCTGAGGTGTTTGGGTCCAATTACAAGAACTTCAGTTGAGTTCAACATCAAAAAATTGTAGGTCATCCAACTTTTTATATCCCTAAGGCACGCTTGCAGTTTGGCTAAATGATCATCAGGCTTAATCGATAAATATAATTGGGTGTCGTCAGCATAACAATGAAAATTAATGGAATGATTCCTAATAATGTTCCCTAGAGGAAGCATATATAGACTGAATAGAAGAGGCCCCAGTACAGAACCTTGTGGGACTCCATGAAGTCACAATATTCATAAATTTAAGTTACTTATCTTCTTAAAAAAACAATACTTTATTTTTCAGAAGCACATTAATCTTTACCATCTGACTCAAAATAGGTCAAGAGGGAGTCAAATTTCATGCCTGAACTCCAAACTCTTTTGCCATAACAGCCAATCCAAATTGGCAGCAAAGCCACCAAATAGAAAGCGGGCCAATATCTCTGCAATGCATTGATGTAGTGACACAAAACTTGATGTATGGACTCATGACACCTTCCTGAGCAGGCATAGGTTTAAATGCTATGCTGCTAGCCCCCGCTTTGCTGCTTGAAACTATATGTTTAGGTTGTTTGAGTTGGAGACCACCGGTAGTCCTGTTTGTCATTTTGTGTTAGGTTAGGCCTGTTTCTCCCTAGTTAGTGGTCTCTTTTTGGCTCATCTTCTTTTTGGTACTACATGTTTCTTTTCTTTTCTTTCTCAGTGCCAATTAATCAATAAAGAATGATTTTTTTGAAAACTTTTAAACTTTTGTGTGGTGTACATTTTGTGGTCTCATTGAGCTGACATTAAGTAACATTAAGTATTAATTTAATTTTATGAGGCCGTAACAGTGCCATATCATAACAAAAGTTATCTTGTGACACTTTCTATGCACAGCAGGCCTAGACTATACTCTTTATAATATAATCTACAGGGATCCAACAGTTCCACCATGAGCAAGCACTTGGTGCCGGTGGCGACGAAAAACGGCAGTCATCCACCACGACCACTTGAGTTAAAGATAGATATGGGCAGCCCCAGTCCTCTCTGGATCCCCATTCAGGAGAGACTGTAGCTTTTTTTTTTTTTTTTTTTTTTTTTTTTTTACTTTTACAAATCTTTTAATCAGTTGTTGGGTAGCATGTGTAAGGTAAGGCCTGATTTTTCTAATATTGTAAACATAACAAAACAGATGAGAAAATTTGCTGTCTCAGCGGCAGTCGACTTAACTTTGTACTTAGTGGGCCTTTAAAAGGCTACACTTAGAAATAAGTATTTCCTTTCAGAGAAAACTGTGAATAGAGCTGCTTTAACGTAGTTAACCATGATATGTGTGCATTACTGCCTTTTAACTGTTCAGTTAATATTTGTAGTTTTTATTTCCCACCATGAAGGACAGTGATGGAGAATAATGATTCCTTTATATATTTATTGATTCAAATTTTGGGTTTAATTCATGTTAAACATTTAGGCCTAAAAAAAATGCAGAATTCTAATCTTAACTAAATGCACTTCACACACAGACAATGAGAATGGTTCTTCAGTACCTACATGTATGTCTCTATCTCAGAGAAATATAAGCATACTTCACAAAATATTTCACTAATGTGAAGCACAGACTTTCCCTTTCCTCTGCTGAAACAAACTGAAAACAGCCTCAATCAGACAATGATTACAATTCCGCCCATGAGACAGCTCAAATTTCACTAACAAAAGACTTTTAATGAGACCAAATTAATGGCAGCAACAGTCCAGACAGTTCCTTTAGTTACCTTAATGACTGATGCCAGTGGTCTTATAGGTACAAAGACCCTGGGGATTTGCGATGGAAGGATGGAAAGAGGGACTTTATTAAACTGATGAAGGAGCCTGACAGTAAATCCAATTGAGCTTCATGACCCAGCCAGAATTATTGGTTTTCTGCTTCCTTGCTGGCATTATCTGGGTGTGCTCAGCACCCAGGGAGCCATTTGGGTGGTTGGGAAAAATAAATCCTCGATAGTGTTAGGCATTATGGGGCAATAATGCTTAAACACGTCTCTTCTTTCCTTTTCATTAATAGAATAGTGTCCCAGCTCAGTCATACACATTGACAGACATTTTTTTGGAACAGAAACATGCCCACTTCCCTCACCCTTTTCTCTTCCATTATAGCAATAAAACGCTTTAGTCATGATTAATGAACGTATTCTGAAGTGACTGGAACTTGCCTTCAGCTAACTGGAACTCTTTAGTTAAGCTCTATCTGATAACAGCCCTTCCCTTCACTCCGAAATATGCCGGGACAGATATATCACCATTCTCACCCCTTTACTCTATTATGGGATGAGATTGTACCAAGCCTCTTCCAAATAGCCAAGCTGTTATTGTTATGCGTTTGGAATAGCAGAAATTGGAGGGTGCAGGTGGGAGCTGGCATTTACCTCCATGCGGCTGCTCGTTTAAAACTCAATGAAAGAGGAAAAGTGCTGAGTAAAGTGTTAAGTGGGGGAGGGAACATCTGTGATGCTATTTTTCTCCATTTAGTAGCGTGGTGTGTGTATGTGTGTGTCATTTCTGCACTGTTTCATGAGACGTTTATATCCGTTTGATTGCTTGGTAAGTTGACATTGTTGTACATCATGTATTTTTAATGATCTTTCTTTCTAACCTGAATCTCGGTCTTCTTTGCCCTTAATCTTTAAGTGGCCAGTCCATTATGATACAGTCCACTCCATATGGAGTGTAGTGAATGCAATGCTATGTTTCACTAATTAGCTCCAAAAATAAAGTGCAACTGAGGCTGATGGAAATGTCAGGTTGGTCGTCGGAGAAAGTGAGTAAAGACAGACTGGGAACCAGATATTTATGGAAACCATGATATCCAGATATCCATCCATGAATGTGCAGAATTTTCTGCAAAGCCATCAAGATGTTTGCTTGCAGAATAGCTGAAGATGCCACAGTTGCACAGTTTGTGTTCTTCTTGTTCAGCAGGTGTTTGATAAATAACTGTCTCTGTATTGCTCTTATGGATAATGAGTATTGTTGTTGTTGCAGTAAAATATATCATGTCTGTTTCATTCCCTCGTTTGCTGCTTTGCTGTTACACTGCCCTCACATTCAGTGTATGGATAATATAGGTATGTGGTGACTGATCTGTGTGGCCGTGGTGGCAGTCATTTTTAAATGCTCAGAATTTTGTCTGGGTGTTTGTTTACCTTTTTTAAGCTTTAGAAAACATCAAAAATATATTTAGAAAACGGCAATGTTTTATTTATGTATTTATTTTTATTGAAACTAAGAACAAGCCAAAGATTTATCAGACTGTCCTGGTGATTCTAGTGTTAACCCAGCAGAGTGAATTGGGACTGCAACACATGAGCTGAGGCTCTGTAGCTAACACCCACAGCTACACTTAAACAGAACTGTAACCATGGTGAAGTCTGTAGGTAGCATCTGTCACATTCACTCTACTACTCAAGGCAAATGACAGGCATAAAACCCTGACAGATGCCATCACAACACCTGTGATATTTCTGCCGAATGATGTATGACATACCAAATGTGTCAAGACAACATTTTCACCCTGAATATGTGTGTGCTGCTAACGAAAGAAACAGTAGTCATTTCATTATTTCATTACAATCTAATATTATAGATTGTGTCTATATAATATTATAATATTATTGATACTTCCTGCGGCAGCTGGAGAAATTCAACCTGCCGAAGACAACGCTGGTGCACTTCTACCTCCATCGTTGAGTCCATCCTCACCTCCTCCATCATCATCTGGTACACTGCTGCCACCGCCTCCAGGGGTGCAGTCAAATAGTCAAATTTGCTTAGAAACCTTCCTAACTGAATGAAATGGCGGAGAAGTATTAACATGTCCGCCATGATAAGAGCTCAAACTTCCACAGACAGCCTGAAATGTCTGTGAAGCTGAGACTATCTAGGTGGATTCACGCTGCAAAATAGTGAGACAGAAGTTTAGTTTTGATTTGTATCCGACGATGAGAGAGAGAGAGAGATAGACTCGATAAAGCTGGTATTTATCAGAGAACTAAAAAGTTATTTCCAGATTGTTTCACAGCGGTTACATACAGCAGGTATAGACACACCCACTGCAACACACCTCAGCTCCACTCACCCCCCCACCACTGGACAACCCTGCTACGAGTTGCTGCACTCCCTGATCCTGTCTGAATTCGCGCTTACATTAACACACAGTCTCTACTTATTTGGGACCATTTCACACTATATTCACAGAATGCTATAAATGTGCAACAAGATGAACGCTCACTCTATTACATGTCATATACTTGCACATCAACTTGCACTACATCTCCTTCATTTTAGAAGATATTGTATATTCTTTTTTTATCTTCCTATATTTTTTCCTTAATGTTTATTTTGTGCAAACTACACAGAGTCAAACTGAGTGCAAACCTACTTGACAATAAACTTGACTCTGATTCTGTCTGTGGTTAAGTTCTATTTGATCATTTTGGTCATGAGGTTGGGTCAGACCTTAATTTTAGCTCTGCACCCCTCCATGATGAATTTGAAATTAAATAAGTGGAATTGGACAAGTTAACTTCATAACTACAATTTATATATTTTGGTAAACAACAAAATAACAAAAGTTGTCTCAGTGTCCAAATATACTGTATATGGACCTTACTGTTAGTCTGCAGAGAAGCAAGAAACACACTTCCAGATTAACTTTCACTGACCAGTCCAAAGCTGTAATCTGAATGGATTTATTTGGTAAAAAAAACAAAAATCCTACTTGAGTACTACTAGATATGTGAAGTCTGATAAGTGATGTCACTGACTACAATTGAATATGAAGAAGATCTGAGGTATGAGTTAGAAAGTGAGCTTATGCTCCTCATCTCTGCTGTGGTGTGGCTCACCAAAGAGCCCAGGAAGAGTGGTGGTCCTGCATGACGTCCACTACATATATTATTACTGTCATTATTGCTACCATATCTCCACTGCAGTTTATAGTTAGTTAATGATTTACTGCTGCTGTGCATCTGTGTCTCTCTATCTCTATCACAGGTTCCACTGCTACTGTAATCATTCTACCATTCATTGTAATTCATTCTCATTTCATCAATCATTGTAATTTTATGTTTATTGATGTTATTTAAAAAATATGTATAGGTTGAGTTGCATTGCAACAATTGTAAGGCAGGCCATCATGACAACTTCTGGTTCTCCAGATGGCCAGTCCGTCATTGGTGATGAAAATAAAGTGACAGAAAATGCACATGACAAACAGACTGGTTCTTCATTTGATCCCTTTAAAAAACAAACAAAAAAAGGTAACAGTGTTATTGGGGCACAGTGCTAAATTGCTAAATTGGTGGAGCAGTCTTTCAGTGTTGAATGTGTTTGTGGTGAATGCAGACTCATTGTGACTCAGGTCCAATGTTTGGACAGTCCAGCTAAGGGAGTCCCACTCCGATGCTTCTGATGGTCCCCGCTGACTCACTATAGTCCATCCTAGTCTTGAGTTTGGATTTCTAATTATTAGATATTAAGAGGTGAGAGGTCACGGAATGGGAGTCAGTGGACCACCACTGTGAGTTGGTTTTGAAAGCTCTTAAAAAATCTACTATGCTCTCAGTGTGAATCCAGGCTTGTAACCAGCCTGCTGAGACCTGTCTTTGGTCTCAGTAACATTTCAATGAACAGATTAAATACATGGATTGTGTTGAATATTTCTGTATCAAACCATATAATAAGCATCTGGTTCAAAATAACAAGATCAAACAAACAATATGCCTAATGGGGGAGCGTGTTGGGCAGGCTTGCTTCGAGTCAGGGATGCTGTGCAGGCACTGTAACATCCATGGCCAATTCTCTCTCTCTGTAAACAGCTGAGCCTCTTCAGGCTACACACACAGCGTTCATCAAATTACTGAGCAATGAGGTGTGAAAAACACCTACATCTGACAATGCAAAAGAAACTTTCATATCGTCTATGTCTCTCACAAGCTGAGCCACCCAGCTTTTCTCCCCAGCAGAACAAAAGCCTAACGCCTTTGTCTCCTTCAATCTGTTGGAGCTGCTGGGCAAAAGAGTGACAGACAGTCTGGCAGCACGTCTCCTCAAGTGGAGAAGAAGTTCATTACTCCAGCTCCAACCCAGCCGTCCATCAGACAGGGGACAGCTCCGGGATTAGCTTCTTCGCTGGGGTCCCACCTCTCCTGAAAGGATTTCTACAGGATCATTTCCACATCTGGAGCACATCTGTCAATCAGTCAACGCACAGAGCACCTGTTGTTTATCGTACTCCCCTGTTCAGTACTAGAGAGCAAGAGATGACTTTTACCTGACAAATTGGACTGAGACAGATTATCAGTTTGCCCTGCTTTTAGCCGTTTATTGCAGAAGTCAACAGTGAATAAAGGTGAAGGAAAAGAAAAGCAATCGGTTGTTGTGTATGTTCATGTATTGAACGATCCAAGGGTAGAAAGGCCAGACATTGAGAAAAAATAGTGTTATATTGAGGCTGAGGTGTTAAAAGACCTTTATGTCACCTTACCTGATTCTGCTTCTCCTGCTGTGGACAGTGCATCATGGTGTCCTGCTGTCACAGTGATTTAGTCCTCTACTCCATCCAAACAACCAGTATTAGTATTAAAGTGATTCAGTGATAGTTGTCTGAACACACATGCAGTAGGTACATTACACCCATGAGCTGCCACTAGCTGACTTAGCACACATGGGGCTTCCGATTAACAGAAATAGATAGTAATAAAGTTGTAAGTAAGTTGTAGCAGCTTAAAGGGGCAGTATGTAAGACTAAATTAACATCATCAACAAAACATGAAGAGGTAGCAGCTATGATCTGATGTCAGCGACATCTACGTTATGCACCGTTTTCACTCATATCTCATATTGTCCTACATTCTGAGCTTTGCCTCATACTTTTTTGTAAGACCTCTCTGCATCATGCATTCAGTCTCAGTCCAACATGAGGATGAACAAAAAGAGAACCAGTCGGAGCGGAGTGACAGAGCTGCTGCTAGTTGACCCCAGCCAGAGAGAGAGAGAGAGAGAGAGAGAGAGAGAGAGAGAGAGAGAGAGAGAGACCTGGAGGCAGAGCCTGAAAATCTTGAGGAATGAAGACCTGCCCTCATGGCAGATTCTCCTATCATCTGAAGCTGTTTACTGGCAGATGGATAGCTGGGAGTTTAAGTTTTGTTTTCTTTTGTTTTTTATCCCAAAAGTTTAAAAAAATAATTTATTTACTTCATATAATAAAAAGACTGGACAAAAAGGAGGTTGCTTGAAGAAAAGTGAACAGGACGAGCTGAAAATGTGTGTCTGTGACTTGATGCCATAGGCCTGATTGATCTGAACACCGTTTAGAAAGCACTCATTATGTAGTTCATCATGATGTAGTTGCGTCAGCATGCTTTCGATCTGTTTATTCCAATCAATCATTTGGGTTGATACTGCTGGAACGTTCACAAGTGGCTCAGTGGTTCATGATTACTCGCACGAATAAACAATTATAATTATACATTGCCCCTTTAATTCACACGGGTCCTGGAGTTGTCTTCATTTTGTATGGAGGGGGAGGCCCTAAGTGTCAGACTCTGTTTAATAATAACCAACACTGAATTTTGAAGCTGATAAATAACAATGAGAGGAACCAAGCCATGCAAGATACATTAGCAGGACTGTACACCTGTCAGTGCTCTCTGATGGACACACTATATAACATGTCTTTGATAAGTTAATATCATCTGATAATATGGAGCACTGAGGGCTCAACTGACTTGCGTCACCAATTGGTCACCAATTAGCAGAAAAATGAATTACTGTTATGTATTCGTCACCTTAAATTTATATCTACTGATGACATGGGTCCTCTTCCACAGAGTCTGCCATATTGAACCACCATGGTAGCCCAGAACGGGCAAACACTCACCCTGGATAGTGATTTTTGTGGCCACCATAGTTTCTTACAATCTACAGCGGAAATCACCACGGGCCATTCCCAGAGGCCCAAAAGTGAGTAACAACAACCATTTTTACCACTGCATGAAGTCTATTGGATGGGGGCATGGTGGATTGGACAGGGTTAGACATCAACAGAGACTCCAAGGAAAAAGTTTTCTCCAGTCCACACTTTTCCCACAAACAGTAAACTAAAACAATCCACAGTCCCTCTGGTGAGGGGAGTAACCTGATGTCATGGTAGGTGGGAGACTTTAGAGAAATATGGTGGGAAGATAGCAGGGATAGCCAAACAAAGATCATCTTCAGTGATGCTTTTTCACATTTCCAAATGTGTGCTCACTGTTGACACTTTGGAGATTTGATTTGTGTTTGTTTATTAATTTAACAACAACAACAACAGCAACAACAATAATAATAACAATAATAATATTAATACATGTAAAGTGGTCATTAAACCCTAAAGCTTCACACTATGCGGTTAGGTCTTTCACATTAACTCATCAAGATCACATCTAGTTGTTTTGCATGACGCATAATAATTTCCTCCGTACTTTAGGAAGATCAGCGGCCTTCATTTGGTAGCAGGGTTGTTTATCTCTTTCAGAACACAGAGGGAGGTTTTCCAACCACCATTTCTGTTTGTTTCCAAAAGAAAGCTATAGTACGTTTAATTAATTTAAAGAAAATTTAGTTTTATCGTTTACATATCCAAGTCACTACATAAAGCAAGTGTTTTCTGAGGACTCTCCTGATAGTCATAGTCATAGACCAAAAACTTGACCATGATGGCCAAAGTGATGTCCTATTACCTTTTCCAAGATAGAAAGGGGTGAACACAGGAGAGTGTGACAGAAACTGCTTTTGCTGTCCATGTAGGGCAATGTCAGCAACAAATGAGATGCACCATTAAAAAACTTGAAGCTGATTGTGAATGAACTGAAGCATTTTGATACATTCACATTCTGGTGTACTCTCACAGCCAGAAGACATTTAGTCTTAGACGATCAGACCATCTGATCTATCCATCATTCTAAATTATATGAAACAAATTATCAGTTGTATTACAAATTCATGGATAGATGGATTCATGTAAACCCTTCACAGGATTCACAGGATTTTTGTGTTTGTTGTTTGTTTGTTCTTATTTCAGTGATCAGTTTCTTCATGCAATGCATTTGTAATTCTGCAGTTGCATGTTTATGGAACACTGCTTGGGAACCATGAACCGTGATGTTACTTGTGTGACAGTCTAACAATAGAAAAATCAGCAGAATTAAGAAATGTACTTGAGTCATTCAAATAACTGACAGCACAGAGTCGTCACTGATAAAAGCACTTGATGTCCTGCTGTTAGCTGGACTTTGTTATGTTGGGCCAGATCTTGTGGAAAACATTAGAGGGAGCAGAGCTCTATATTGGATTTACTGGATTAACGGAGTGAGAATGAATTATTTACTTAAGCCGCAAAGAAAAACACAAAAATCAGTAATAGAATCTATGACTGATGCAGAGAAAAATATTCAAATCATTCTCTTCGAGCTTGTTGTTTTGTGCCAGATATAGCAACTCCATCCATAACTGGCACTACTGTATGTTTGGATGCTAAAAAGTCATTAGTTTAGCAGACAGATGCAGTCAGTAATGTAACAGTTTCCATGTCTGGGGAAGGCTCTAATCTCCATGTTTATCACACCCCATATAGTGAGAGAACAACATTTACCTGAGACAGTTACCTTACAGCTCAGCAACAAGACATCTCAGCTGCATCAGGACCAAAGTATTGTGAGGGCTCCTCGATGTGAGACCTTGTCTATGTTGGTGTCACTGGCAGTGCAGGAGCAAATTCCTGTGTGTCTTTTTCTCTCTGCAAATAGCAGAAACACAAGCCCGCCATCATTGTTATTCCAGTCACAGTGGCTGACAAACAGCCATCTCCAAAAAAGACCCCGCCACATAATGAGATGTGAAGTATAATAAGCAGAGTTGGCACGAGGCAATTTCAAAATCCGGTGTCTGATGTGTTTTTTTTTCTCCCTTTCTGCTTTTCATCATGTTTTTGTTTTATCCATTTTCCCCTTCCACCAGCCTCCCTGTCCCTCCTTCTCTGTGCGCCAAACACTGTTTCCTTGACATGTGCGTCCCTCAGCTCTTCAGGGATTGCAGGATCAATGAAATGCTCTCTCCTTAGATTATTTCTCACCGGAAGAAAAGAATATCAGAATGCACAGAGTGCTTTTTTAAAATGATTTTTCATTGTCTCCTCCTGCTACGATACAATGCTGTTATTCACTGCCGAGATTGGGGTGAACAGATCTTATTTTTTTTATTTATTTATTTATTTTCTGATAGGCACTGAACGTTGAGACAAAGGGCCTCCTCACTTGTTGAAGAGTTCATACAAAATGCAACAAAAGAAAAGCACACACAGACACACACCGTTCAATGTCCGTTGCAGAGTAAGGCAAGGGTATTTCCTCTCATGCAAAAGAGTTTAAGATCGGTTCATTTGGCTTCAGGAAAGCAGTGAATATTGGGAGCCTCTGTGTGTATGCTGATGGAAAAAAATACAAGATACAGAAAAAATTGCTCATTTCATATGCAGTATATAAACAATTAGCATATTTATTACTGTAACTGCAAGTTATTAACAGGTATGTTTTCATGCATCAAAGTTTACTCATCAGTAGCCGTCTGATACATTGTTACATCTGCTGACAACTCCTTGATTCTTTTGTCTGATAAATATATCAGGATAGAGGCACTTAATTTAAACATCTTAATTTTATCTAAATGCAAATAAATAATGGCTAAAGAACTTTTGAGCAGCAGACTAACGGGAAGAAAAAGGCTGGTGGAGCTCTCCGGAGCAGCCATGTCCAGACCTCAAGATGGCCTTTCTGTCCTCTCCATTCATTCTGTTGACTGGATACTGAGAGGTAGGAATCTGTACTTAGCTGTACTGCATTGTTCACGAACCACTCAAGGATTGTTTGGATGGAATCAATGAGATTTTCAGCAATTAAATGATGCAGAAGAGGTTGCAGAAGTTCTTTCAGATGTAGGTCACAACTCATTTTGAAAGCAGATACTACCCCTGAGCTTGACAAATATACTTCTTTGCTGATGCATGTCAGCGGAGAAAAGACCTATCACTGATAGTTCAGTAGAAAAAAATACTTGCTTTCAGTGTGGGAAACACAGGATTGATTTTCAGTCAAAAAATGTAGCCCATCTCTGTGAAAGCAGAATAAGACCAGGAGGAGTCTCACCTGTCACATGCAAGACCAGTTTGTCAGTCATATTCATTTTAAATCAGGTGTTGCAGCATTTAGAACACAGTTATGCAGTGGTGTGTGAGGGTGAGTGGGTGTGTTCATTTGTCACAATCAGAAAATAGTAATATGAACTTTCTTCTGGGATCAGCCAACCGATTAATTTACAGTCTGGCCGTAGATAGGTGAACATCACCTGCTCTGACTGCAGCTAGGAGCGGCTGTTGTGCAATGTCCGGGCCACCTGTGAATGCTTTGGGACGGGGGAGGGGCCCACTGCAGCATCTGCTGCTTGTTGAGAAGATGATACATGCTTTCACATCAGGGTCTCCAAAAGTCTCCAATAACATTTTGATTTTAGATTTGTCGCTGGTCACTATTTTAAAAAAAGTCGCTAGAGGGGTCTCAAAAGTTACTAAAGAAAGTCAAGACAAGAAAAGTCAGAAAGAAAGAAAAGACAAGAAAGTCACTAAGTTGGCAACACTGACACCAAGGACAAAGAGTCCAGGTAACCTATGGTTAGAAGAGTTAGCCTACATTTAGCACAATTTCCAAGTGAATAGATCTTGCTGATCTAAACTGACTGTTAATTCTCAGTCTAATGGTTGTTCTCTCCAAAACATGTCAGCATCATTTCATTGTATAAGTTACCACATGCACAATACTCGAGAACCTAATGTCATGAATACCATATATGAATCTCTTGGAACATTTGACAAATTGATTACTTGACAGGTGAAAACAGAATTTGACTAACAAAGGAGGAGTTTCACACATCTCAGATGACCAATCAAACGATATGTTTAGTTACCTGACAGGTGCTGTCCGTGACTGTGAATGCTGCCAAACATGTATGCATAGAGCTTGACCAGGACCAGTACAAGTTCTGAACATGGAGGCACCTGGCCAAGTAAATGAACAAGGGCAACTGCCTGCTTGAGGAAGAGGAGGAGTAAGGAGTATTAGTAAGTGGTGGTAGAATAAGAGGCTGAGGAGCACGAAGACACCATGCTGTCCTGGAAGAAATTTGGGCCGTATTTATAGACCATCAACCATTGCCTCACAATGGCGGAGGCAGGTCACTGAGTGCAGCCTAATGTGACCCGCTCTACAGTATCCTCCATCATCCAAACCTTTGGCAGGGAAAACAGGTATGTACTCAGTCAATGACAGAATTATATGTTGAATATGACAGGACACTGTGCATAAAGAGATGTATTTATTTACTCATTTACCTATTAATTTAGAGGATGTTTGTGTGTGTGTGTGTGTGTGTGTGTGTGTGTGTGTGTGTGTTTACAGTAATATCTTACCTTAATAGGATGTTATGACACTCAAAATGACAAGAAAAAAATATTGGAGAAAAAAACTATCGATTATTGACTATCGAGTATTACAGTCACTGTGCAGTGATGCATTAGAATTGTGGTAAAGTTACTGTAAGCTAAACAACAGTACAATTATATTGGTAACTCATTCTGTAAGAAATACATAAGGCATACATTACGAATGCTAATACAGTGTTGTCCTTTGAACTGTGCGTCTATGATTGGACAATAACCTTGCAAGGGTGGCACGGGTGGCAGAGGAAAACTTCTCTTTCTCTCAAATACCCTCTGCAGTACCTCTGCGTAGGCATATCCCAAGGGGTACATGTACTCCAGGTTTGGAACCACTGGAGTATTGGCCAGTAGTATATTGAACTTGTGGAAGTTGGAAGGAAACAAGACCCCTCACATCATCGTGTTTGTGGATGAAGCTGGTTTCAACCTGGCCAAGGGCCGAAGACGTGGCTGTAATATTATTGGCCACCGGGCCACGGTGGATGTCCAGCATGGAGGCAATATAACTATGTATGCTGCCATTTCTAAGAATGGTGTGGCCACTCACATCCCCAGTCTTGGCCCGTACAATACACAATACACACTCATCTTCTTGGACCACCTTCATTTTGATTTGATCCCTGAAAATGAGAGAGGTCTTGAAGGGCCTCACCTACCAAAGTGTGTAATTGTGTACATATATTTTTCCTTTTTTTGTATATATTTTGTATATATCCTTTTTTTATGTTAGCTTGACAAAAAAGGACTGGGCTAAGAGTGAGAGGTGGACATGAGGGGTATCTCCATGGTCCTCTGCAATAGTGACAAAACATCTAAACATTTTAACTTGCAGTGCTTACACAATGCATTTTGGGGGCACTGACTATTTATATGGGAAAGGAATTTAGAATTTAATAGTTTTGAAGCATGAGTGAACAGTTTGGGGAGACGTGAGCTTCTGCCAGTGATGTGATGGTGATGTGCTGAACTGACTGTTTTGCCAAATGATCTTAGAGTTTTGAGAATGTAATTTCTTTTTCAAGAAATGAGCCAAACCAATGGAGAAAAACTGTAATGCCTTGTCAGCAAAGGTGTTTGACTGAGGCAAGCAAGCTGCAGCCCATAAACCGCCATACATCAAGGGGTCAGTTCCATGATCTGCAAGTCGACTACATCACTCCATATATTTTTTCAGGACTGAGTTTTTTCTAGGCAATGCAACCACACGTGTTACTACTTGGCATTTGTTCAGGAGAAGCTGTCAGAGTATGTGTCTGGGTTGAGAATGATGGCAGAATTTTAGTTGAATTCTCTTCCTCTTTCACTTTGCCATGACTTTACCCTCATAATATTCAGCTAGCTAGACAGACATTTCCAAATATCTTGAAAATTAGTGATTCTATCATGTTCACTCCCCATCCTGACACTCTTGGACTACTTCTTCTCTCTGTATGACACATCTTTGGTTGTGACAATTGTTAGAGGTCACATGGTGAAACACCAGACAAAATGACTGCTGTGTGCTGTACTTTATTTTCATCTTAACCAGTGTTCAATCCAAAGTAGAGCAATATTCTGGCTGCATAGATTTTTAAATTTCAAATTCTTTATAGATTTTTTACAGCTTCCAAAAAAACATATTATTCCTTCAACTCTGTACATCAACAGCTAGCTCATCATTTACTGTTAAGTCCCTGGTGTCTTAGAAATGTAAATTAACATAATCCATTAAAAAACATGTACAGTGCTTTAGTCTTCTCAATCTCTCTGTATCACTGCCTTGTTGTTTATTATTATTATTCTATAACATTAATTTATTTCTGCCAGCCTCCCTCCATCGTGCCTCTTCTGCAGTCGATGGCTCAGAGAGAATTTGATTGTTTAGCCAGCTGAGCACAGTCTCATTTTGTTTGACTTGGTCCTGGCATTGTGTTTACCCCAATGTAGTCACTTCATGCATTCATGTGAGAATTCATCTGACATCTGAAATATCACCATATAATATATATCAGAAATCTGATTGTTAAAACTACCTCGAGAGCCAGATGTTGAAACTGTGTAAATGCATCTGTCTCTCAAAGCCATTCACTATCTGATATTCCCTCATGTTGTCCTTGGAGTCATTTTGACCCCAGGACACCAAAAGAGTATACTTTTAATGTAAACAAGGACTATTGGCCGTGAATTCCAAAATGTGGTAATGGGTTGGACTGATGTAATTAATTCACTCAATAATTTATACTTTATGTAAATAAAAAGTAAAATGTGGAGGGGTCATTTTGACCCCAGAGGACAAAAGGTGTATGCTAATTGGGGAACATTACAAGGTTAATGCATCCATGGTCTGTCTTTTCTGTCCTTGTGGCAACACTAAAGTTACTCTGAAATGAAAATAAATGAAAAAGGTTATCTGGATTATAGAACGATAAATCGATAGATCTGAAGAAAATTCAAGCATCCAATATTAGCATGAAACCATATGAACATACATTAGAATTAACCTAAAACACAGTATCCATACTTTAAAATTGAGCTGAGATAGATCTGAATGCACATAGAAATGAAACATTTGTAGCAAAATTGGTGAGGTCAGGAAGGAAGAAAGTGTTCAGGAGCCTCTGATGTCTTAAGCTGTATTATTTGGCCAAGGAGAATTAGAGACACCCCCCTCATGCAGGTGTTATTGTCAGCATATTCTAGTCTGAAGACACAGATGTCTACACAGATTGGAATGTCAATGGGAAGCTATCTATTATGTCTAGGAAAGCAGCAATAGGTCTCTTTGACCCTGGCTCCCACAGTGTTGAGATAGACTGGCAATATTGCTGAGGACTTCCAGGCCCACATATGACCTCATGTAACCTAAGGACAGAAAATTCCATAACAGAGAGCAGTTTACAAATGTATTTTTTGACAGTTTTTTTCTCTCTCTCTCTCTCTCCAGTGTAGTGATGATGTCACCAACTGTAGCTTGTGAACATTCTACCAATACACACCCATTCATTTTTTGGCATGGTTTTTGTTTATTTATAAGCAAACCGTTTGCCAAAATGCTTTAAAAAGTCTTAGGGCACAATTCCCAGCTGTGCCGCACTGTGGGAAGAGTAGCAAGACAAAAAAAAGGGCGTAAAAATAACAACTAGAATATTTGCATTTCCTGCTGAAATACAGTGTGTACACTCTGCTAAATTGCCTGATGCAACGGTTGCATGAAAAGGTAGAGTTGTAGGATATTTTGAAATATTGTGTGAATTTGTATAACATTGTAACAACGTGTGAGATTACCTGGAAAATGTTGATTAATCTTTCTATATTTGCAATATTTACACTGTTCATTCTGTTTATACAGCTATATTTGCCATATTTATACTGTATTTATACTTGTATATATATACATGTATATATTTTATGTTATATATTACAAGTCTGTACATGTAATATTGTGTATTACATGTATTCATGTATATTGCTGTATTTGCAATATTTATGCTGTTCATTCTGTTTATACTGCTATATTTGCCATATTTATACTTTATTTGACACAACTGTGGAAAGTTGTATGAAAAGATAGAGTTTTGGGATATTTTGAATTATTGTATGAATTTGTAGAATATTGTTGGGAATTTCCAAATTGGTAAAAGGGCAAATTTGGTTATTAGCAAAAAGGAGAAATTATTTAAGTTAATAAATAGAAGTTATTAATTCAAGTTAAAAATTACTGGGCACAACCCTGAAATCAAGGACTAATAACCAAAGTATGCTATAGTCTCAAAATTAGGTCACAAAGTGAACAGTGAAGCAGTGAATCTGATGACATAGAAGATGTTGGCTTCATTCACTCTGTACAACATTAAAGAGAGCAGCATGTGTGTACACAAACATTTATTAAGAAGAAAATAAAGCATGGATAAACAATATGACCTTACCTACATCAGAGAATAAAGTGTGTGTGTGTGTGTGTGTGTGAAACACGCACTAGAAAGAATGCGCGTGTCCCTTTTATCTACATATGCATGCACATGAAACACGTCTGACCAGAGACAAAGGAAGACGTGGAGCGGGAGGTTTGAACAACTGCACCCGAGCACAGTGAATGTACTTATCACACAGTAACACAGCAGTTGGTTCACCTTTGGTGGTTCATCTACATGGCTCTGGACCTTTAACTGATAAAATACAGCTGTACTGATCTCGTCAAATATGATGGCAGATCACAACATGAACAGAATAAGAACACACGCATGTGACTAAACAAATACACTAACAAAGGTATGTTAAGCTATGTAAAGCTAAATGCCCAGCACATTACCGGCCCATAAAGAAAACAGTTGCATTGATTTGCCGTTTGTGTCCGCTGGTCCTGTTAGCCCGGGAGGAAAAGTTCTGAGCCAGGCAGGAAAAGTCAATAGGTCATAGGTTAACTTGTCATGGATTTATAGAATTTTATTTATAAATTTATAGAAAAATATACAATTGCAATTTCATTCATACAAAAGAAAATCAAAACAGGAAAATGAAACAAAGGGGGGTGGAGCTGAGTGTAGAAGGGGATACCACCACCCAGGCACCAGCACCACCAGCACCAGTCTCCAACAACTAAACAAAGAAAAATGAACAAATTAATGGATCACAAAAGATAATCTTAACCAATAGCAATAAGTGCCCACTTTAAGAAACAAAAATAAACTATAGAGGACAAAGCAAATTTAAATAAATAATCAATCCAAAATAAAAAAAATTACTCAAATAACATAACACTCATCCACACACGCACACATGAAGGCCAGGCCCTAGTTAAAACACCCAAGCGTGACTCTGACAGAGCTGGTCTAGGGTATGGACTGCCAGATGAAGCCTAGCAGAGCAGCCACTTGCCTTGTGGAGACTAAACACGGCAATGCAGTCCAAACAGAGCAGAGCAAAGCGACAAAGTTTGAAATAGGACAAGCAGTAGAGTTTGAGTTTGGACAAAGCAGTGGCGTTTGTGTTTAGACAAAGCAATAGTGACCCCATTCAGCTGATTGCACGTTACACCTAATGATAGAAAACTTACAATTAGTGTCACTACATTTACTGCGGTTGGTTTCTATACTAACACACATCTGTTTTAGGGACACACACCCATTCACACCAACGGAGGGAGGGAGAGAGAAGACCATTTGGCACATTGCTGGCATTTACCTGTGACCACACTAGCATTATTATTCAGACAGCATCACCATACATGTCGGGCCAACAACCTACGACCCGGAAATGCGTGATGACAGAGGCGCAAGAGGAGTAGCCAATGGAGAGTGGTGGCTTTTATACTGGCCCACCTGTGGCGCGAAATACACAACAGCAACACAAGATGACAAATAGCACATGTATGCTGCTATATAAAGTAATAGCCATCATGTCCTTAATGAGTGGCATCTGGTGATATATTTTTTATATTTGTAGAACAGGATTTGTGGCGGTAGTTAGGTGCCAAAAGTCGTACGGAAAACTGAATAATAAGAATAAACATTTTAAGAATGCAATTTTTCTTTTTAAAAAAAGATCAGGTGCCAGATGTTCTTATATCAGATGCCAATCATTGTTCTTATGATTGTTATAATAAGAATAAACCCGGTGAATGTTATATGGTGTACTCTTTCAGGCACACTCAATAATAAGCATGGTGAATAATAGATAGTGTGCTCTTTCAGCCACTCTCAATAACGACTGGATGGGCTGCTGCACAAGTTGAAAACAAAACCTAAAAACAATGTTCTGAAGAATATTTAATGTATGCTGCAGCTTCTGTGTTAACTGAAAATGGCATCGGGGGAATGAGTCTGCAGAACTTTGATGGCAAGTCACCAAACAGCAATTATTTTGGGAGAGCCCTCATTTGGTCTTTCAAGTGCATTCTAATCCGTCTGTATGTCACCTGAAGAAGTGGGTATAGCCTTACTTCATGCTACTGTAGCAGGATGGACTCTTTGGTCCTGGGGACGTTCAGCTGTGTTGCAGTCTAAGCCAATTGCAGGAAGAGAGAGTCTTTGTAGGGCCAAAGACTGCCGTAGAGCAGCGCCGCACAACACAGCAGTGCGCAGCACCAGTTAATAACCTACTGTTGCTTTGCCTCCTGGGGATTGCGTTGCTTTGCCATTCTTTTGTACCGATTGCTCGCTTCCACTATTATTGCTTTGCACTGCCTTGCCGAGAACTGGAGCTTGGCTCCTGACTGGTTGTTGGCTGGCTAAGTGGTAGTGCTGCTGCTTGGGCGAGACTGACTCGTCTCTGTTTGTGTGTTACAGAGAACAGTGGAACTTCATTTTGTTCTGTTTTGTTTTGTTTGGTCTCGTTTGGTTTTCTTTGCAGCAGTTGGTTTTGTTACACTTATAAGAAGGATTATTTTGGTTTTGTTTGTTGTTTGTTGTTATTTTTGATTTCTTTCTTTGTGATTATATAGATTTTAGTTCATTTGTCGTGTTTTATTATTATAGATTTTGGGTATCTTTAAATTTAGATTTCTTTCTTTGTGATTAAGTACAATTAATTCTTTTCATTCCTAACCTGTTGCTCTCAGGTCCTCCCCATCCAGGTGCTGAGCCTACGGTGGTGGATTGGTGTCCTTTATGTCCCCTTCTTTTTTTTTTGACTTTTCTTGACTTTTGACTTTTCTTGTTTGCTTCACGTGTGGTGTCCCTGGGATCCCCGTTCTTTTGGACTAATTTGTCACAGTAGGTCTCAGCCCTGGTTGGCTTCTTTTATCTCCAGAGTGAGAGCGAACCTGAGTGCTTTTCCTTTTGTGATTAGCCCTTTTAAATCTCTGGGTGAAATTGTCAGGGTGGCGTTGTCAGGCAATTCGACTTATTACTAAAACTGCAGAAGGCCTATGCTTGTGTTGCCACACTGCCACTTTTAAGGCGATCAATCCAGCAAAGGATAAATGTTGTGTTCTGAACAGTGACAGGATGAATAATTCTTACATAATAGTTCACCCAAACATGGGCCATTAGAATCTCTACATTGTCAGTTAAACTTCTGCTGCTCTCACATATCTCCTTTTCACACATTGACACATATAAAATGCTTTTTATTCTGTTATGTTCTGTTATTCTGTTTTCTGTTTTTTTTTTTTTTTTATACCAAGACATGCATTCATATTACTCAGTATGCCCTGATAAACAAGATGTTCAATATTTGATCAATAGTTAATGGCCTGTTCAGCTTAATCCTCTCAAAGTTATAAAGTTATAAAAACAGACACCCACTTCACACGAGGGAGAGGCAGGCTGCTTGCTTAATTTGTGATAGCATCCTGGAAAAAATTACTTGCAGAACACTACTGAATTAGACAGAGAAGTTGTTGTATGCCAACTGAAACACCATTGCTTCTACAGTTGCTATTTTCTTTCGTCTGCAATTAAAATATATATTATTCGACATTTTGCCATTTCAAAATGACACCCATTTTTCATTCAGATGGAGATTATTGTGAATTTATAACAGTCCTTTGACCTTCCAAGCACAGGATGACTCCTCCAACCGATATCTCACCCACAACCTCTAATGATTGCAGGGCTCATCATGATTGCTGGCTTCCAGCTGCAAGGCTATTATCTTTCATAGAAACTGATGTCCCTTCAAATAACATCTAGCAGCACACGGATGCTTGTGTGTGTGGTGTGTGTGTGTAAGAGTTGGGGCAAATGAGAGTATGTGTAAGGGAGGTTGCAGGGGTGACAGAATCACGTTACCACCCTCCTATCGACCGCCACAGGGCTTGTCTTCCTGTGGAAGACGCAACATTAATAAAGCTTTCGCACGGCATCATCTCAGAGATTGGGATCTCGAAGGAAACAGGAAAAGAGAGAGAAACAAAGGCTTTCCTGGCTTGTCATATGGAGGAAGCCCATATCTGCAAATCATCAACACCCCCCTGAAGAAAAGCTATTTTTCATAAACAGCTTTCCAGAAACCGCCATTTTATTTTTTCCCTGTTTCAACTGATATATAGTGTGCTGTCATCTACCTCTGATGTAATGAATGTCTCCAAGATTGTTTGATAACATATTTATTGAAGAATTGATCAGCACTGCGGTGATTGCTTATGAGGGGATGTCAAGCTGAAATTCTGATACACAATTAAATGCTATGGAGGTGCTAAAAATATTGTTTTACTGTATTTAGAGATACATTAACATGATGAGTGCTAATTGAGGTCTTTAATACTCAAACATACAGACATCAGAGTACTTCCCCTGTATTTAACACACTTTAATGAACACAGCACTGTGTCAAATTAGTGTAACTGGTAGTGTCTAGAGTCTTTGTGATTTGACACCCAGACTAGGACATCTTTGAAGGTGTTCTCCAAATGAATTAGGCCAATTGTGTTCATGTATTTGAGCTTCTACACAAATTAAATGACATGCTGCACAATGAGTTTAAGTTAGTAAGTAACCGCAGACAATGAACTGGCCCTAAACACACCACACGCTAATAGACAATGAACGCCAGGTGTGTGGGACATCCACACGTTACAATAGGATGAGGTTGGCAGTAGAGAAAGATACCACGTGGAGACAGAGGATTGTGTGGGCCTGGTTGGAGCCTGAACCAAAGCGGTGGACAGAGCCAGGATGAAGGGGAGGGATTAGCACGGTGGGCACAGAACTAGCTACAGCAAACTAAGATTAAAGTGGTGGGCACTGGAGAGTGTTGGAGGTTTAGTCTTTTGTACTGCCTGGGTTGATTGGCTGACTAGGAGCAGGTAAAGAGACAGGTGAGGGGTGAAACCAGAGACCATGCCCAGCAACACACACAACCGAGACAGACAGATACACAAGTAAAAATGTACGACAGCATACACAAGAAAGGTAGGAGACCTGTCAGGATAGCTGTTTGCACAGGTTGTTTGTTGTATGATTATTATGCATATTAATAATATATATTTGACTTTACACGCATTACTTGTGCATGGTAGTCATCACAGAAACAAAGTATCGGGTTTTCAGAACCTGTATCAGTCCCAGCCTGTGCCTCGCTCCCGTTTCCCAGAGTAAACAGAAGCCTTGTTGCCTCCCTAAACATTTATTACACACTGTCTGCTCATGACAAACCTCAACATGCAAGGCTGCAGAGGCTAATGGGATTGCACCATATGGGCCTACATATTGCAGACATTCATCTTGCACGGAGGTGTATTTTTCTTCTTTTTTCTGTTTTGATTTTGATGAAATGCATTGACGTTTCCACTCTGCATCTTCTCTGAGTGCCCAGCCCTTCCTATCCAGCAGGGAAAGAGAATGGAAGAGAAATGAAATATATTTCTGTTTGTTTGTTGTCTTTCTCCAGCCCTGGAGGCCAGCCTGGATTTGAAGGGAGTCCGTCTCGGACCTTTCCGGAGAAAAGCTAATGTCGAAGATAGTGTTATCGCCCCCCGAGGGCTAGAGACAGACAACTGACAACTGAATCCAGGGCTTAAGTAAAACACTGAGGTCTAATAGTAGCTGTTTTACTGGCTGTAAACATCCATCATCCCACTTGTCCGACACTTTCAGAGCTGGAAGAGCACCACGCCACAGGCGATAGTGGTTTGATGTGAGAAAAAGAGCAGTTCAAAGGTAAGAAGATTGCAATGATTCCCTTTGGAGGCCAGAGGGAGGGAGAGATATAGATAGAGACAGACAGAGAGAGATAGGAAACTGTTCTTTGTATACCATTTTTCACCTCTTAACTTGAAGTGGGAGTTTGGGTGGAAATAGAGAAATGGAGAGAGAGGATGCGAAAAGAGGAGTGAAGACTCTCCTGATTTCTTGCATGTTCCCTGCTTACATTCAGTGTAGCACATGGACTGGTCTTAAGGGGGGGGGGACAGACCATGAAAAACCTAAATTGACAAATTCATTTTCAGAAAAATAGGGGCATGCACTGGTATAGATCATACTGAATGTGGATCTGTTTTTATCCTCTTATTTGTGTTCATTTAGTCACATTATTGAAAAGCAAAGATTTCTCATTATTTCCTTTAATTTAATTGATTCATGACGCTGAATTTAATCTGTGATTTCATCAGAACAATATGACGGTGTACAGTTCTAATGATCATGGTCAATTTGTGTGTCTTGACACTGAGGGAACTGTAATGCTGATTGCTCTTGGTAATGTCACAAGCTCATGCATCGCCTGCAGTTTTGAATGGTTTTAAAATATGATTACTTTTGATTTTTACACTTGATGAATGTTTTAGGTCTGCGTGATTTCTGTTTGTAAAGCTTAAGTATGTTCCAGAATGAGTGCAGGTTTTAAGTAAGCTGTGTTTTTTTTTTTTTTTTTTTTTGCCTTTTTGTTTTTATTGATAGAAACAGCGCAGAAATGACAGGAAATGTAGAGAGAGAGATGGGGAATGACATGCAGGGAAGGGCCGCACAGGTCAGGATTCGAACTTGGGCCCCCGCAGTAAGGCTTCGCATGTCGGGCGACTCCTCTACAGACCAAGCTAAGCACCGGCCTGTAAGCTGTGTTTTTTTTTTACTGATTTCAGAAGCCAACATTAAAGATTACAGGGCCACATTGTCATTTTGAGAAGGAAACATCCGATCTATTTCTTCTAGAAACTTCATTTCTGATTTTGTTAAGACATTAACATAAAGTTTAAATTTGAGTTTAAAGGTCCGGTCTGTTCACAGAGTATGGCTGAAAGGGAATTTTGAACTATGTTTTCGTTATCTCCCATTACCAACCTAAAAATAAGAATTGTTTGTCGCCTTATAATGAGACTACAAGAGATCTACAAGTCTACGAGTCCACCATGTTTCTACTTCTATCCCAGAATGGAAACACTGAACACTGACTCTGGAATGGGCCAGTGAATAGACTAGAATAGTTATAATTTGTTTTTAAACTGTATTTTTTAAAATGTTAATTGGCCAATTGCTAACTAATTATTCAAGAAATATTTGAAGAAGTAGAAAACAAACAAAATTAAATAAGTAAATAAATTAGCGTGTGTCTCAATTAAATTATTGTGAGTCACTTGACAGTGTAATATGTCAGACCTGGATCTATATTAACTTGTGGCCCCATGCATCTGAAGGACAGAGCGGGAGCAAGCTGCAACCTCTGTGGATGTGAAGTGAACCCAAGTGCCAAAAACTGTAGTTCCTCAAGCATTCACAAGACAAGTCAGTCTCCATAAGTCCACATGTTAAAATGTCAAACTTCACAGCAGAAATGAACATGTATACAGCCTGGTACAAGTGATTGTGGCTGCTTTGATTGAGGCAGGTGACATCACAGATGGCTTCTTTGAGCCAGAGAGCTTCATTCAGCCCGCCACAGCTCTTTTCCCCATTTCTGTGTTGATCCAACAGAGGCAGGACCACCAAGACATCCACCACACTGAACATTGCGATGGCTCTTCAGAAACCTGTGGATGACGTCATAGATACTATGTTCATGTTTTGTACAGTCTATGGGCAGGAGGTGTCAGTTCCAGACAGATAATATATGTCTTCAACAATGTGCAATCTCTGAGTGAATATTAGTTTTCAGGACCTGATCAATGTCAATAACCACGCAGTCCAAATTGGATAAACCAGTGACAAATTGCCATGCCAGATGCCCATGTTTTGCACTGATGGATCAGACCTTTGTTCAGTTGACATTGAAAAGTTTAATTAGTTTGTATCTCTGACTTGTCTTTGTGACATCGCATGGATTTGATGCTCAAGTTTCCTCTTCCTCCGTTTGGTCCCGTCCCTCTGGCTTTATCGCAACACCAAGTGGAAAGTAGGTCAGTGTCTTAATGTCCCTTGTTGATGAGTGCAATGGGCTTGTTGTCTCCGTGTCCCTCCCTCTGCCGGTGTGCTGTGGCAAGCTGGTAATGACGGTAATGGAGGTGCTGGTAATGAATGGGCGTCTTCTCCATCTGCAGCACCTGCCTCCCTCCTTATGCAGAGATAATTCAGAGCGGGAGGCTCACATTGCTCACACACAACGATTGATGAGATTGTCAGGCAGCCTGTCGAGACAATGGGGGGTAAATAAACATCCACATGTTTTGTCAAAGTGCATGCACGCACACACACTCATGAATATGTGCTCCATGTAACAATTTGTAACACGCACACACATGCATCATACGTGCAATGTTTTCGTTTACAAAGGGTGTGTTTTCTGTCTACTACAGCTCACTTATTCAATAAATTAATTGCCATTAGTGTTTATTACAAATATTATTGCTGGATACATGCATAATCAACATAATGCATCATCCACCATGAAAGATAATGGTGTTTTGTGCTGTATCTCAGTAGGCAGTACATTTACATTTATTCATCTGGCAGATATTTGTCTTCAGGAATACAAGCCGCCCTGTGAGGTAGTGTTCCAACCAGAGGAAGATACCTGTTTCAGGAAAGGTAGCCTAGAAAATGTGATGGTTCGGCATGTCAAAGGCTGGTAATAGATCCAACAACCCTGACCTCAAAGCTTCTATCACTGTTTTAGTACAATGACCTGAATCAGCTGAATGAATGAATCAGACTGGTTTGCATCAAGTAGATCCTTTAAGAGCAGAAGTCTCTTGAATAATTAAGGTGGTTGTGAGACCAGCCTGCAGTTTTTTTATCTTAATACAATTTTTCAACAATGGCCTCCTTAAATACAATGGCAAAACAATACATGATCACAGGCATGGTTGTGGGTAAGAGGCATGAAAGAGCTTTGAGGTGAAGATACCCATTCTGTACACTAAATTTACATCCAGTGCCAACAGACAGTACTAATAAAGAAAGTAGAATGTTGTGCATGTATGTCTCTCTGTATGTGTCAGCCCTGCAATGAACTGGGTGTTATAGAATTTTCTATCCTTAGGTTAGACATGGTCACGCGTGGGCCTTGAGGTCCTCAGCAGTAGTAGTCTTTGGCCTTGATTGGGAACAGTTGGTGCCAGTCTGTCTCAACAGGGTTGAGGAGACCTTATGTTGACTTCCTAGACAGAACAGATAGCTTGCTTAGACCATCAAAAACAAATTAAAACAAAAAGCAAATGTACTTTGGGATGGATTCATGGACATCACCCAGCTGCTGCATCACAAAGAAGTCTGTAGTTAAGTTGACATTTGACCATGTTTTGCTGTACAGCAGACCGGACTTTCTTATCCACACATCATGCTGCAGTGTTCATCAGTGCTGCTTTTCCAGTCTCACCACATGTCAAGATTTGAAAATAGAACAGCGACATGCAACATGTATCACCTTGCACTTCACAAAACTGCCACTGCGCAGGGTTTCAGAACCACAGGCACGGTTATGTTGATTCGCATCCGCAGGTGTCATTTATGAACGTGCAGTCTTTTTTCGTGTGGGTACAACACCAGCATGTCTCTCCATTGAGGACCTGAATTGAGGTTTCTGAGGTCACTTGGAGGATTTTGGTTTAACCATGACAATCTGCAGGGACATTTCTGTGCATGTTCACAGAAATATAATTTAAGCTTCAGAGTTTGAAAGTGCAAAAGTTTAGAAGGAAAAGGAAAGAGTACTTGTCATTACGTAAATGTGAGAGAGACATTTTTCAAACTGCGGCCTTAATTTACTCAGTGCTTCTTTAAATAACTTTATTTACATGATGTCAGTTTAATTATACTAAAGAAATCATTTATTTATTAATTTGTATATTTTAAATTAGCTTCACAGTCCAAAGGCATGCTCATGATCTGAACTGATGTAGGTGAGACTGTGTGTGCATATCTTTATCTGTGTATATTATCTGTGATTGATGGGCATCCTGCTCTGTGCGAGTGCCCGCTGATAGAATGAATAGATGGATGGACTGATGAAGGTCATGGACAATTGAAATGAGCCACTTGACTCAGATACACAGCCATACAAACGATCTGCTGCTTGGTTAAATTGAATTAATAATTCACACAAATTCTAAAATCATTAACAATTAATTATTAAAAATAATAGGATCCCTGAGGATATATTATATATATTATATATTATTATATATTATATATATTATATATATTATATATATTTTAATAAATGTAAAATTGTATGTATATATATATATATATATATATATATATATATATATATATATATATATATATATATATATATATATATATATATATATATATATATATATATATATGGATACATGAGTGGAGGTGTGTGCTGTCCCATTTCTTGGTAAATGCCAGTGACAGAGTTCCAGATTGGGATGAGCTGCCCACGCTGCTCGGTCTGTAATTAGAGAAGAAGAACAGGATGAGTGTGTGTGTGTGTGTGTGTGTGTGTGTGTGTGTGTGGATGAGAGAAGATGCATTTAACAGATGTGCTGTGTTTGTTTGTTTGTGTGTGTGTGTGTGTATCTATGTGTGTATTCAACTCATATATGGGCATTGCATCTGTATGCTGTATCCAATTAAACAGTGCCAGCACAACCTATCCTTTAAAGCATACACACACACACACACACACACACACACACAAACACACACACACACACACACACTCCTTCCTCTCATTACCTGGATCTAGGGATGTTTTCAGGCAGTACAAAACTGACTATGAACACACAAACACACAGTGTTTTTGAGCAGTGTTCAGACACATAAACAGAACCTCTGGCCATTGCTCTATCTTTCAACCTGTTTTGTGCATGGTTAAGTAACAGTGCACTATGTCATGCTGATATACATACCAAGAGTTTGTATTTTTTAACATTAAGTCACCAGACAAAGTAAATGTGGAACTGATTTTTACTTTTTTGAGTCATGTTAGCTGGTCTGTCTTGTGTTGTTGACCTTGCTTGATAGCATAGTCGTCATCTTGCTAGTTTCTGATCATAAGTAATGTAATCATAAGAAATGCACATGTACAACATTACAACATATTTACATCAGTGGGATTACACTCTGACTCTGTGGACGCTAAATTGCAAACATACCAATTACTATGTGATGTTGCTTTAAACAAAATGTGACCAAAAATCTGTAGCAACATGCTTACATGCAACTTTTACTACTATCTACAGTATATCCTGGTTTCTACAGAGGGGTATGTTCATATATCATTCATAGTGTGGTTTCTAAAACATTTTATTCCCACAAACATGCTGAAAATTTATTTTTTTTTAATAGTTTTTGACAGTATCTTCTGATTCATGGAGTGATGAAAAGATCCAAAATTCCCTCTGTAAAAACCTTTGACTCTAATATGTCAAACCAAAAAAGAACTTTGAGGCTGGCTTTATCCAACGTTCAGATATCTGTTCTGGAAATGTATGAAAACTAATGCATATTTAATTAGATACGCCATCATTTGCATCACAAAACATACAATTTCATAAAACTTGCAATACAAGCATTTTAGCGAATGATGTGACTTCTGTCTCACACATCTCTGCTTCCATACCTATTCACATTTTCAAAATGAAAAATGTTAAAAAGCAAATATGTGAAACATATTGTTCTACTCTCAAATACCAGCCTCAAAAATCCAGGATTAGTTGGGCTTCATTTCAATCAAATCTCCAAGTTTTGTGAAAATTATTCGGAAGACAAAACAATTACCCAAACTGCCTGCTGTAAACATCAATCACAGACTATTACAGACATTTTGGATCTACCTAAGTGGTTTAGATAATTGGGATAAACTGCTGGCTTATTTACACTCTGTCTGACTGCTTGTGTTTCCTCTGACTTTGTTGTAGAGATGTTCTAAATTTCAACAATTCCCTTTGTGAATATGTTATCAACACTGATAGAAATGATGAACAAAAGTATGGAAATAAGGCTGCTGTTGCAGCTCCCAATACATTAAGATGCAAGATGAGATTGTGCTGAAGCCATATACAGATTAGGAAACACTGGCAAGTGGTGCAAACCATAGAGCAAAATGTAGGCATAAATAGTGAGCTGACCAGGGGCATTGGAGCACTGGATGGCAGGCCAAATTTAGAAAGAATAGAAAAGAATATATGGAAAACTATCAGTCTGTGTCATAAATCATTTGTTTCTTTGAACCACAGTGCTCTGAAAGATTCATAATGGAGACAACAATCTGGAGCATATGGAGAGAACTGATGTCCTTGTGTGGGACCAACAGGAATTCTACAGCACCTCAAATTCAATTATCAAGGGAAAAGAAACATTTTCTTACTGCACTCTTCTTAGGAGATCATTTGCCCAGAAACAGCACTGTACACACTGTAAGAAACACTTTGGTGATGTCACTTTAGGACAGGTAGGAAATGCAGCCATTTATAAAGGGCAGTATGCCTACAGAGTCAGTCAAACCAAAGGAATATATTCTTATATACTTCTGCTGGAAGGTTCATATTTCATTAAATCATCAACAAAAATGTACTGAGCAGTTTGAAGAGGATGTTTTTCATCCTGTGGTAAAGCCACGAGAAGGACAGAGGACATGCACATCAGTGATTTAGCGCCATGCATCATTGACCTGAACTGAGCAGGCAAGCAAGGCAGGTGCAAATCCAAGTGGTCCTCGACAAAAAACAGCACTGAGCCAGCTGATGACTAGCTCACCTCTGCTCCCGGTTCAACATCTCATCAGCTAGTCACACACATTCCAAAGGGCACAGCTATGAAAATAAATCAATACATAAATCTGTGTGCGTACTGTGTGTTTTTCAAAAACATTGTATCAGTTTATGATGACAGTACTTTGAAATCTTACCTCACCTATCTGACAAGGGTTCGCTCCAAGAACCTCATGTTGTGTTGTTTGTTTTGTTGTTCTTTGCTATATTCCCCAAGGACCTCTCATGGGGCCCCTTTGGAACTACAGTTTTATACATCAAAGACGGAAGATGTGATGTTTGAAAAACATGTTACAAGAAAGAATGTTGAAATTATTACTACTGAAATTATCCCACATATTAAAAGGGTCAATTTCTGTCATTGTTCGCTCCATGTTACTTACCAGGGTCACAATTGTTCGCAAATATTTCTCCTGATTTATGATTCTAACATTCTCTCTCTCCCTCTCTCTCTCTCTCTTACCACATGCTGCACAGATCCTGTGTTTAGCTTCAGTTGACTATAACGCTGTGGCTGCCATGTCACACAGTAGCATGCACAGGGCAGGAACAAAAAATGAAATGGTTAAATGTTCTTGCTAATTACCACTGAAAGTAAAAATAAAATTAAAGTTATTGCTAAAAAACAATCTGTTACAGTGTGCTAACAACCACAAATACCACTGGATTGAACATCTTCATTACTTTAGAAGGTCGGTAAACATGGCTGTTTCTTACTTTGGGTGTCTTGAATGAAGAGATTCTTGACCTGCTCTACTACCTGAGCCACCACAATAAGATAATAATAATAAGATATAGGGTGTTATTTCAGGCTAATTCCTATTACAGTGGCTCCAAATGCATAAAATACATAAACAGTCTAGAGCCGGTGTTCAGTTTGTCCACTTACCATGGCAAATAGGTCCCACAGTATCTATACACATAAAAGTCCCATTCTGTAGTAACAAGTATGATTATCAGGTGATTATACATTAATGAAAGCCGTGATTATTATATTTTATTTCTGCCATGGTTTGTGAATAAATAAAGCCACACTAGAATATACTGGAGGTCAAAAAAGTTGTAGTCCGTGAAGACCAGTAGAAATGTTGGTTCTGACAGAATCATCACTGCTGCAACGCTGCAATTCCCTGCTGCAAAACAAACAACAACAACAACAACAAAAAATATGTAGCATTGTGATGACAGCGGTTTCTGCTGAGACACCATGTTTTCTCCTCTGCATCCAGTACAAGCTCAGTAACAACAGTATGTATCTGTACCCCCCCTCTGCACAATGTCTCTGTCTGAATCCATATTATGGCAGCTCCTAACAGGTTACAACACCTATTGAGCTCTTCTAAATACATAGATATGGGTAATATCCTGGGTTTAAAAAGAGAAACATACATTTACTCCTTTGACTTCTCTGCCAAATAGAACCTAATGTGTGTCACTCATTTTCTGGCCAGTTTGAACTGATTTTCTACTCTGGGATGTTTGATAAGCAGAGGCCCTGGGCCATTTTTATTACAAATAAACCAAGAGGTGCAAACATGAAGTGACATGGACTGACAGGTAACTCATTGGACAGCAAGTCATGCTGTCAGTCTGTGTTTTAATGAGAACTACCATACAGTATGGTGTGACACAGCACAGCAACCATGTTTTACTTTCCAATAAATGGCTGCACTCATGCGGTGACATGCACACTTTGCCATGGTTACCAAGTGATCTTGTGTCATTTGATTTTATCACGTTCGTTAACAGCTATAATGATAACCAGATGGACCACATGCATTTAACAGTAGTTGGCATTTGAATTCACTCTGCTGCTCATCTGCTCACTCCTGTCCTCGCGTCACCTCTGTCCTCCAAGGCCTGCGCTGGCTTCCTGACCCACAACAAATCCAAATTAAAATTCTTCTCCTTACTCACAAAGAGTTCCATAACCAGTCCTCCTGCTACCTCACCAACCTGC
Organism: Nibea coibor; assembly: GCA_023373845.1. Taxonomy (NCBI): domain Eukaryota; kingdom Metazoa; phylum Chordata; class Actinopteri; family Sciaenidae; genus Nibea; species Nibea coibor. Next base: position 25,604,327 of record CM041739.1, read on the forward strand.
TCCACCACCCAAACACACTCCATCCCATAGCCTCTCCTCCACTAATGCCAACCTAAAGTCCGGACCGGGCGGTGACAGAGCGGTGACAGTGCCATAGCTGCCTCTTCCCAAACAAATCAGAAAGTGCAGCAACCTGTCTACATTCAGGTCATTACTCAGAGATCATATTTTACTCAATTTGATTTATTTAACTATTCAATTATTTCCACTTATTTAATGAGACCTGTAATTGAAAAGGTTTCCTGCCTCTTCACACTTGTACTTGTCTTTATGGACAGCTTTGAGTAGATGTCCTGCAACAGGAAGTGAAAAGTTAACTGCTGCTTTAAGCTCAATTCAGACCAATTCCGGTAGAAAGCGAGGCGTGTTGTGGCCGTGGTGGTGAGTTTATGCCATTTAGCAATCTGTGGTGGAGAAGTTGAGCCAGATTCAACTTTTGGAAAAATATAACGGCACGATGGTGCTGTGGCCAATCTGATGACAGACCAGTTAGTAGTTAGTAGTCAGTAGTTTATGGACTCCTATTGGACCATTTTTTTGAGAGAGAGAGCGTGATTGAGTGACATAGACAGTGAATGAGAGGAGGGAGGGACTACCAATAGCAAATGAGTCACTGAATCAGAGATACAAAGTTAATGCCTGAATTAGTCTGAATGGCCATACTGGTCTCTGTCCTCGTTGTCTCTCTCTTAATGAAGCCATGAGCAATAAGCACTAAACACACTGCCAATGAGAATACTCATCTGTCTATCACCCCCTCCCCACATCCATTCAGTACGACTCTGGCTCTCCAATTCTCTATTTTTTCTCATCCTGTCTGTATGATTGAAGCAGCAGCATTTGTATCTTCATTATGCAGCGTCCTCACAGAAGCCCTTGACTGCTTTCTGCCTTGCACTACTGTATGTGCGTGTGTGTGTGTGTGGAGAGCAAAGATAAATGGATGTGCGATTGTTGTCAGATGTAGTTAAATATAAATGCACAACATAAAAGCTTATACTTTGGAGCAGCGGTGTTCAAAGTGGAGGTGCACCAGAGGACTTCAGATACGCATGGAAAAAAAAGGAAAAAAAGTGTATCTCAGGTTTACCAGATTGGGCGGTCCTGCCCAATTGGGTGGTCTTACAATCTAAACCCAAAAATGGGCGGGTGAATAAAAATTGGGCTGATTTCGGATCAGTTCGGTGGGTTTTGGAGCCGAAACACAGGCACTTCAGATCCTTCTTCCTGCGACCCTCTGTTCAGCAGGCAGCAGTCTCACTCACACAGCCACTACAGCTCTGGCTGATGTGGCCCCTAACCTCACAACAGACACTCCCACTACCTTCAGCTCAGGTCACGCATGCTGGCTCATTGAGTGAGTCTATTGCACCTACGGCACACATGCATCTGTATAGCTGACACACAGTTGACACATCTAGAAACACTAATGTCAAGAGTCAATGTCGCTGTTGACTGGATTTTTATTTTTGCTAGGTCAGTTTGTTATCAACTACAGTTGTTCTACCTGGTGATGTTGTAGCTTACACACCCACAGAGACCCGTTATTACTGGATAGACTGGACAGCAACTGAGACATTTCTTAAGTTAGGCTACGTTATAAGTCAGTAATTGGTAAGAGTGACTATATGGGGCTTTAAATCCAACACAATAAGGATTGTGCGCTACACAGGGGAGGAGCCCTGGCTGTGTGGGTTCCATGGAAACTGCACTCACACGTCCCGTGAAATAGATGGTAAAATGCTTCATTTATCACTGATCAAGCTAGCTAATGAGTTTTTTTTTTTTTTTTTTTTTTTTTTAAGACACACCAAAATGAATCTTCACCCGGGTGGGTGTTAATTTAGAGCCCTGGAAGGCAGGGAAACCCTGCAACACTGGTGAGACATTGCACCTCCCTGCTGATGATAGGCGAAGCTGCTGCTGCCAAGTTGGATGCCATCCCGACATCTAACAACACCATCCAGTGCCGCATCTCCAACATGGCAGCTGATGTGAAGAAGCAGTATGGAAGAATTGTCCTACCTTTATTCAAGAGCGTAGATTTTCAGTTTGACAGCATGATTTCTGCTTCTCATCTCAGATTTATTCTCCTCGTCCTCACATTTTGTCACACTCAGATTTCTGCTGCTTTATTTCAAAATGTGTGCTTGGCTTAAACATCACATGCTTGTGCTCACATTTCTTCTTCTTGGACACAAACATTTCACTCACACTCAAATATGTCCTGTGCACGCTCAGATCTAATGTGCTCCGTAGGGGCGGGTGTTGTGGAGAAATCGCTGAAGCCAAAGGTCAGTGGTGAGGTCAGGAAGAAAGAAAGGAGCCTTCAGGAGCCTCTGATGTCTTATGCTGTATTATTTATTGACACTTGGCCAAGGAGAATTAGAGACATTCTCATAAAGCATCAGAAGTGCCTGAGTCGGTCTCACATTCTGCCCAACTCATGCTGGTGGATAGACTTTAAACCCCGAGATAACATCATAAACACTATACGCCCCGAATTAGGTAGAAGAGAATGCTTTTACCAAGGATGGTGTCTTCGTCAACATGATTAAGTCTGGAGACACAGATGTCTGTTTACACAGATTGGAATGTCAATGGCAAGCTGTCTATTATGTCTAAGCATGCAGCACCAGAGTCCTTCGACCCTGGCCACAACAGTGTTGAGATAGGACGACACCTGCTACTGCCAGCCAAAGACAAACAGCTAATACTGCTGAGGACCTCAAGGCCCACACATGACTTCATGTAACCTTGTATAATGTCTGTGTGTTTGTGCTTTTATTATATTCCATTTAAAAGTATGTATGTGTCACTCAGAACACTACAAGAATAGAAAATTCCATAACAGCGGGTATATGGTCTGTTTGTAAAACTGCTTCTCTCTTAAAATACACCAATTTACCACATTAGCCAGCTGTTTGAAATGTCACCTATGTGAGACGCCAGCTTATTTATGTAGAATTAATCTTAATCCTAAAAAGAGTCATCGTAGTTTTGATCTTTTTGAATTCTATATTTGAGTGTGAGCGAAATGTTTGCGAGAATAAGAAATGTGAGCACAAGCATGTGATGTTTTGAGTCCAAGCACACAATTTGAAAAAAAGCAGCAGAAATCTGAGTGCAAGCACAAAATGTGAACCCAAGGAGAATAAATCTGAGCACAAGAAGCAGAAATCATGCTCTCAAACTGAAAAGCATCAGCACAGCTAATTGTGTATATGTGCGCTATATTCACTAGGACGGACCACACCGTCAACAAGACACGTTAGAATTATTTATTCAAATCAAATTTTATTCGTATAGCCCAAAGTCACAAACACATTTTGCCTCGGAGGGCTTTACAATCTGTACGGGGAGTGACACCCTCTGTCCTCTGTCCCAATGGATGTCACGTGTACAGAAGAACCACAATGACGAATGAATGAGTGTAGTGAATGAGTGAAGTATGATGTCGTGAAGTTCTTGGGTCTGATGCTGCGGTGTGGGGGAAGCATCGGTAGGGAATCTGTTGTAGCAACCGGGCATGACGGACCCCCCTGAAGAAATTTTCAAGGCTTTGAATGACTTCATTCAGGAAAATCATTGACTGGCGCCCCTGTTGTGGAATATATACTGATGGTGTGAGGGCAATGACAGACGGCCACAGCAGTCTAGTAAAACAGGTGCACACAGTAGCACCCGCTGCTGTTTGGTCACACTGTGTTATCCATCGCCAGGCCTTGGCAACCAAGAGGATGCCCAAAGAGCTGCACAATCCTGGATGAGGATGTAAAAATTGTAAGCCTAATTAAATCTTGCGCCATGATTGCCATCTTCTCTATTCTCTGCAATGAGATGGGGGCTCAGTTCCATCAGGTTCTCCTGCATTCTGAGGTCTGCTGGCTGTCCAACAAAGTGTCCCTCTTCCTCACCGAAATCGACTCCCCACTGGTGAAGCATGTGGAGGACACAAAGTGGGTTGCAACGCTGGCATATCTGTCTGATATCTTGGACAGGATAAACATACTGAACGCTTCTCTGCAAGGCAAAGAGTGCCATGTCTTTTTGGCACAGGGTCAAGTTGGACCTCTGGCAGTTTGGAGACTATTTTGGAGAGGAGACCTTGGCAAATCAGTGGGTGAGAAATCCGTTCTCTTTCCCAGTGACACCCTGTAATGGACTGACCCTGCAAGGCCCTCATCAAGCTGAACTTTAATATGGACTTGAAACAAAATATGAGTGAAGTGTCACTTGCACACTTCTGTCTGGAGACTGAGTTCACCCACCTCACCAAAAAGGCTTTAAAAAATGTTCATCCCCTTCACCTCCACTTACCTGTGTGAGTGTGGATTTTCCGCATTGACAATGATTAAAAGCAAGTGTCGGTCATGGCTGGGGTAGAGGATGCATCCCCACATCACACTGTGCACATCAAAGACAGACTCATTGTTCCCACTAAACTAGAGGTGAGCCAAATAAGGTGGCAAGATCTGCAAGGGAAAGGATTTACGCATGATGTTGAGACAGTGATATGAAAAGCAGTGCTGCCCATGGTGCACAGGTACAAGTGTCTCACTGACGTTGATCTGTTCATAATTATTCATTACTTGATTTGAGGAATTGCACAGATGATTTTGTTGAATTGAGGTTAAGGCGATTTGAGTCTGTTCTCAATTTAGTTACTGGAAAGGGAAGATTATTTTCAGTGTTTCAGCCCACTATGTAAGCGTTAATGTGGGATAATGTTGGATGAGTGTTTAAAAAATATGGTGAAAATTTTTTTTTTTTTTTTTAAGTGAAGATTTTTTTTTTAACAAAAATATGTCTAAATGTATTCAGAATATGTTTAAAAACACACAAACATGTTAAACTGTGTAAAAAAATATGTTAAAAAAAGATTGTGTTTAAAAATATATATTTGAGCACATTCACAGATAAAAATATTTAAAATGTTTTAAATATACAAAGACATACAAAGATGTTACGATGTTATGTTATGTTACGAAAAAAAATGTGTATGACATTTATTGTTGAAATCTTTTTTTAAGCCTGTGTGAAACATACAAAGCAACATCAATAACAAAAATATAAGTAATAATAATGATCCCACACTTTGAAAAGCCCTGTTTTAAAGTAAACTAATATAAGTTATCTAAATAACAAGTATATAGAAAGAACAGAATCCACTCTGGCTTCATGTTTGTGTGGCTTTGTCATCTTCAACAGAAAGAACCTGCAAGTTTCAAGGATTTAAAAGAATCCTAATAATTTTACTTCACCCATGACAACTAAAGTAGATGCAATGTAGCTGATATGCAGTGGTGTCTCTGCCAAGCTTTAGCTTGGGCTCCGGAAGTAAAAGTCACATTCAATTCTGCACAGACAATGTGAGGTGACTCATGCTGCAGGAGCTATTTTATGACTTGGATGGACATGAAACTCTCCTGGTTGAATCACAAGTACAAATCATTAACAGCTGTGGTAAGAAAATGTAAATGTCCTCAGGGTTTGAGTTATACCAACTAAGATTTTAACTTACTCAAAAAAGGAGTTAACTTCAATTTCAAGTCAAGGTTAATAACATTTAATATAACATTTTACAGAATACAAAGCAAATTGAAAGTTTACTTTACTTTATTTAAAGTAATAATTGGAAACTGTTCCATCTAACATTTCTGAATGCCAGGCGGCCGTAGAACAAGCAACATACCACAGCTACTTCACTGTCTTAGTGCAGCATAGCTCCATGCTCCATACAACAATAATAACTATAACTAAGTGTTATTGACCTATGGTCAGATACATTCAAAGCATGTTTACTGTGACATAAACATGTCATTGTGCAGTGCATTACAATTATAACAGCAACAGCACTGCTGACATGTCGGAAGAAGATCTGTAAAAGCATTTGTATGGCTCACAACACACCAGTTTATATAATATAAAATTAAAAAAACAATGCCAGTCAAAGGCATACAATTTAACATCCTAAATTGGGCAGAATTATCCAACTGAATAAAACACCCACAAAAACAAAACAAAAAAGTTTGCCATGCATGTGGCCAAAAGCAACATTAAAAGATACTCCTACCATTTTTTTTCCCCTTTTGGTTATTAGCGTCTCGACCCTGATCCAGACAAAAGGATACATTTTTTTTAGTTTAATTAGTGTCACTCCAATGAACGGTAGTAACTGGGATTCACTCTGCTTAGTCATCAGATTGTCAGGACGACCCGGGGAACGAACCAGGCAGACGGTTAACCACAAGACCAAGGGATGGACTCAAATGCAGAGAGAGGCAGACGAGGCAAGTCAGTTTAGAGAACTTTACTGAGTCAAAAAAGGTGAGGTTTCAACAAGGAAAAAATAGGCAGGCTCCGTTCACAAAAAAAAAGTCCAAGGTCCATAAACACAAAACCAAGGCGTCAAAAAGGTACTTGAGAAACACAGGAGAGACTTACAAGACGTGCACACTTCAGGTTGACAATACCAAGAGTGAGCACAGAACAAAAACCGAGCAGGCATTTAAAGGGAGTCAGAACGAGGTACAGGTGGCAGTAATCAACTCAAACAAGGCATGGCTCAGGTAAAGGTGACTCAGCCCATAGAAATGGGAAAACTGAGGACATCTAGTGGTGAGTTCATAGAAATGTCCCAAAAAAATCACACAGATAAACTTCCCAATGGTGTACACAGTCCTGTTTGCCTATTTACCCAGTCATGTAATTTTTAGAGTCAAATTAGTGAGTGGTGCTATTTTTGAATCAAATACTTACAGGAAGTAAAGTGCAGCTACAGCACAAGAACAACAGGAAGAATTAGGTCAACAAAATAAAAATGTCTATATGGGAAGAAACACAGACATTTTGTTTTGTTGTCTCCTTCAAGCAAACAGGACCGTTTACATTGTTGGAAAGTTTATCTGATGACCAAGTAGGGTGAATCCTGTTTGCTACCGTGCGTTTGTTTCTTGCTCATGCACACGCAGTCTAACACGGGACTCACACCGGGGACGTAAGCGCCGTGGAACAGCTGCACCACGGTTTTGCTCTGTCCTCTGCCCGGCGTCAACTCGCACCGGGCACATACTGGCAGCGTAACGGCAGCGTAGCGAACTAGCCGTATTCACGCAAGATCATGCGAGAATCCTGAACGTACGCGAGTCCCCGCGATAAACTGTGTATAAAAGAAACAACACCAACAAACAGCTAACTTTGCTTCTCCAATGTGGGAGAGATTATAAAAAGGATTTGTTGTGTCATAAATTATTGTTTGCTGTTCCACTTAAACAATCAGTCTCTCGTTGTTCATGTTGAGACTCTTTGATTGATTGACTGCTGACCTGGTGCCATCCACTGCTACGGAAAGATAGCGCTGCGGAGCAGAGAGGCGCTTCTGGGACGCTGCTGAGACGTTCCACGTTCCTCTGGGGAAACGGATGTTCAAGGAACAGCCAAACAGCAAGGCGAATGCAGTGGGGTGGTCTGGGAGATCTGTGAGGACAATGTCGTCTTCCAACACAACATCAATATTCTGGACAGCAAGATAGGGACACCATCATTTTCAAGGACAGTGAGGATAAAAATCTTGAGTCCTCTTGTCTGACTGTCATCTGGATCAGTTTCCTGATAAAAAAAAAAAAAAAAAAAAAAAAAAATGAGGGAGGTGCCAAATTTAGAGATAACTGAAAATTAAAAATTAGGGACCAATTCCTTCCCATAGATCTAAGAATGTTGAGCCTCCTACTGTACTCACCAAGCATGTCCTGAAGAGCTTCTCTGAATCCTTGGAATGAATCCAGGGTAGACCTTGCAGGGATGTGTTCCTTCTGCGTAGTCCAATGTCAGATGCCCCCCACCCACCACCAAAAAAAAAAAAAAAAAAAAAAAGAAAGTACTAGTCAGAGAAGTGACCAGATTACATAAGTGTTGTTGCCTCCTAAGAGCAAAAATTAGAGACTGAGCCACAGATATGTAAATTCCAATAATAAACATTTAAATTGATCTCAAGTCATCAGTCTACCTGGGCCCGGTATTTCAAAACTTGTAATCTGGACCAGGATAATGAAATCCTCCTTTTCTCAGTCATGGATCAAGGTGATCCTGCTCACTTTATCTGAGTATTTCAGCACTGGCAGATTGGATCACCGTGATCCCGATCCGGGCGGATACGGATTTCCAAATCTCGTGACTCCGCCTCCGCGGACCAAAAACAAGTCGGACTACCTCACGAAAGGAGCAGCTGGGAGCACGACTTCACGTCAAAAGTGTAAGTTCACCGTCGTCTAATGTGTAGCGGTTTTAGGACCATACGAACGCCAACCAACATATCATGCAAACCAACTTGTTAAATTGTCACCTAATTCAAACCAGGCCGAGGCGATCTCTAATTGAGCCGCGGCGTGCTAACAGTTAGTGATGTGTCGTTCGTGAACGATTCGTTCAACACGAACTAATCTTTTATATGACTCGGGAGTAATGAGTCATTTCAGTGAGTGATTCGTTCATTTTCCTGCAGTACCTTCCCTCGCCACATGATGACAGGCAGCTGCATAAGCTCTGTCAGCAGGACAGGAAACGGAAATGATCAGTTCACGACTCACTCAACTGTGGTCCGCGTTCATTTGTCACGTGACAGCCAGGGCGCTCAGGCAGTGTGGCGAGCAGTAAGCGTAACAGTTCGTTCATAGACCTACGGCTCGTTCATACGACTCGTTCATACGGCTCGTTCTTTCGTTCATTTGTCACGTGACAGCCAGGCCGCTCAGGCAGTGTGGCGAGCAGTAAGCGTAACACTTCGTTCATAGACCTACGGCTGGTTCATACGACTCGTTCTTTCGTTCATTTGTCACGTGACAGCTGTAGCTCAGCTAGAGAGCTGTGGACTGAGAAACGAACAAGGAAATGAATAATGTCTACTTTTGGCGTGCATTCATTTCTCACGTGACACCCGACAGACATTATTTATTAATAAAATCATAATTAATTAGTGGTCTTCTGTTCTTCTAGATGTCTACAGTGTTATGTGTAGTGTTATAATTGTGTATATAATGTTAAGTGTGTTTGTAAATAAAAACTTTTGAAAATTATATCAATGTGTTGATTTTGTGTTATACTCTGCCATAAAATAAGAAATAATAACAACAAATGTGATAATAACAATAACAACAATACTACTACTACTACTACTACAAATAATAATAATAATAATAATAATCATCATCATCATCATCATCACCATCATCATCATCATCATGTTTTGGACACAATAAATGCACCATGTAAACATTTTAAGTAACTTATTAATTGTTACTTTTTGTCTAACTTTATTGTCAAACTGAGTTTTACATTCACTTGTCCTCCACCAGCTGTGAAGCCGCTGAACGGTTCATTCTCGTTCGTTCTCGTTCATCTGGATCGTTCAACGAACCAGATGAACGAGAACCGAGAGCAAGGACATGAACGAGAACCGAGAGCGAACCGTTCATTCGCCTATCACGTGACAAATGAACGGTTCGCTCTCGGTTCTCGTTCATCTGAGTCGTTCATTTGTCACGTGACAGGCAGATGAACCCGGTTCATTCTCGTTCGTTCTCGTTCATCTGAGTCGTTCATTTGTCACGTGACAGGCAAGTGAACGGTTCGCTCTCGGTTCTCGTTCATCTGAGTCGTTCATTTGTCACGTGACAGGCAGATGAACCCGGTTCATTCTCGTTCATCTGAGTCGTTCATTTGTCACGTGACAGGCAGATGAACCCGGTTCATTCTCGTTCGTTCTCGTTCGTCTGAGTCGTTCATTTGTCACGTGACAGGCAAGTGAACGGTTCGCTCTCGGTTCTCGTTCATCTGAGTCGTTCATTTGGCAGTACGTTCGTGTCAATCAACAGTGGCAGGGAGGATACAGGACACAGTCACTTTATTATGGTGTGTATTTGCTTTCCTGGGTTTTCATATGGTTTGAATTGCTTGTGACAATTTGTTTATTATCTTTGTCAGCTGAAGCAAACCGTGTTGCCTTCAGTGTTAAGTGTTTGAGACCAGCGGCCTTTTTTAGACGCCCACAAAAGGGCAAACAGCGCCCCCTGCTGTAAAAATGAACGAAATGAACGAATGACTCAAAAAAAGATTCGTTCAATTTACTGTCCGAGAGTTAAAGATCCGAGTCAGTGAAAAGAGTCGAACTTCCCAACACTACTAACAGTAGCTAACCCGGTGTTCTGTATTAACTTGTGACTACGTTAACTGGCGACCGTCCGCCAAGCGTCTGTGGTAGTGATGTGTCGTGCGCGAACGATCCGATCCTAAGAGCCGGATCTTTGAAATGAACCGGCTCCTCGCTGGGAGCCTATTTAGGGAGCCGTTTTTTTTCACTTCGGTGCCTCACTGTCTCCTCTCCCTGACACTCTCCCTCGTGCCATGCCTGTTCTCACAGAGATAAACATTTGTTGTCATATGTGTATTTTGCGTTAGTAATAATTTTTTTCAGGCAGTTTTCAGCAAATTTAACAACATTTTAAAATATGAAACAATAATAACAATAATAATAATAATAATAATAATAATGATGAATATTAGTGATGGGAATTCCGTCTCTTTTTTGTGAACCGGATCATTTGGCTCAGCTCACCAAGAGGGGCCGAATCTTTCAGCTGCCAAAGGGCTCTTCATGTTACCACTTATACCAATCATACCAATACCAGTCAATTGCAATAAATTGCTGTAGCCAATTGCATTTACAGTTATAAGATCCCTTTTAAGTCCCTGCCATAAATTGATTGAAGGCGAAATGCAGTTAATGAAAGGTGATTTCTGCCTAAATATGACTTGATCTGATTCTAGAGCTTCATAATATAAGGATCTCAGCTCACAGGACAGCTTGGAATTCTCGTAAAGGACCATTACAACAAAAAATGGGCATTTTCACCTGCCAAAAATTGATTGAAGGCATTTCACCTGCCATAAATTGATTGAAGGCCAAACGCAGTTAATGAAAGGTGAATTCTGCCTAAATATGACTTGATCTGATTCTAGACCTTCATAATATAAAGATCTGCACTCACAGGATAGCTTGGAATTCTTGTAAAGGACCATTACAACTCAAAATGGGCATTTTCACCTGCCATAAATTGATTGAAGGCCAAATGCAGTTAATGAAAGGTGATTTCTGCCTAAATATGACTTGATCTGATTCTAGAGCTTCACAATATAATGATCTGAGCTCACAGGACAGCTTGTAATTCTTGTAAAGGACCATTACAACACAAAATTGGCATTTTCACCTGCCATAAATTGATTGAAGGCATTTCATCTGCCATAAATTGATTGAAGGCCAAATGCAGTTAATGAAAGGTGATTTCTGTCTAAATATGACTTGATCTGATTCTAGACCTTCATAATATAAAGATCTGCACTCACAGGGCAGCTTGGAATTCTTGTAAAGGACCATTACAACACAAAATGGGCATTTTTTACCTGCCAAAAATTGATTGAAGGCATTCCACCTGCCATAAATTGATTGAAGGCCAAATGAAGTTAATGAAAAGTGATTTCTGCCTAAATATGACTTGATCTGCTTCTAGAGCTTCATAATATAAAGATCTGAGCTCACAGGACAGCTTGGAATTCTCGTAAAGGAGCATTACAACACAAAATGGGCATTTTCACCTGCCAAAAATTGATTGAAGGCATTTCACCTGCCATAAATTGATTGAAGGCCAAATTCAGTTAATGAAAGGTGATTTCTGCCTAAATATGACTTGATCTGATTGTAGAGCTTCATAATATAAAGATCTGAACTCACAGGACAGCTTGGAATTCTTGTAAAGGACCATTACAACACAAAATGGGCATATTCACCTGCCATAAATTGATTGAAGGCCAAATGCAGTTAATGAAAGGTGATTTCTGCCTAAAGATGACTTGATCTGATTCTAGAGCTTCATAATATAAAGATCTGCACTCACAGGACTGCTTGGAATTCTTGTAAAGGACCATTACAACACAAAATGGGCATTTTCACCTGCCAAAAATTGATTGAAGGCATTTCATCTGCCATAAATTGATTGAAGGCCAAACACAGTTAATGAAAGGTGATTTCTGCCTAAATATGACTTGATCTCATTCTAGAACTTCATAATATAAGGATCTCAGCTCACAGGACAGCTTGGAATTCTTGTAAAGGACCATTACAACACAAAATGGGCATTTTCACCTGCAAAAAATTGATTGAAGGCCAAATACAGTTAATGAAAGGTGATTTCTGCCTAAATATGACTTGATCTGATTCTAGAGCTTCATAATATAAGGATCTCAGCTCACAGGACAGCTTGGAATTCTTGTAAAGGACCATTACAACACAAAATGGGCATTTTCACCTGCAAAAAATTGATTGAAGGCATTTCACCTGCCATAAATTGATTGAAGGCCAAATGCAGTTAATGAAAGGTGATTTCTGCCTAAATATGACTTGATCTGATTCTATACCTTCATAATATAAGGATCTGAGCTCACAGGACAGTTTGGAATTCTTGTAAAGGACCATTACAACACAAAATGGGCATTTTTTACCTGCCAAAAATTGATTGAAGGCATTCCACCTGCTTTAAATTGATTGAAGGCCAAACGCAGTTAAGAAAGGGGATTTCTGCCTAAATATGACTTGATCTGATTCTAGAGCTTCATAATATAAGGATCTCAGCTCACAGGACAGCTTGGAATTCTCGTAAAGGACCATTACAACACAAAATGGGCATTTTCACCTGCCAAAAATTGATTGAAGGCATTTCCACCTGCCATAAATTGATTGAAGGCCAAATGCAGTTAATGAAAGGTGATTTCTGCCTAAAGATGACTTGATCTGATTCTAGAGCTTCATAATATAAAGATCTGCACTCACAGGACTGCTTGGAATTCTTGTAAAGGACCATTACAACACAAAATGGGCATTTTCACCTGCTGAAAATGGGCATTTTCACCTGCCAAAAATTGATTGAAGGCCAAACACAGTTAATGAAAGGTGATTTCTTCCTAAATATGACTTGATCTGATTCTAGAGCTTCATAATATAAGGATCTCAGCTCACAGGACAGCTTGGAATTCTTGTAAAGGACAATTACAACACAAAATGGGCATTTTCACCTACTGAAAATGGGCATTTTCACCTGCCAAAAATTGATTGAAGGCCAAACACAGTTAATGAAAGGTGATTTCTGCCTAAATATGACTTGATCTCATTCTAGAGCTTCATAATATAAGGATCTCAGCTCACAGGACAGCTTGGAATTCTTGTAAAGGACGATTACAACACAAAATGGGCATTTTCACCTGCCAAAAATTGATTGAAGGCCAAATACAGTTAATGAAAGGTGATTTCTGCCTAAATATGACTTGATCTGATTCTAGAGCTTCATAATATAAGGATCTCAGCTCACAGGACAGCTTGGAATTCTTGTAAAGGACCATTACAACACAAAATGGGCATTTTCACCTGCAAAAAATTGATTGAAGGCATTTCACCTGCCATAAATTGATTGAAGGCCAAATGCAGTTAATGAAAGGTGATTTCTGCCTAAATATGACTTGATCTGATTCTATACCTTCATAATATAAGGATCTGAGCTCACAGGACAGTTTGGAATTCTTGTAAATGACCATTACAACACAAAATGGGCATTTTTTACCTGCCAAAAATTGATTGAAGGCATTCCACCTGCTTTAAATTGATTGAAGGCCAAACGCAGTTAAGAAAGGGGATTTCTGCCTAAATATGCCTTGATCTGATTCTAGAGCTTCATAATATAAGGATCTCAGCTCACAGGACAGCTTGGAATTCTCGTAAAGGACCATTACAACACAAAATGGGCATTTTTTACCTGCCAAAAATTGATTGAAGGCATTCCACCTGCCATAAATTGATTGAAGGCCAAATGCAGTTAATGAAAGGTGATTTCTGCCTAAATATGACTTGATCTGATTCTAGAGCTTCATAATATAAAGATCTGCACTCACAGGATAGCTTGGAATTCTTGTAAAGGACCATTACAACTCAAAATGGGCATTTTCACCTGCTGAAAATTGGCATTTTCACCTGCCAAAAATTGATTGAAGGCCAAATGTAGTTAATGAAAGGTGATTTCTGCCTAAATATGACTTGATCTGATTCTATATCTTCATAATATAAGGATCTGAGCTCACAGGACAGTTTGGAATTCTTGTAAATGACCATTACAACACAAAATGGGCATTTTCACCTGCCAAAAATTGATTGAAGGCATTCCACCTGCTTTAAATTGATTGAAGACCAAATGCAGTTAATGAAAGGTGATTTCTGCCTAAATATGACTTGATCTGATTCTAGAGCTTCATAATATAAGGATCTCAGCTCACAGGACAGCTTGGAATTCTTGTAAAGGACCCTTACAACACAAAATGGGCATTTTCACCTGCCAAAAATTGATTGAAGACCAAATGCAGTTAATGAAAGGTGATTTCTGCCTAAATATGACTTGATCTGATTCTAGAGCTGCATAATATAAAGATCTGCACTCACAGGACAGCTTGGAATTCTTGTAAAGGACCATTACAACTCAAAATGGGCATTTTCACCTGCCAAAAATTGATTGAAGGCCAAATGCAGTTAATGAAAGGTGATTTCTGCCTAAATATGACTTGATCTGATTCTATACCTTCATAATATAAGGATCTGAGCTCACAGGACAGCTTGGAATTCTTGTAAAGGACCATTAAAACACAAAATGGGCATTTTCACCTGCCATATATTATTTGAAGGCCAAATGCAGTTAATGAAAGGTGATTTCTGCCTAAATATGACTTGATCTGATTCTAGAGCTTCATAATATAAGGATCTCAGCTCACAGGACAGCTTGGAATTCTTGTAAAGGACCATTACAACTCAAAATGGGCATTTCCACCTGCTGAAAATGGGCATTTTCACCTGCTGAAAATTGGCATTTTCACCTGCCAAAAATTGATTGAAGGCCAAATACAGTTAATGAAAGGTGATTTCTGCCTAAATATGACTTGATCTGATTCTAGACCTTCATAATATAAGGATCTCAGCTCACAGGACAGCTTGGAATTCTTGTAAAGGACCATTACAACACAAAATGGGCATTTTCACCTGCCAAAAATTGATTGAAGGCATTTCACCTGCCATAAATTGATTGAAGGCCAAATGCAGTTAATGAAAGGTGATTTCTGCCTAAATATGACTTGATCTGATTCTATACCTTCATAATATAAAGATCTGAGCTCACAGGACAGCTTGGAATTCTTGTAAAGGACCATTACAACACAAAATGGGCATTTTTTACCTGCCAAAAATTGATTGAAGGCATTCCACCTGCCATAAATTGATTGAAGGCCAAATGCAGTTAATGAAAGGTGATTTCTGCCTAAATATGACTTGATCTGATTCTAGAGCTTCATAATATAAGGATCTCAGCTCACAGGACAGCTTGGAATTCTTGTAAAGGACCATTACAACACAAAATGGGCATTTTTTTGCCTGCCAAAAATTGATTGAAGGCATTTCACCTGCCATAAATTGATTGAAGGCCAAATGCAGTTAATGAAAGGTGATTTCTGCCTAAATATGACTTGATCTGATTCTAGAGCTTCATAATATAAGGATCTGAGCTCACAGGACAGCTTGGAATTCTTGTAAAGGACCATTACAACACAAAATGGGCATTTTCACCTGCCATAAATTGATTGAAGGCCAAATGCAGTTAATGAAAGGTGATTTCTGCCTAAATATGACTTGATCTGATTCTAGACCTTCATAATATAAAGATCTGCACTCACAGGATAGCTTGGAATTCTTGTAAAGGACCATTACAACACAAAATGGGCATTTTCACCTGCTGAAAATGGGTATTTTCACCTGCCAAAAATTGATTGAAGGCCAAACGCAGTTAATGAAAGGTGATTTCTGCCTAAATATGACTTGATCTGATTCTATACCTTCATAATATAAAGATCTGCACTCACAGGACAGCTTGGAATTCTTGTAAAGGACCATTACAACACAAAATGGGCATTTTCGCCTGCCATAAATTGATTGAAGGCCAAATGCAGTTAATGAAAGGTGATTTCTGCCTAAATATGACTTGATCTGATTCTAGCGTTTCATAATATAAGGATCTGAGCTCACAGGACAGCTTGGAATTCTTGTAAAGGACCATTACAACACAAAATGGGCATTTTCTCCTGCCAAAAATTGATTGAAGGCATTCCA
Organism: Nibea coibor; assembly: GCA_023373845.1. Classification (NCBI taxonomy): domain Eukaryota; kingdom Metazoa; phylum Chordata; class Actinopteri; family Sciaenidae; genus Nibea; species Nibea coibor. Next base: position 25,620,570 of record CM041739.1, read on the forward strand.
CCTGCCATAAATTGATTGAAGGCCAAATGCAATTAATCAAAGGTGAATTCTGCCTAAATATAACTTGATCTGATTCCAGAGCTTCATAATATAAGGATCTGCACACACAGGACAGCTTGGAATTCTTGTAAAGGACCATTACAACACAAAATGGACATTTTCACCTGCCAAAAATTGATTGAAGGCATTTCACCTGCCATAAATTGATTGAAGGCCAAACGCAGTTAATGAAAGGTGATTTCTGCCTAAATATGACTTGATCTGATTCTTGACCTTCATAATATAAAGATCTGCACTCACAGGATAGCTTGGAATTCTTGTAAAGGACCATTACAACTCAAAATGGGCATTTTCACCTGCCATAAATTGATTGAAGGCCAAATGCAGTTAATGAAAGGTGATTTCTGCCTAAATATGACTTGATCTGATTCTAGAGCTTCATAATATAAGGATCTGAGCTCACAGGACAGCTTGGAGTTCTTGTAAAGGACCATTACAACACAAAATGGGAATTTTCACCTGCCATGAATTGATTGAAGGCATTTCACCTGCCATAAATTGATTGAAGGCCAAATGCAGTTAAGAAAGGTGATTTCTGCCTAAATATGACTTGATCTGATTCTAGACCTTCATAATATAAAGATCTGAGCTCACAGGACAGCTTGGAATTCTTGTAAAGGACCATTACAACACAAAATGGGCATTTTCACCTGCTGAAAATTGATTGAAGGCATTCCACCTGCCATAAATTGATTGAAGGCCAAATGCAATTAATGAAAGGTGAATTCTGCCTAAATATAACTTGATCCGATTCCAGAGCTTCATAATATAAGGATCTGCACACACAGGACAGTTTGGAGTTCTTGTAAAGGACCATTACAACACAAAATGGGAATTTTCACCTGCCATGAATTGATTGAAGGCATTTCACCTGCCATAAATTGATTGAAGGCCAAATGCAGTTAAGAAAGGTGATTTCTGCCTAAATATGACTTGATCTGATTCTAGAGCTTCATAATATAAAGATCTGAGCTCACAGGACAGCTTGGAATTCTTGTAAAGGACCATTACAACACAAAATGGGCATTTTCACCTGCTGAAAATGGGCATTTTCACCTGCCAAAAATTGATTGAAGGCCAAACACAGTTAATGAAAGGTGATTTCTGCCTAAATATGACTTGATCTGATTCTAGAGCTTCATAATATAAGGATCTCAGCTCACAGGACAGCTTGGAATTCTTGTAAAGGACCATTACAACATAAAATGGGCATTTTCACCTGCCAAAAATTGATTGAAGGCATTTCACCTGCCATAAATTGATTGAAGGCCAAATGCAGTTAATGAAAGGTGATTTCTGCCTAAATATGGCTTGATCTGATTCTAGAGGTTCATAATATAAGGATCTCAGCTCACAGGACAGCTTGGAATTCTTGTAAAGGACCATTACAACACAAAATGGGCATTTTCACCTGCCAAAAATTGATTGAAGGCATTTCCACCTGCCATAAATTGATTGAAGGCCAAATGCAGTTAATGAAAGGTGATTTCTGCCTAAATATGGCTTGATCTGATTCTAGAGCTTCATAATATGAAGATCTGCACTCACAGGATAGCTTGGAATTCTTGTAAAGGACCATTACAACACAAAATGGGCATTTTCACCTGCTGAAAATGGGTATTTTCACCTGCCAAAAATTGATTGAAGGCCAAACGCAGTTAATGAAAGGTGATTTCTGCCTAAATATGACTTGATCTGATTCTAGAGTTTCATAATATAAGGATCTGAGCTCACAGGACAGCTTGGAATTCTTGTAAAGGACCATTACATCATAAAATGGGCATTTTCGACTGCCATAAATTGATTGAAGGCCAAATGCAGTTAATGAAAGGTGAATTCTGCCTAAATATGACTTGATCTGATTCTAGACCTTCATAATATAAAGATCTGAGCTCACAGGACAGCTTGGAATTCTTGTAAAGGACCATTACAACACAAAATGGGCATTTTCACCTGCTGAAAATGGGCATTTTCACCTGCCAAAAATTGATTGAAGGCATTTCCACCTGCCATAAATTGATTGAAGGCCAAATGCAGATAATGAAAGGTGATTTCTGCCTAAATATGGCTTGATCTGATTCTAGAGCTTCATAATATGAAGATCTGCACTCACAGGATAGCTTGGAATTCTTGTAAAGGACCATTACAACACAAAATGGGTATTTTCACCTGCTGAAAATGGGTATTTTCACCTGCCATAAATTGATTGAAGGCCAAACGCAGTTAATGAAAGGTGATTTCTGCCTAAATATGACTTGATCTGATTCTATACCTTCATAATATAAAGATCTGCACTCACAGGACAGCTTGGAATTCTTGTAAAGGACCATTACATCATAAAATGGGCATTTTCGACTGCCATAAATTGATTGAAGGCCAAATGCAGTTAATGAAAGGTGATTTCTGCCTAAATATAACTTGATCTGATTCCAGAGCTTCATAATATAAGGATCTGCACACACAGGACAGCTTGGAATTCTTGTAAAGGACCATTACAACACAAAATGGGCATTTTCACCTGCCAAAAATTGATTGAAGGCATTTCACCTGCCATAAATTGATTGAAGGCCAAACACAGTTAATGAAATGTGATTTCTGCCTAAATATGACTTGATCTGATTCTAGAGGTTCATAATATAAGGATCTCAGCTCACAGGACAGCTTGGAATTCTTGTAAAGGACCATTACAACACAAAATGGGCATTTTCACCTGCCAAAAATTGATTGAAGGCATTTCCACCTGCCATAAATTGATTGAAGGCCAAATGCAGTTAATGAAAGGTGATTTCTGCCTAAATATGGCTTGATCTGATTCTAGAGCTTCATAATATGAAGATCTGCACTCACAGGATAGCTTGGAATTCTTGTAAAGGACCATTACAACACAAAATGGGCATTTTCACCTGCTGAAAATGGGTATTTTCACCTGCCAAAAATTGATTGAAGGCCAAACGCAGTTAATGAAAGGTGATTTCTGCCTAAATATGACTTGATCTGATTCTAGAGTTTCATAACATAAGGATCTGCACTCACAGGATAGCTTGGAATTCTTGTAAAGGACCATTACAACTCAAAATGGGCATTTTCACCTGCCATAAATTGATTGAAGGCCAAACACAGTTAATGAAAGGTGATTTCTGCCTAAATATAACTTGATCTGATTCTAGAGCTTCATAATATAAGGATCTGTACTCACAGGACAGCTTGGAATTCTTGTAAAGGACCATTACAACACAAAATGGGCATTTTCACCTGCTGAAAATGGGCATTTTCACCTGCCAAAAATTGATTGAAGGCCAAACACAGTTAATGAAAGGTGATTTCTGCCTAAATATGACTTGATCTGATTCTAGAGCTTCATAATATAAGGATCTGAGCTCACAGGACAGCTTGGAATTCTTGTAAAGGACCATTACAACACAAAATGGGCATTTTTTACCTGCCAAAAATTGATTGAAGGCATTCCACCTGCCATAAATTGATTGAAGGCCAAATGCAGTTAATGAAAGGTGATTTCTGCCTAAATATAACTTGATCTGATTCTAGAGCTTCATAATATAAGGATCTGTACTCACAGGACAGCTTGGAATTCTTGTAAAGGACCATTACAACACAAAATGGGCATTTTCACCTGCCAAAAGTTGATTGAAGGCATTTCACCTGCCATAAATTGATTGAAGGCCAAACGCAGTTAATGAAAGGTGATTTCTGCCTAAATATGACTTGATCTGATTCTAGACCTTCATAATATAAAGATCTGCACTCACAGGATAGCTTGGAATTCTTGTAAAGGACCATTACAACTCAAAATGGGCATTTTCACCTGCTGAAAATGGGCATTTTCACCTGCCATAAATTGATTGAAGGCCAAATGCAGTTAATGAAAGGTGATTTCTGCCTAAATATGACTTGATCTGATTCTAGAGCTTTATAATATAAAGATCTGAGCTCACAGGACAGCTTGGAATTCTTGTAAAGGACCATTACAACACAAAATGGGCATTTTTTACCTGCCAAAAATTGATTGAAGGCATTCCACCTGCCATAAATTGATTGAAGGCCAAATGCAGTTAATGAAAGGTGATTTCTGCCTAAATATGACTTGATCTGATTCTAGAGCTTCATAATATAAGGATCTGAGCTCACAGGACAGCTTGGAATTCTCGTAAAGGACCATTACAACACAAAATGGGCATTTTCACCTGCCAAAAATTGATTGAAGGCATTTCCACCTGCCAAAAATTGATTGAAGCCCAAATGCAGTTAATGAAAGGTGATTTCTGCCTAAATATGGCTTGATCTGATTCTAGAGCTTCATAATATAAAGATCTGCACTCACAGGATAGGTTGGAATTCTTGTAAAGGACCATTACAACACAAAATGGGCATTTTCACCTGCTGAAAATGGGCATTTTCACCTGCCATAAATTGATTGAAGGCCAAATACAGTTAATGAAAGGTGATTTCTGCCTAAATATCACTTGATCTCATTCTAGAGCTTCATAATATAAGGATCTGTACTCACAGGACAGCTTGGAATTCTTGTAAAGGACCATTACAACACAAAATGGGCATTTTTTACCTGCCAAAAATTGATTGAAGGCATTCCACCTGCCATAAATTGATTGAAGGCCAAATGCAGTTAATGAAAGGTGATTTCTGCCTAAATATGACTTGATCTGATTCTAGAGCTTCATAATATAAGGATCTGAGCTCACAGGACAGCTTGGAATTCTTGTAAAGGACCATTACAACACAAAATGGGCATTTTTTACCTGCCAAAAATTGATTGAAGGCATTCCACCTGCCATAAATTGATTGAAGGCCAAATGCAGTTAATGAAAGGTGATTTCTGCCTAAATATAACTTGATCTGATTCTAGAGCTTCATAATATAAGGATCTGTACTCACAGGACAGCTTGGAATTCTTGTAAAGGACCATTGCAACACAAAATGGGCATTTTCACCTGCCAAAAGTTGATTGAAGGCATTTCACCTGCCATAAATTGATTGAAGGCCAAACGTAGTTAATGAAAGGTGATTTCTGCCTAAATATGACTTGATCTGATTCTAGACCTTCATAATATAAAGATCTGCACTCACAGGATAGCTTGGAATTCTTGTAAAGGACCATTACAACTCAAAATGGGCATTTTCACCTGCCATAAATTGATTGAAGGCCAAATGCAGTTAATGAAAGGTGATTTCTGCCTAAATATGACTTGATCTGATTCTAGAGCTTCATAATATAAGGATCTGAGCTCACAGGACAGCTTGGAGTTCTTGTAAAGGACAATTACAACACAAAATGGGAATTTTCACCTGCCATGAATTCATTGAAGGCATTCACCTGCCATAAATTGATTGAAGGCCAAATGCAGTTAAGAAAGGTGATTTCTGCCTAAACATGACTTGATCTGATTCTAGACCTTCATAATATAAAGATATGAGCTCACAGGACAGCTTGGAATTCTTGTAAAGGACCATTACAACACAAAATAGGCATTTTCACCTGCTGAAAATGGGCATTTTCACCTGCCATAAATTGATTGAAGGCCAAATGCAGTTAATGAAAGGTGATTTCTGCCTAAATATGACTTGATCTGATTCTAGAGCTTCATAATATAAGGATCTGCGCTCACAGGACAGCTTGGAATTCTTGTAAAGGACCATTACAACACAAAATGGGCATTTTCACCTGCCAAAAATTGATTGAAGGCATTTCCACCTGCCATAAATTGATTGAAGCCCAAATGCAGTTAATGAAAGGTGATTTCTGCCTAAATATGGCTTGATCTGATTCTAGAGCTTCATAATATAAAGATCTGCACTCACAGGATAGCTTGGAATTCTTGTAAAGGACCATTACAACACAAAATGGGCATTTTCACCTGCTGAAAATGGGTATTTTCACCTGCCAAAAATTGATTGACGGCCAAACACAGTTAATGAAAGGTGATTTCTGCCTAAATATGACTTGATCTGATTCTAGAGCTTCATAATATAAGGATCTGTACTCAGAGGACAGCTTGGAATTCTTGTAAAGGACCATTACAACACAAAATGGGCATTTTCACCTGCCAAAAGTTGATTGAAGGCATTTCACCTGCCATAAATTGATTGAAGGCCAAACGCAGTTAATGAAAGGTGATTTCTGCCTAAATATGACTTGATCTGATTCTAGACCTTCATAATATAAAGATCTGCACTCATAGGATAGCTTGGAATTCTTGTAAAGGACCATTACATCTCAAAATGGGCATTTTCACCTGCCATAAATTGATTGAAGGCCAAATGCAGTTAATGAAAGGTGATTTCTGCCTAAATATGACTTGATCTGATTCTAGAGCTTCATAATATAAGGATCTGAGCTCACAGGACAGCTTGGAATTCTTGTAAAGGACCATTACAACACAAAATGGGCATTTTCACCTGCTGAAAATGGGCATTTTCACCTGCCAAAAATTGATTGAAGTCCAAACACAGTTAATGAAAGGTGATTTCTGCCTAAATATGACTTGATCTGATTCTAGAGCTTCATAATATAAGGATCTCAGCTCACAGGACAGCTTGGAATTCTTGTAAAGGACCATTACAACACAAAATGGGCATTTTTTACCTGCCAAAAATTGATTGAAGGCATTCCACCTGCCATAAATTGATTGAAGGCCAAATGCAGTTAATGAAAGGTGATTTCTGCCTAAATATGACTTGATCTGATTCTAGAGCTTCATAATATAAGGATCTCAGCTCACAGGACAGCTTGGAATTCTTGTAAAGGACCATTACAACACAAAATGGGCATTTTCACCTGCCAAAAATTGATTGAAGGCATTTCCACCTGCCATAAATTGATTGAAGGCCAAATGCAGTTAATGAAAGGTGATTTTTGCCTAAATATGGCTTGATCTGATTCTAGAGGTTCATAATATAAGGATCTCAGCTCACAGGACAGCTTGGAATTCTTGTAAAGGACCATTACAACACAAAATGGGAATTTTCACCTGCCATGAATTGAAAGAAGGCATTTCACCTGCCATAAATTGATTGAAGGCCAAATGCAGTTAAGAAAGGTGATTTCTGCCTAAATATGACTTGATCTGATTCTAGACCTTCATAATATAAAGATCTGCACTCACAGGACAGCTTGGAATTCTTGTAAAGGACCATTACAACACAAAATGGGCATTTTCACCTGCTGAAAATGGGCATTTTCACCTGCCAAAAATTGATTGAAGGCCAAACACAGTTAATGAAAGGTGATTTCTGCCTAAATATGACTTGATCTGATTCTAGAGCTTCATAATATAAGGATCTCAGCTCACAGGACAGCTTGGAATTCTTGTAAAGGACCATTACAACATAAAATGGGCATTTTCACCTGCCAAAAATTGATTGAAGGCATTTCCACCTGCCATAAATTGATTGAAGGCCAAATGCAGTTAATGAAAGGTGATTTCTGCCTAAATATGGCTTGATCTGATTCTAGAGGTTCATAATATAAGGATCTCAGCTCACAGGACAGCTTGGAATTCTTGTAAAGGACCATTACAACACAAAATGGGAATTTTCACCTGCCATGATTTGAAAGAAGGCATTTCACCTGCCATAAATTGATTGAAGGCCAAATGCAGTTAAGAAAGGTGATTTCTGCCTAAATATGACTTGATCTGATTCTAGACCTTCATAATATAAAGATCTGAGCTCACAGGACAGCTTGGAATTCTTGTAAAGGACCATTACAACACAAAATGGGCATTTTCACCTGCTGAAAATGGGCATTTTCACCTGCCAAAAATTGATTGAAGGCATTCACTTGCCAAAAATTGATTGAAGGCCAAATGCAGTTAAGAAAGGTGATTTCTGCCTAAATATGGCTTGATCTGATTCTAGAGCTTCATAATATAAGGATCTCAGCTCACAGGACAGCTTGGAATTCTTGTAAAGGACCATTACATCATAAAATGGGCATTTTCGACTGCCATAAATTGATTGAAGGCCAAATGCAGTTAATGAAAGGTGATTTCTGCCTAAATATGACTTGATCTGATTCTAGAGTTTCATAATATAAGGATCTGAGCTCACAGGCCAGCTTGGAATTCTTGTAAAGGACCATTACAACACAAAATGGGCATTTTCACCTGCCAAAAATTGATTGAAGGCATTCCACCTGCCATAAATTGATTGAAGGCCAAATGCAGTTAATGAAAGGTGATTTCTGCCTAAATATGACTTGATCTGATTCTAGACCTTCATAATATAAAGATCTGCACTCACAGGATAGCTTGGAATTCTTGTAAAGGACCATTACAACTCAAAATGGGCATTTTCACCTGCCATAAATTGATTGAAGGCCAAACACAGTTAATGAAAGGTGATTTCTGCCTAAATATAACTTGATCTGATTCTAGAGCTTCATAATATAAGGATCTGTACTCACAGGACAGCTTGGAATTCTTGTAAAGGACCATTACAACACAAAATGGGCATTTTCACCTGCTGAAAATGGGCATTTTCACCTGCCAAAAATTGATTGAAGGCCAAACACAGTTAATGAAAGGTGATTTCTGCCTAAATATGACTTGATCTGATTCTAGAGCTTCATAATATAAGGATCTGAGCTCACAGGACAGCTTGGAATTCTTGTAAAGGACCATTACAACACAAAATGGGCATTTTTTACCTGCCAAAAATTGATTGAAGGCATTCCACCTGCCATAAATTGATTGAAGGCCAAATGCAGTTAATGAAAGGTGATTTCTGCCTAAATATGACTTGATCTGATTCTAGACCTTCATAATATAAAGATCTGAGCTCACAGGACAGCTTGGAATTCTTGTAAAGGACCATTACAACACAAAATGGGCATTTTCACCTGCTGAAAATGGGCATTTTCACCTGCCAAAAATTGATTGAAGGCCAAACACAGTTAATGAAAGGTGATTTCTGCCTAAATATGACTTGATCTGATTCTAGAGCTTCATAATATAAGGATCTCAGCTCACAGGACAGCTTGGAATTCTTGTAAAGGACCATTACAACATAAAATGGGCATTTTCACCTGCCAAAAATTGATTGAAGGCATTTCCACCTGCCATAAATTGATTGAAGGCCAAATGCACTTAATGAAAGGTGATTTCTGCCTAAATATGGCTTGATCTGATTCTAGAGGTTCATAATATAAGGATCTCAGCTCACAGGACAGCTTGGAATTCTTGTAAAGGACCATTACAACACAAAATGGGAATTTTCACCTGCCATGATTTGAAAGAAGGCATTTCACCTGCCATAAATTGATTGAAGGCCAAATGCAGTTAAGAAAGGTGATTTCTGCCTAAATATGACTTGATCTGATTCTAGACCTTCATAATATAAAGATCTGAGCTCACAGGACAGCTTGGAATTCTTGTAAAGGACCATTACAACACAAAATGGGCATTTTCACCTGCTGAAAATGGGCATTTTCACCTGCCAAAAATTGATTGAAGGCATTCACTTGCCAAAAATTGATTGAAGGCCAAATGCAGTTAAGAAAGGTGATTTCTGCCTAAATATGGCTTGATCTGATTCTAGAGCTTCATAATATAAGGATCTCAGCTCACAGGACAGCTTGGAATTCTTGTAAAGGACCACTACATCATAAAATGGGCATTTTCGACTGCCATAAATTGATTGAAGGCCAAATGCAGTTAATGAAAGGTGATTTCTGCCTAAATATGACTTGATCTGATTCTAGAGTTTCATAATATAAGGATCTGAGCTCACAGGCCAGCTTGGAATTCTTGTAAAGGACCATTACAACACAAAATGGGCATTTTCACCTGCCAAAAATTGATTGAAGGCATTCCACTTGCCATAAATTGATTGAAGGCCAAATGCAGTTAATGAAAGGTGATTTCTGCCTAAATATGACTTGATCTGATTCTAGACCTTCATAATATAAAGATCTGCACTCACAGGATAGCTTGGAATTCTTGTAAAGGACCATTACAACTCAAAATGGGCATTTTCACCTGCCATAAATTGATTGAAGGCCAAACACAGTTAATGAAAGGTGATTTCTGCCTAAATATAACTTGATCTGATTCTAGAGCTTCATAATATAAGGATCTGTACTCACAGGACAGCTTGGAATTCTTGTAAAGGACCATTACAACACAAAATGGGCATTTTCACCTGCTGAAAATGGGCATTTTCACCTGCCAAAAATTGATTGAAGGCCAAACACAGTTAATGAAAGGTGATTTCTGCCTAAATATGACTTGATCTGATTCTAGAGCTTCATAATATAAGGATCTGAGCTCACAGGACAGCTTGGAATTCTTGTAAAGGACCATTACAACACAAAATGGGCATTTTTTACCTGCCAAAAATTGATTGAAGGCATTCCACCTGCCATAAATTGATTGAAGGCCAAATGCAGTTAATGAAAGGTGATTTCTGCCTAAATATAACTTGATCTGACTCTAGAGCTTCATAATATAAGGATCTGTACTCACAGGACAGCTTGGAATTCTTGTAAAGGACCATTACAACACAAAATGGGCATTTTCACCTGCCAAAAGTTGATTGAAGGCATTTCACCTGCCATAAATTGATTGAAGGCCAAACACAGTTAATGAAAGGTGATTTCTGCCTAAATATGACTTGATCTGATTCTAGACCTTCATAATATAAAGATCTGCACTCACAGGATAGCTTGGAATTCTTGTAAAGGACCATTACAACTCAAAATGGGCATTTTCACCTGCTGAAAATGGGCATTTTCACCTGCCATAAATTGATTGAAGGCCAAATGCAGTTAATGAAAGGTGATTTCTGCCTAAATATGACTTGATCTGATTCTAGAGCTTCATAATATAAGGATCTGCGCTCACAGGACAGCTTGGAATTCTTGTAAAGGACCATTACAACACAAAATGGGCATTTTTTACCTGCCAAAAATTGATTGAAGGCATTCCACCTGCCATAAATTGATTGAAGGCCAAATGCAGTTAATGAAAGGTGATTTCTGCCTAAATATGACTTGATCTGATTCTAGAGGTTCATAATATAAGGATCTGAGCTCACAGGACAGCTTGGAATTCTCGTAAAGGACCATTACAACACAAAATGGGCATTTTCACCTGCCAAAAATTGATTGAAGGCATTTCCACCTGCCAAAAATTGATTGAAGGCCAAATGCAGTTAATGAAAGGTGATTTCTGCCTAAATATGGCTTGATCTGATTCTAGAGCTTCATAATATAAAGATCTGCACTCACAGGATAGCTTGGAATTCTTGTAAAGGACCATTACAACACAAAATGGGCATTTTTTACCTGCCAAAAATTGATTGAAGGCATTCCACCTGCCATAAATTGATTGAAGGCCAAATGCAGTTAATGAAAGGTGATTTCTGCCTAAATATGACTTGATCTGATTCTAGAGCTTCATAATATAAGGATCTGAGCTCACAGGACAGCTTGGAATTCTTGTAAAGGACCATTACAACACAAAATGGGCATTTTTTACCTGCCAAAAATTGATTGAAGGCATTCCACCTGCCATAAATTGATTGAAGGCCAAATGCAGTTAATGAAAGGTGATTTCTGCCTAAATATAACTTGATCTGATTCTAGAGCTTCATAATATAAGGATCTGTACTCACAGGACAGCTTGGAATTCTTGTAAAGGACCATTACAACACAAAATGGGCATTTTCACCTGCCAAAAGTTGATTGAAGGCATTTCACCTGCCATAAATTGATTGAAGGCTAAACACAGTTAATGAAAGGTGATTTCTGCCTAAATATGACTTGATCTGATTCTAGACCTTCATAATATAAAGATCTGCACTCACAGGATAGCTTGGAATTCTTGTAAAGGACCATTACAACTCAAAATGGGCATTTTCACCTGCTGAAAATGGGCATTTTCACCTGCCATAAATTGATTGAAGGCCAAATGCAGTTAATGAAAGGTGATTTCTGCCTAAATATGACTTGATCTGATTCTAGAGCTTCATAATATAAGGATCTGCGCTCACAGGACAGCTTGGAATTCTTGTAAAGGACCATTACAACACAAAATGGGCATTTTTTACCTGCCAAAAATTGATTGAAGGCATTCCACCTGCCATAAATTGATTGAAGGCCAAATGCAGTTAATGAAAGGTGATTTCTGCCTAAATATGACTTGATCTGATTCTAGAGCTTCATAATATAAGGATCTGAGCTCACAGGACAGCTTGGAATTCTCGTAAAGGACCATTACAACACAAAATGGGCATTTTCACCTGCCAAAAATTGATTGAAGGCATTTCCACCTGCCAAAAATTGATTGAAGGCCAAATGCAGTTAATGAAAGGTGATTTCTGCCTAAATATGGCTTGATCTGATTCTAGAGCTTCATAATATAAAGATCTGCACTCACAGGATAGCTTGGAATTCTTGTAAAGGACCATTACAACACAAAATGGGCATTTTTTACCTGCCAAAAATTGATTGAAGGCATTCCACCTGCCATAAATTGATTGAAGGCCAAATGCAGTTAATGAAAGGTGATTTCTGCCTAAATATGACTTGATCTGATTCTAGAGCTTCATAATATAAGGATCTGAGCTCACAGGACAGCTTGGAATTCTCGTAAAGGACCATTACAACACAAAATGGGCATTTTCACCTGCCAAAAATTGATTGAAGGCCAAATGCAGTTAATGAAAGGTGATTTCTGCCTAAATATAACTTGATCTGATTCTAGAGCTTCATAATATAAGGATCTCAGCTCACAGGACAGCTTGGAATTCTTGTAAAGGACCATTACAACACAAAATGGGCATTTTCACCTGCTGAAAATGGGCATTTTCACCTGCCATAAATTGATTGAAGGCCAAATACAGTTAATGAAAGGTGATTTCTGCCTAAATATGACTTGATCTCATTCTAGAGCTTCATAATATAAGGATCTGTACTCACAGGACAGCTTGGAATTCTTGTAAAGGACCATTACAACACAAAATGGGCATTTTTTACCTGCCAAAAATTGATTGAAGGCATTCCACCTGCCATAAATTGATTGAAGGCCAAATGCAGTTAATGAAAGGTGATTTCTGCCTAAATATGACTTGATCTGATTCTAGAGCTTCATAATATAAGGATCTCAGCTCACAGGACAGCTTGGAATTCTTGTAAAGGACCATTACAACACAAAATGGGCATTTTTTACCTGCCAAAAATTGATTGAAGGCATTCCACCTGCCATAAATTGATTGAGGCCAAATGCAGTTAATGAAAGGTGATTTCTGCCTAAATATGACTTGATCTGATTCTAGAGCTTCATAATATAAGGATCTGAGCTCACAGGACAGCTTGGAATTCTTGTAAAGGACCATTACAACACAAAATGGGCATTTTTTACCTGCCAAAAATTGATTGAAGGCATTCCACCTGCCATAAATTGATTGAAGGCCAAATGCAGTTAATGAAAGGTGATTTCTGCCTAAATATAACTTGATCTGATTCTAGAGCTTCATAATATAAGGATCTGTACTCAGAGGACAGCTTGGAATTCTTGTAAAGGACCATTACAACACAAAATGGGCATTTTCACCTGCCAAAAGTTGATTGAAGGCCAAATGCAGTTAATGAAAGGTGATTTCTGCCTAAATATGACTTGATCTGATTCTAGACCTTCATAATATAAAGATCTGCACTCACAGGATAGCTTGGAATTCTTGTAAAGGACCATTACAACTCAAAATGGGCATTTTCACCTGCCATAAATTGATTGAAGGCCAAACGCAGTTAATGAAAGGTGATTTCTGCATAAATATGACTTGATCTGATTCTAGAGCTTCATAATATAAGGATCTGAGCTCACAGGACAGCTTGGAGTTCTTGTAAAGGACAATTACAACACAAAATGGGAATTTTCACCTGCCATGAATTGATTGAAGGCATTCACCTGCCATAAATTGATTGAAGGCCAAATGCAGTTAAGAAAGGTGATTTCTGCCTAAACATGACTTGATCTGATTCTAGACCTTCATAATATAAAGATATGAGCTCACAGGACAGCTTGGAATTCTTGTAAAGGACCATTACAACACAAAATGGGCATTTTCACCTGCTGAAAATGGGCATTTTCACCTGCCAAAAATTGATTGAAGGCCAAACACAGTTAATGAAAGGTGATTTCTGCCTAAATATGACTTGATCTGGTTCTAGACCTTCATAATATAAGGATCTCAGCTCACAGGACAGCTTGGAATTCTTGTAAAGGACCATTACAACACAAAAAGGGCATTTTCACCTGCTGAAAATGGGCATTTTCACCTGCCATAAATTGATTGAAGGCCAAATACAGTTAATGAAAGGTGATTTCTGCCTAAATATGACTTGATCTCATTCTAGAGCTTCATAATATAAGGATCTCAGCTCACAGGACAGCTTGGAATTCTTGTAAAGGACCATTACAACACAAAATGGGCATTTTTTACCTGCCAAAAATTGATTGAAGGCATTCCACCTGCCATAAATTGATTGAAGGCCAAATGCAGTTAATGAAAGGTGATTTCTGCCTAAATATGACTTGATCTGATTCTAGACCTTCATAATATAAGGATCTCAGCTCACAGGACAGCTTGGAATTCTTGTAAAGGACCATTACAACACAAAATGGGCATTTTTTTGCCTGCCAAAAATTGATTGAAGGCATTTCACCTGCCATAAATTGATTGAAGGCCAAATGCAGTTAATGAAAGGTGATTTCTGCCTAAATATGACTTGATCTCATTCTAGAGCTTCATAATATAAGGATCTGCGCTCACAGGACAGCTTGGAATTCTTGTAAAGGACCATTACAAAACAAAATGGGCATTTTTTACCTGCCAAAAATTGATTGAAGGCATTCCACCTGCCATAAATTGATTGAAGGCCAAATGCAGTTAATGAAAGGTGATTTCTGCCTAAATATGACTTGATCTGATTCTAGAGCTTCATGATATAAAGATCTGCACTCACAGGATAGCTTGGAATTCTTGTAAAGGACCATTACAACTCAAAATGGGCATTTTCACCTGCCATAAATTGATTGAAGGCCAAATGCAGTTAATGAAAGGTGATTTCTGCCTAAATATGACTTGATCTGATTCTAGAGCTTCATAATATAAGGATCTGAGCTCACAGGACAGCTTGGAGTTCTTGTAAAGGACAATTACAACACAAAATGGGAATTTTCACCTGCCATGAATTGATTGAAGGCATTCACCTGCCATAAATTGATTGAAATCCAAATGCATGAAAGATGATGAAAGGTGATTTCTGCCTAAATATGACTTGATCTGATTCTAGAGCTTCATAATATAAAGATCTGAGCTCACAGGACAGCTTGGAATTCTTGTAAAGGACCATTACAACACAAAATGGGCATTTTCACCTGCTGAAAATTGATTGAAGTCCAAACACAGTTAATGAAAGGTGATTTCTGCCTAAATATGACGTGATCTGATTCTAGAGCTTCATAATATAAGGATCTCAGCTCACAGGACAGCTTGGAATTCTTGTAAAGGACCATTACAACACAAAATGGGCATTTTTTACCTGCCAAAAATTGATTGAAGGCATTCCACCTGCCATAAATTGATTGAAGGCCATATGCAGTTAATGAAAGGTGATTTCTGCCTAAATATGACTTGATCTGATTCTAGAGCTTCATAATATAAGGATCTCAGCTCACAGGACAGCTTGGAATTCTTGTAAAGGACCATTACAACACAAAATGGGCATTTTCACCTGCCAAAAATTGATTGAAGGCATTTCCACCTGCCATAAATTGATTGAAGGCCAAATGCAGTTAATGAAAGGTGATTTCTGCCTAAATATGGCTTGATCTAATTCTAGAGGTTCATAATATAAGGATCTCAGCTCACAGGACAGCTTGGAATTCTTGTAAAGGACCATTACAACACAAAATGGGAATTTTCACCTGCCATGAATTGAAAGAAGGCATTTCACCTGCAATAAATTGATTGAAGGCCAAATGCAGTTAATGAAAGGTGATTTCTGCCTAAATATAACTTGATCTGATTCTAGAGCTTCATAATATAAGGATCTGTACTCAGAGGACAGCTTGGAATTCTTGTAAAGGACCATTACAACACAAAATGGGCATTTTCACCTGCCAAAAGTTGATTGAAGGCCAAATGCAGTTAATGAAAGGTGATTTCTGCCTAAATATAACTTGATCTGATTCTAGAGCTTCATAATATAAGGATCTGTACTCAGAGGACAGCTTGGAATTCTTGTAAAGGACCATTACAACACAAAATGGGCATTTTCACCTGCCAAAAGTTGATTGAAGGCCAAATGCAGTTAATGAAAGGTGATTTCTGCCTAAATATGACTTGATCTGATTCTAGACCTTCATAATATAAAGATCTGCACTCACAGGATAGCTTGGAATTCTTGTAAAGGACCATTACAACTCAAAATGGGCATTTTCACCTGCCATAAATTGATTGAAGGCCAAATGCAGTTAATGAAAGGTGATTTCTGCCTAAATATGACTTGATCTGATTCTAGAGCTTCATAATATAAGGATCTGAGCTCACAGGACAGCTTGGAGTTTTTGTAAAGGACAATTACAACACAAAATGGGAATTTTCACCTGCCATGAATTGATTGAAGGCATTCACCTGCCATAAATTGATTGAAGGCCAAATGCAGTTAAGAAAGGCGATTTCTGCCTAAACATGACTTGATCTGATTCTAGACCTTCATAATATAAAGATATGAGCTCACAGGACAGCTTGGAATTCTTGTAAAGGACCATTACAACACAAAATGGGCATTTTCACCTGCTGAAAATGGGCATTTTCACCTGCCAAAAATTGATTGAAGGCCAAACACAGTTAATGAAAGGTGATTTCTGCCTAAATATGACTTGATCTGGTTCTAGACCTTCATAATATAAGGATCTCAGCTCACAGGACAGCTTGGAATTCTTGTAAAGGACCATTACAACACAAAAAGGGCATTTTCACCTGCTGAAAATGGGCATTTTCACCTGCCATAAATTGATTGAAGGCCAAATACAGTTAATGAAAGGTGATTTCTGCCTAAATATGACTTGATCTGATTCTATATCTTCATAATATAAGGATCTGAGCTCACAGGACAGTTTGGAATTCTTGTAAATGACCATTACAACACAAAATGGGCATTTTCACCTGCCAAAAATTGATTGAAGGCATTCCACCTGCTTTAAATTGATTGAAGGCCAAATGCAGTTAATGAAAGGTGATTTCTGCCTAAATATGACTTGATCTGATTCTAGAGCTTCATAATATAAGGATCTCAGCTCACAGGACAGCTTGGAATTCTTGTAAAGGACCATTACAACACAAAATGGGCATTTTCACCTGCCAAAAATTGATTGAAGGCATTCCACCTGCCATAAATTGATTGAAGGCCAAATGCAGTTAATGAAAGGTGATTTCTGCCTAAATATGACTTGATCTGATTCTAGACCTTCATAATATAAAGATCTGCACTCACAGGACAGCTTGGAATTCTTGTAAAGGACCCTTACAACACAAAATGGGCATTTTCACCTGCCAAAAATTGATTGAAGACCAAATGCAGTTAATGAAAGGTGATTTCTGCCTAAATATGACTTGATCTGATTCTAGAGCTGCATAATATAAAGATCTGCACTCACAGGACAGCTTGGAATTCTTGTAAAGGACCATTACAACTCAAAATGGGCATTTTCACCTGCCAAAAATTGATTGAAGGCCAAATGCAGTTAATGAAAGGTGATTTCTGCCTAAATATGACTTGATCTGATTCTATACCTTCATAATATAAGGATCTGCACTCACAGGATAGCTTGGAATTCTTGTAAAGGACCATTACAACTCAAAATGGGCATTTTCACCTGCCATAAATTGATTGAAGGCCAAATGCAGTTAATGAAAGGTGATTTCTGCCTAAATATGACTTGATCTGATTCTAGAGCTTCATAATATAAGGATCTGAGCTCACAGGACAGCTTGGAGTTTTTGTAAAGGACAATTACAACACAAAATGGGAATTTTCACCTGCCATGAATTGATTGAAGGCATTCACCTGCCATAAATTGATTGAAGGCCAAATGCAGTTAAGAAAGGTGATTTCTGCCTAAACATGACTTGATCTGATTCTAGACCTTCATAATATAAAGATATGAGCTCACAGGACAGCTTGGAATTCTTGTAAAGGACCATTACAACACAAAATGGGCATTTTCACCTGCTGAAAATGGGCATTTTCACCTGCCAAAAATTGATTGAAGGCCAAACACAGTTAATGAAAGGTGATTTCTGCCTAAATATGACTTGATCTGGTTCTAGATCTTCATAATATAAGGATCTCAGCTCACAGGACAGCTTGGAATTCTTGTAAAGGACCATTACAACACAAAAAGGGCATTTTCACCTGCTGAAAATGGGCATTTTCACCTGCCATAAATTGATTGAAGGCCAAATACAGTTAATGAAAGGTGATTTCTGCCTAAATATGACTTGATCTCATTCTAGAGCTTCATAATATAAGGATCTCAGCTCACAGGACAGCTTGGAATTCTTGTAAAGGACCATTACAACACAAAATGGGCATTTTTTACCTGCCAAAAATTGATTGAAGGCATTCCACCTGCCATAAATTGATTGAAGGCCAAATGCAGTTAATGAAAGGTGATTTCTGCCTAAATATGACTTGATCTGATTCTAGAGCTTCATAATATAAGGATCTCAGCTCACAGGACAGCTTGGAATTCTTGTAAAGGACCATTACAACACAAAATGGGCATTTTTTTGCCTGCCAAAAATTGATTGAAGGCATTTCACCTGCCATAAATTGATTGAAGGCCAAATGCAGTTAATGAAAGGTGATTTCTGCCTAAATATGACTTGATCTCATTCTAGAGCTTCATAATATAAAGATCTGCACTCACAGGATAGCTTGGAATTCTTGTAAAGGACCATTACAACTCAAAATGGGCATTTTCACCTGCCATAAATTGATTGAAGGCCAAATGCAGTTAATGAAAGGTGATTTCTGCCTAAATATGACTTGATCTGATTCTAGAGCTTCATAATATAAGGATCTGAGCTCACAGGACAGCTTGGAGTTCTTGTAAAGGACAATTACAACACAAAATGGGAATTTTCACCTGCCATGAATTGATTGAAGGCATTCACCTGCCATAAATTGATTGAAATCCAAATGCATGAAAGATGATGAAAGGTGATTTCTGCCTAAATATGACTTGATCTGATTCTAGAGCTTCATAATATAAAGATCTGAGCTCACAGGACAGCTTGGAATTCTTGTAAAGGACCATTACAACACAAAATGGGCATTTTCACCTGCTGAAAATTGATTGAAGTCCAAACACAGTTAATGAAAGGTGATTTCTGCCTAAATATGACGTGATCTGATTCTAGAGCTTCATAATATAAGGATCTCAGCTCACAGGACAGCTTGGAATTCTTGTAAAGGACCATTACAACACAAAATGGGCATTTTTTACCTGCCAAAAATTGATTGAAGGCATTCCACCTGCCATAAATTGATTGAAGGCCATATACAGTTAATGAAAGGTGATTTCTGCCTAAATATGACTTGATCTGATTCTAGAGCTTCATAATATAAGGATCTCAGCTCACAGGACAGCTTGGAATTCTTGTAAAGGACCATTACAACACAAAATGGGCATTTTCACCTGCCAAAAATTGATTGAAGGCATTTCCACCTGCCATAAATTGATTGAAGGCCAAATGCAGTTAATGAAAGGTGATTTCTGCCTAAATATGGCTTGATCTGATTCTAGAGGTTCATAATATAAGGATCTCAGCTCACAGGACAGCTTGGAATTCTTGTAAAGGACCATTACAACACAAAATGGGAATTTTCACCTGCCATGAATTGAAAGAAGGCATTTCACCTGCCATAAATTGATTGAAGGCCAAATGCAGTTAAGAAAGGTGATTTCTGCCTAAATATGACTTGATCTGATTCTAGACCTTCATAATATAAAGATCTGAGCTCACAGGACAGCTTGGAATTCTTGTAAAGGACCATTACAACACAAAATGGGCATTTTCACCTGCTGAAAATGGGCATTTTCACCTGCCAAAAATTGATTGAAGGCCAAACACAGTTAATGAAAGGTGATTTCTGCCTAAATATGACTTGATCTGATTCTAGACCTTCATAATATAAAGATCTGCACTCACAGGATAGCTTGGAATTCTTGTAAAGGACCATTACAACTCAAAATGGGCATTTTCACCTGCCATAAATTGATTGAAGGCCAAACACAGTTAATGAAAGGTGATTTCTGCCTAAATATAACTTGATCTGATTCTAGAGCTTCATAATATAAGGATCTGTACTCACAGGACAGCTTGGAATTCTTGTAAAGGACCATTACAACACAAAATGGGCATTTTCACCTGCTGAAAATGGGCATTTTCACCTGCCAAAAATTGATTGAAGGCCAAACACAGTTAATGAAAGGTGATTTCTGCCTAAATATGACTTGATCTGATTCTAGAGCTTCATAATATAAGGATCTGAGCTCACAGGACAGCTTGGAATTCTTGTAAAGGACCATTACAACACAAAATGGGCATTTTCACCTGCCAAAAGTTGATTGAAGGCATTCCACCTGCCATAAATTGATTGAAGGCCAAATGCAGTTAATGAAACGTGATTTCTGCCTAAATATAACTTGATCTGATTCTAGACCTTCATAATATAAGGATCTGTACTCACAGGACAGCTTGGAATTCTTGTAAAGGACCATTACAACACAAAATGGGCATTTTCGACTGCCATAAATTGATTGAAGGCCAAACGCAGTTAATGAAACGTGATTTCTGCCTAAATATAACTTGATCTGATTCTAGAGCTTCATAATATAAGGATCTGTACTCACAGGACAGCTTGGAATTCTTGTAAAGGACCATTACAACACAAAATGGGCATTTTCACCTGCCAAAAGTTGATTGAAGGCATTTCACCTGCCATAAATTGATTGAAGGCCAAACGCAGTTAATGAAAGGTGATTTCTGCCTAAATATGACTTGATCTGATTCTAGACCTTCATAATATAAAGATCTGCACTCACAGGATAGCTTGGAATTCTTGTAAAGGACCATTACAACTCAAAATGGGCATTTTCACCTGCTGAAAATGGGCATTTTCACCTGCCATAAATTGATTGAAGGCCAAATGCAGTTAATGAAAGGTGATTTCTGCCTAAATATGACTTGATCTCATTCTAGAGCTTCATAATATAAGGATCTGAGCTCACAGGACAGCTTGGAATTCTCGTAAAGGACCATTACAACACAAAATGGGCATTTTCACCTGCCAAAAATTGATTGAAGGCATTCCACCTGCCATAAATTGATTGAAGGCCAAATGCAATTAATGAAAGGTGAATTCTGCCTAAATATAACTTGATCTGATTCCAGAGCTTCATAATATAAGGATCTGCACACACAGGACAGCTTGGAATTCTTGTAAAGGACCATTACAACACAAAATGGGCATTTTCACCTGCCAAAAATTGATTGAAGGCATTTCACCTGCCATAAATTGATTGAAGGCCAAACGCAGTTAATGAAAGGTGATTTCTGCCTAAATATGACTTGATCTGATTCTAGAGCTTCATAATATAAAGATCTGAGCTCACAGGATAGCTTGGAATTCTTGTAAAGGACCATTACAACTCAAAATGGGCATTTTCACCTGCCATAAATTGATTGAAGGCCAAATGCAGTTAATGAAAGGTGATTTCTGCCTAAATATGACTTGATCTGATTCTAGAGCTTCATAATATAAGGATCTGAGCTCACAGGACAGCTTGGAGTTCTTGTAAAGGACCATTACAACACAAAATGGGAATTTTCACCTGCCAAAAATTGATTGAAGGCATTTCCACCTGCCATAAATTGATTGAAGGCCAAATGCAGTTAATGAAAGGTGATTTCTGCCTAAATATGACTTGATCTGATTCTAGAGTTTCATAATATAAGGATCTGAGCTCACAGGACAGCTTGGAATTCTTGTAAAGGACCATTACAACACAAAATGGGCATTTTCACCTGCTGAAAATGGGTATTTTCACTTGCCAAAAATTGATTGAAGGCCAAACGCAGTTAATGAAAGGTGATTTCTGCCTAAATATGACTTGATCTGATTCTAGAGTTTCATAATATAAGGATCTGAGCTCACAGGACAGCTTGGAATTCTTGTAAAGGACCATTACAACACAAAATGGGCATTTTCACCTGCCAAAAATTGAAGGCATTCCACCTGCCATAAATTGATTGAAGGCCAAATGCAATTAATGAAAGGTGAATTCTGCCTAAATATAACTTGATCTGATTCCAGAGCTTCATAATATAAGGATCTGCAGTCACAGGACAGCTTGGAATTCTTGTAAAGGACTATTACAACACAAAATGGGCATTTTCACCTGCCAAAAATTGATTGAAGGCATTTCACCTGCCATAAATTGATTGAAGGCCAAACGCAGTTAATGAAAGGTGATTTCTGCCTAAATATGACTTGATCTGATTCTAGACCTTAATAATATAAAGATCTGCACTCACAGGATAGCTTGGAATTCTTGTAAAGGACCATTACAACTCAAAATGGGCATTTTCACCTGCTGAAAATGGGCATTTTCACCTGCCATAAATTGATTGAAGGCCAAATACAGTTAATGAAAGGTGATTTCTGCCTAAATATGACTTGATCTCATTCTAGAGCTTCATAATATAAGGATCTGTACTCACAGGACAGCTTGGAATTCTTGTAAAGGACCATTACAAAACAAAATGGGCATTTTTTACCTGCCAAAAATTGATTGAAGGCATTCCACCTGCCATAAATTGATTGAAGGCCAAATGCAGTTAATGAAAGGTGATTTCTGCTTAAATATGACTTGATCTGATTCTAGAGCTTCATAATATAAGGATCTGTACTCACAGGACAGCTTGGAATTCTTGTAAAGGACCATTACAACACAAAATGGGCATTTTCACCTGCCAAAAGTTGATTGAAGGCATTTCACCTGCCATAAATTGATTGAAGGCCAAATACAGTTAATGAAAGGTGATTTCTGCCTAAATATGGCTTGATCTCATTCTAGAGCTTCATAATATAAGGATCTGAGCTCACAGGACAGCTTGGAGTTCTTGTAAAGGACAATTACAACACAAAATGGGAATTTTCACCTGCCATGAATTGATTGAAGGCATTCACGTGCCATAAATTGATTGAAGGCCAAATGCAGTTAAGAAAGGTGATTTCTGCCTAAATATGACTTGATCTGATTCTATATCTTCATAATATAAAGATCTGAGCTCACAGGACAGCTTGGAATTCTTGTAAAGGACCATTACAACACAAAATGGGCATTTTCACCTGCTGAAAATGGGCATTTTCACCTGCCAAAAATTGATTGAAGGCCAAACACAGTTAATGAAAGGTGATTTCTGCCTAAATATGACTTGATCTGATTCTAGAGCTTCATAATATAAGGATCTCAGCTCACAGGACAGCTTGGAATTCTTGTAAAGGACCATTACAACACAAAATGGGCATTTTCACCTGCTGAAAATGGGCATTTTCACCTGCCAAAAATTGATTGAAGGCCAAATACAGTTAATGAAAGGTGATTTCTGCCAAAATATGACTTGATCTCATTCTAGAGCTTCATAATATAAGGATCTCAGCTCAGAGGACAGCTTGGAATTCTTGTAAAGGACCATTACAACACAAAATGGGCATTTTTTTACATGCCAAAAATTGATTGAAGGCATTTCACCTCTCATAAATTGATTGAAGGCCAAATGCAGTTAATGAAAGGTGATTTCTGCCTAAATATGACTTGATCTGATTCTATACCTTCATAATATAAAGATCTGAGCTCACAGGACAGCTTGGAATTCTCGTAAAGGACCATTACAACACAAAATGGGCATTTTCACCTGCCATAAATTGATTGAAGGCCAAATGCAGTTAATGAAAGGTGATTTCTGCCTAAATATGACTTGATCTGATTCTAGACCTTCATAATATAAGGATCTGAGCTCACATGACAGCTTGGAGTTCTTGTAAAGGACAATTACAACACAAAATGGGAATTTTCACCTGCCATGAATTGATTGAAGGCATTCACCTGCCATAAATTGATTGAAGGCCAAATGCAGTTAATGAAAGGTGATTTCTGCCTAAATATGACTTGATCTGATTCTATACCTTCATAATATAAAGATCTGAGCTCACAGGACAGCTTGGAATTCTCGTAAAGAACCATTACAACACAAAATGGGCATTTTCAACTGCCAAAAATTGATTAAAGGCATTTCCACCTGCCATAAATTGATTGAAGGCCAAATGCAGTTAATGAAAGGTGATTTCTGCCTAAATATGACTTGATCTGATTCTAGAGCTTCATAATATAAGGATCTGTACTCACAGGACAGCTTGGAATTCTTGTAAAGGACCATTACAACACAAAATGGGCATTTTCACCTGCCAAAAATTGATTGAAGGCCAAATGCAGTTAATGAAAGGTGATTTCTGCCTAAATATGACTTGATCTGATTCTATACCGTCATAATATAAGGATCTGAGCTCACAGGACAGCTTGGAGTTCTTGTAAAGGACAATTACAACACAAAATGGGAATTTTCACCTGCCATGAATTCATTGAAGGCATTCACCTGCCATAAATTGATTGAAGGCCAAATACAGTTAAGAAAGGTGATTTCTGCCTAAACATGACTTGATCTGATTCTAGACCTTCATAATATAAAGATATGAGCTCACAGGACAGCTTGGAATTCTTGTAAAGGACCATTACAACACAAAATGGGCATTTTCACCTGCCAAAAATTGAAGGCATTCCACCTGCCATAAATTGATTGAAGGCCAAATGCAATTAATGAAAGGTGAATTCTGCCTAAATATAACTTGATCTGATTCCAGAGCTTCATAATATAAGGATCTGCAGTCACAGGACAGCTTGGAATTCTTGTAAAGGACTATTACAACACAAAATGGGCATTTTCACCTGCCAAAAATTGATTGAAGGCATTTCACCTGCCATAAATTGATTGAAGGCCAAACGCAGTTAATGAAAGGTGATTTCTGCCTAAATATGACTTGATCTGATTCTAGACCTTAATAATATAAAGATCTGCACTCACAGGATAGCTTGGAATTCTTGTAAAGGACCATTACAACTCATAATGGGCATTTTCACCTGCTGAAAATGGGCATTTTCACCTGCCATAAATTGATTGAAGGCCAAATACAGTTAATGAAAGGTGATTTCTGCCTAAATATGACTTGATCTCATTCTAGAGCTTCATAATATAAGGATCTGTACTCACAGGACAGCTTGGAATTCTTGTAAAGGACCATTACAAAACAAAATGGGCATTTTTTACCTGCCAAAAATTGATTGAAGGCATTCCACCTGCCATAAATTGATTGAAGGCCAAATGCAGTTAATGAAAGGTGATTTCTGCTTAAATATGACTTGATCTGATTCTAGAGCTTCATAATATAAGGATCTGTACTCACAGGACAGCTTGGAATTCTTGTAAAGGACCATTACAACACAAAATGGGCATTTTCACCTGCCAAAAGTTGATTGAAGGCATTCACGTGCCATAAATTGATTGAAGGCCAAATGCAGTTAAGAAAGGTGATTTCTGCCTAAATATAACTTGATCTGATTCTAGACCTTCATAATATAAAGATATGTGCTCACAGGACAGCTTGGAATTCTTGTAAAGGACCATTACAACACAAAATGGGCATTTTCACCTGCTGAAAATGGGCATTTTCACCTGCCAAAAATTGATTGAAGGCCAAACACAGTTAATGAAAGGTGATTTCTGCCTAAATATGACTTGATCTGATTCTAGAGCTTCATAATATAAGGATCTCAGCTCACAGGACAGCTTGGAATTCTTGTAAAGGACCATTACAACACAAAATGGGCATTTTCACCTGCTGAAAATGGGCATTTTCACCTGCCAAAAATTGATTGAAGGCCAAATACAGTTAATGAAAGGTGATTTCTGCCAAAATATGACTTGATCTCATTCTAGAGCTTCATAATATAAGGATCTCAGCTCAGAGGACAGCTTGGAATTCTTGTAAAGGACCATTACAACACAAAATGGGCATTTTTTTACATGCCAAAAATTGATTGAAGGCATTTCACCTCTCATAAATTGATTGAAGGCCAAATGCAGTTAATGAAAGGTGATTTCTGCCTAAATATGACTTGATCTGATTCTATACCTTCATAATATAAAGATCTGAGCTCACAGGACAGCTTGGAATTCTCGTAAAGGACCATTACAACACAAAATGGGCATTTTCACCTGCCATAAATTGATTGAAGGCCAAATGCAGTTAATGAAAGGTGATTTCTGCCTAAATATGACTTGATCTGATTCTAGACCTTCATAATATAAGGATCTGAGCTCACATGACAGCTTGGAGTTCTTGTAAAGGACAATTACAACACAAAATGGGAATTTTCACCTGCCATGAATTGATTGAAGGCATTCACGTGCCATAAATTGATTGAAGGCCAAATGCAGTTAAGAAAGGTGATTTCTGCCTAAATATAACTTGATCTGATTCTAGACCTTCATAATATAAAGATATGTGCTCACAGGACAGCTTGGAATTCTTGTAAAGGACCATTACAACACAAAATGGGCATTTTCACCTGCTGAAAATGGGCATTTTCACCTGCCAAAAATTGATTGAAGGCCAAACACAGTTAATGAAAGGTGATTTCTGCCTAAATATGACTTGATCTGATTCTAGAGCTTCATAATATAAGGATCTCAGCTCACAGGACAGCTTGGAATTCTTGTAAAGGACCATTACAACACAAAATGGGCATTTTCACCTGCTGAAAATGGGCATTTTCACCTGCCAAAAATTGATTGAAGGCCAAATACAGTTAATGAAAGGTGATTTCTGCCAAAATATGACTTGATCTCATTCTAGAGCTTCATAATATAAGGATCTCAGCTCAGAGGACAGCTTGGAATTCTTGTAAAGGACCATTACAACACAAAATGGGCATTTTTTTACATGCCAAAAATTGATTGAAGGCATTTCACCTCTCATAAATTGATTGAAGGCCAAATGCAGTTAATGAAAGGTGATTTCTGCCTAAATATGACTTGATCTGATTCTATACCTTCATAATATAAAGATCTGAGCTCACAGGACAGCTTGGAATTCTCGTAAAGGACCATTACAACACAAAATGGGCATTTTCACCTGCCATAAATTGATTGAAGGCCAAATGCAGTTAATGAAAGGTGATTTCTGCCTAAATATGACTTGATCTGATTCTAGACCTTCATAATATAAGGATCTGAGCTCACATGACAGCTTGGAGTTCTTGTAAAGGACAATTACAACACAAAATGGGAATTTTCACCTGCCATGAATTGATTGAAGGCATTCACCTGCCATAAATTGATTGAAGGCCAAATGCAGTTAATGAAAGGTGATTTCTGCCTAAATATGACTTGATCTGATTCTATACCTTCATAATATAAAGATCTGAGCTCACAGGACAGCTTGGAATTCTCGTAAAGAACCATTACAACACAAAATGGGCATTTTCAACTGCCAAAAATTGATTGAAGGCATTTCCACCTGCCATAAATTGATTGAAGGCCAAATGCAGTTAATGAAAGGTGATTTCTGCCTAAATATGACTTGATCTGATTCTAGAGCTTCATAATATAAGGATCTGTACTCACAGGACAGCTTGGAATTCTTGTAAAGGACCATTACAACACAAAATGGGCATTTTCACCTGCCAAAAATTGATTGAAGGCCAAATGCAGTTAATGAAAGGTGATTTCTGCCTAAATATGACTTGATCTGATTCTATACCGTCATAATATAAGGATCTGAGCTCACAGGACAGCTTGGAGTTCTTGTAAAGGACAATTACAACACAA
The DNA here is from genome assembly GCA_023373845.1 of Nibea coibor. Classification (NCBI taxonomy): domain Eukaryota; kingdom Metazoa; phylum Chordata; class Actinopteri; family Sciaenidae; genus Nibea; species Nibea coibor. Next base: position 25,648,689 of record CM041739.1, read on the forward strand.
AATGGGAATTTTCACCTGCCATGAATTCATTGAAGGCATTCACCTGCCATAAATTGATTGAAGGCCAAATACAGTTAAGAAAGGTGATTTCTGCCTAAACATGACTTGATCTGATTCTAGACCTTCATAATATAAAGATATGAGCTCACAGGACAGCTTGGAATTCTTGTAAAGGACCATTACAACACAAAATGGGCATTTTCACCTGCCAAAAATTGATTGAAGGCCAAATACAGTTAATGAAAGGTGATTTCTGCCTAAATATGACTTGATCTCATTCTAGAGCTTCATAATATAAGGATCTCAGCTCACAGGACAGCTTGGAATTCTTGTAAAGGACCATTACAACACAAAATGGGCATTTTTTACCTGCCAAAAATTGATTGAAGGCATTCCACCTGCCATAAATTGATTGAAGGCCAAATGCAGTTAATGAAAGGTGATTTCTGCCTAAATATGACTTGATCTGATTCTAGAGCTTCATAATATAAGGATCTCAGCTCACAGGACAGCTTGGAATTCTTGTAAAGGACCATTACAACACAAAATGGGCATTTTTTTGCCTGCCAAAAATTGATTGAAGGCATTTCACCTGCCATAAATTGATTGAAGGCCAAATGCAGTTAATGAAAGGTGATTTCTGTCTAAATATGACTTGATCTGAATCTAGAGCTTCATAATATAAGGATCTGCGCTCACAGGACAGCTTGGAATTCTCGTAAAGGACCATTACAACACAAAATGGGCATTTTCACCTGCCAAAAATTGATTGAAGGCATTTCCACCTGCCATAAATTGATTGAAGCCCAAATGCAGTTAATGAAAGGTGATTTCTGCCTAAATATGGCTTGATCTGATTCTAGAGCTTCATAATATAAAGATCTGCACTCACAGGACAGCTTGGAATTCTTGTAAAGGACCATTACAACACAAAATGGGCATTTTCACCTGCCAAAAATTGATTGAAGGCATTCCACCTGCCATAAATTGATTGAAGGCCAAATGCAGTTAATGAAAGGTGATTTCTGCCTAAATATGACTTGATCTGATTCTAGAGCTTCATAATATAAGGATCTGAGCTCACAGGACAGCTTGGAATTCTTGTAAAGGACCATTACAACACAAAATGGGCATTTTCACCTGCCAAAAGTTGATTGAAGGCATTTCACCTGCCATAAATTGATTGAAGGCCAAACGCAGTTAATGAAAGGTGATTCCTGCCTAAATATGACTTGATCTGATTCTAGAGCTTCATAATATAAGGATCTGAGCTCACAGGACAGCTTGGAATTCTTGTAAAGGACCATTACAACACAAAATGGGCATTTTTTCACCTGCTGAAAATGGGTATTTTCACTTGCCATAAATTGATTGAAGGCCAAATGCAGTTAATGAAAGGTGATTTCTGCCTAAATATGACTTGATCTGATTCTAGAGTTTCATAATATAAGGATCTGAGCTCACAGGACAGCTTGGAATTCTTGTAAAGGACCATTGCAACACAAAATGGGCATTTTCACCTGCCAAAAATTGATTGAAGGCATTTCACCTGCCATAAATTGATTGAAGGCCAAACGCAGTTAATGAAAGGTGATTTCTGCCTAAATATGACTTGATCTGATTCTAGACCTTAATAATATAAAGATCTGCACTCACAGGATAGCTTGGAATTCTTGTAAAGGACCATTACAACTCAAAATGGGCATTTTCACCTGCCAAAAATTGATTGAAGGCCAAACACAGTTAATGAAAGGTGATTTCTGCCTAAATATGACTTGATCTGATTCTAGAGCTTCATAATATAAGGATCTCAGCTCACAGGACAGCTTGGAATTCTTGTAAAGGACCATTACAACACAAAATGGGCATTTTCACCTGCTGAAAATGGGCATTTTCACCTGCCATAAATTGATTGAAGGCCAAATACAGTTAATGAAAGGTGATTTCTGCCAAAATATGACTTGATTTCATTCTAGAGCTTCATAATATAAGGATCTGTACTCACAGGACAGCTTGGAATTCTTGTAAAGGACCATTACAAAACAAAATGGGCATTTTTTACCTGCCAAAAATTGATTGAAGGCATTCCACCTGCCATAAATTGATTGAAGGCCAAATGCAGTTAATGAAAGGTGATTTCTGCTTAAATATGACTTGATCTGATTCTAGAGCTTCATAATATAAGGATCTGTACTCACAGGACAGCTTGGAATTCTTGTAAAGGACCATTACAACACAAAATGGGCATTTTCACCTGCCAAAAGTTGATTGAAGGCATTTCACCTGCCATAAATTGATTGAAGGCCAAATACAGTTAATGAAAGGTGATTTCTGCCTAAATATGACTTGATCTCATTCTAGAGCTTCATAATATAAGGATCTGAGCTCACAGGACAGCTTGGAGTTCTTGTAAAGGACAATTACAACACAAAATGGGAATTTTCACCTGCCATGAATTGATTGAAGGCATTCACCTGCCATAAATTGATTGAAGGCCAAATGCAGTTAAGAAAGGTGATTTCTGCCTAAATATAACTTGATCTGATTCTAGACCTTCATAATATAAAGATATGTGCTCACAGGACAGCTTGGAATTCTTGTAAAGGACCATTACAACACAAAATGGGCATTTTCACCTGCTGAAAATGGGCATTTTCACCTGCCAAAAATTGATTGAAGGCCAAACACAGTTAATGAAAGGTGATTTCTGCCTAAATATGACTTGATCTGATTCTAGAGCTTCATAATATAAGGATCTCAGCTCACAGGACAGCTTGGAATTCTTGTAAAGGACCATTACAACACAAAATGGGCATTTTCACCTGCTGAAAATGGGCATTTTCACCTGCCAAAAATTGATTGAAGGCCAAATACAGTTAATGAAAGGTGATTTCTGCCAAAATATGACTTGATCTCATTCTACAGCTTCATAATATAAGGATCTCAGCTCAGAGGACAGCTTGGAATTCTTGTAAAGGACCATTACAACACAAAATGGGCATTTTTTTACCTGCCAAAAATTGATTGAAGGCATTTCACCTGCCATAAATTGATTGAAGGCCAAATGCAGTTAATGAAAGGTGATTTCTGCCTAAATATGACTTGATCTGATTCTATACCTTCATAATATAAAGATCTGAGCTCACAGGACAGCTTGGAATTCTCGTAAAGGACCATTACAACTCAAAATGGGCATTTTCACCTGCCATAAATTGATTGAAGGCCAAATGCAGTTAATGAAAGGTGATTTCTGCCTAAATATGACTTGATCTGATTCTAGACCTTCATAATATAAGGATCTGAGCTCACCTGACAGCTTGGAGTTCTTGTAAAGGACAATTACAACACAAAATGGGAATTTTCACCTGCCATGAATTGATTGAAGGCATTCACCTGCCATAAATTGATTGAAGGCCAAATGCAGTTAATGAAAGGTGATTTCTGCCTAAATATGACTTGATCTGATTCTATACCTTCATAATATAAAGATCTGAGCTCACAGGACAGCTTGGAATTCTCGTAAAGAACCATTACAACACAAAATGGGCATTTTCAACTGCCAAAAATTGATTGAAGGCATTTCACCTGCCATAAATTGATTGAAGGCCAAATGCAGTTAATGAAAGGTGATTTCTGCCTAAATATGACTTGATCTGATTCTAGAGCTTCATAATATAAGGATCTGAGCTCACAGGACAGCTTGGAGTTCTTGTAAAGGACAATTACAACACAAAATGGGAATTTTCACCTGCCATGAATTCATTGAAGGCATTCACCTGCCATAAATTGATTGAAGGCCAAATACAGTTAAGAAAGGTGATTTCTGCCTAAACATGACTTGATCTGATTCTAGACCTTCATAATATAAAGATATGAGCTCACAGGACAGCTTGGAATTCTTGTAAAGGACCATTACAACACAAAATGGGCATTTTCACCTGCCAAAAATTGATTGAAGGCCAAATACAGTTAATGAAAGGTGATTTCTGCCTAAATATGACTTGATCTCATTCTAGAGCTTCATAATATAAGGATCTCAGCTCACAGGACAGCTTGGAATTCTTGTAAAGGACCATTACAACACAAAATGGGCATTTTTTACCTGCCAAAAATTGATTGAAGGCATTCCACCTGCCATAAATTGATTGAAGGCCAAATGCAGTTAATGAAAGGTGATTTCTGCCTAAATATGACTTGATCTGATTCTAGAGCTTCATAATATAAGGATCTGCGCTCACAGGACAGCTTGGAATTCTCGTAAAGGACCATTACAACACAAAATGGGCATTTTCACCTGCCAAAAATTGATTGAAGGCATTTCCACCTGCCATAAATTGATTGAAGCCCAAATGCAGTTAATGAAAGGTGATTTCTGCCTAAATATGGCTTGATCTGATTCTAGAGCTTCATAATATAAAGATCTGCACTCACAGGATAGCTTGGAATTCTTGTAAAGGACCATTACAACACAAAATGGGCATTTTCACCTGCCAAAAATTGATTGAAGGCATTTCACCTGCCATAAATTGATTGAAGGCCAAATGCAGTTAATGAAAGGTGATTTCTGTCTAAATATGACTTGATCTGAATCTAGAGCTTCATAATATAAGGATCTGCGCTCACAGGACAGCTTGGAATTCTCGTAAAGGACCATTACAACACAAAATGGGCATTTTCACCTGCCAAAAATTGATTGAAGGCATTTCCACCTGCCATAAATTGATTGAAGCCCAAATGCAGTTAATGAAAGGTGATTTCTGCCTAAATATGGCTTGATCTGATTCTAGAGCTTCATAATATAAAGATCTGCACTCACAGGATAGCTTGGAATTCTTGTAAAGGACCATTGCAACTCAAAATGGGCATTTTCACCTGCCATAAATTGATTGAAGGCCAAATGCAGTTAATGAAAGGTGATTTCTGCCTAAATATGACTTGATCTGATTCTAGAGCTTCATAATATAAGGATCTGAGCTCACAGGACAGCTTGGAATTCTTGTAAAGGACCATTACAACACAAAATGGGCATTTTCACCTGCCATGAATTGATTGAAGGCATTCACCTGCCATAAATTGATTGAAGGCCAAATGCAGTTAAGAAAGGTGATTTCTGCCTAAATATGACTTGATCTGATTCTAGACCTTCATAATATAAAGATATGAGCTCACAGGACAGCTTGGAATTCTTGTAAAGGACCATTACAACACAAAATGGGCATTTTCACCTGCCAAAAATTGATTGAAGGCATTCCACCTGCCATAAATTGATTGAAGGCCAAATGCAATTAATGAAAGGTGAATTCTGCCTAAATATAACTTGATCTGATTCTAGAGCTTCATAATATAAGGATCTGCACTCACAGGACAGCTTGGAATTCTTGTAAAGGACCATTACAACACAAAATGGGCATTTTTTACCTGCTGAAAATGGGCATTTTCACCTGCCAAAAATTGATTGAAGGCATTTCACCTGCCATAAATTGATTGAAGGCCAAATGCAGTTAATGAAAGGTGATTTCTGCCTAAATATGACTTGATCTGATTCTATACCTTCATAATATAAAGATCTGAGCTCACAGGACAGCTTGGAATTCTCGTAAAGGACCATTACAACACAAAATGGGCATTTTCACCTGCCAAAAATTGATTGAAGGCCAAATGCAGTTAATGAAAGGTGATTTCTGCCTAAATATGACTTGATCTGATTCTAGAGCTTCATAATATAAGGATCTGAGCTCACAGGACAGCTTGGAATTCTTGTAAAGGACCATTACAACACAAAATGGGCATTTTCACCTGCCAAAAATTGATTGAAGGCATTTCCACCTGCCATAAATTGATTGAAGGCCAAATGCAGTTAATGAAAGGTGATTTCTGCCTAAATATGGCTTGATCTGATTCTAGAGCTTCATAATATAAAGATCGGCACTCACAGGATAGCTTGGAATTCTTGTAAAGGACCATTACAACACAAAATGGGCATTTTCACCTGCCAAAAATTGAAGGCATTCCACCTGCCATAAATTGATTGAAGGCCAAATGCAATTAATGAAAGGTGAATTCTGCCTAAATATAACTTGATCTGATTCCAGAGCTTCATAATATAAGGATCTGCACTCACAGGACAGCTTGGAATTCTTGTAAAGGACCATTACAACACAAAATGGGCATTTTCACCTGCCATAAATTGATTGAAGGCCAAATGCAGTTAATGAAAGGTGATTTCTGCCTAAATATAACTTGATCTGATTCTAGAGCTTCATAATATAAGGATCTGAGCTCACAGGACAGCTTGGAATTCTTGTAAAGGACCATTACAACTCAAAATGGGCATTTTCACCTGCCATAAATTGATTGAAGGCCAAATGCAGTTAATGAAAGGTGATTTCTGCCTAAATATAACTTGATCTGATTCTAGAGCTTCATAATATAAGGATCTGAGCTCACAGGACAGCTTGGAATTCTTGTAAAGGACCATTACAACACAAAATGGGCATTTTCACCTGCTGAAAATGGGTATTTTCACCTGCCAAAAATTGATTGAAGGCCAAACACAGTTAATGAAAGGTGATTTCTGCCTAAATATGACTTGATCTGATTCTAGAGCTTCATAATATAAAGATCTCAGCTCACAGGACAGCTTGGAATTCTTGTAAAGGACCATTACAACACAAAATGGGCATTTTCACCTGCCAAAAATTGATTGAAGGCATTTCCACCTGCCATAAATTGATTGAAGGCCAAATGCAGTTAATGAAAGGTGATTTCTGCCTAAATATGGCTTGATCTGATTCTAGAGCTTCATAATATAAAGATCTGCACTCACAGGATAGCTTGGAATTCTTGTAAAGGACCATTACAACACAAAATGGGCATTTTCACCTGCTGAAAATGGGTATTTTCACTTGCCAAAAATTGATTGAAGGCCAAACGCAGTTAATGAAAGGTGATTTCTGCCTAAATATGACTTGATCTGATTCTAGAGTTTCATAATATAAGGATCTGAGCTCACAGGACAGCTTGGAATTCTTGTAAAGGACCATTACAACACAAAATGGGCATTTTCACCTGCCAAAAATTGAAGGCATTCCACCTGCCATAAATTGATTGAAGGCCAAATGCAATTAATGAAAGGTGAATTCTGCCTAAATATAACTTGATCTGATTCCAGAGCTTCATAATATAAGGATCTGCACTCACAGGACAGCTTGGAATTCTTGTAAAGGACCATTACAACACAAAATGGGCATTTTCACCTGCCAAAAATTGATTGAAGGCATTTCACCTGCCATAAATTGATTGAAGGCCAAACGGAGTTAATGAAAGGTGATTTCTGCCTAAATATGACTTGATCTGATTCTAGACCTTCATAATATAAAGATCTGCACTCACAGGATAGCTTGGAATTCTTGTAAAGGACCATTACAACACAAAATGGGCATTTTCACCTGCTGAAAATGGGCATTTTCACCTGCCAAAAATTGATTGAAGGCCAAATGCAGTTAATGAAAGGTGATTTCTGCCTAAATATGACTTGATCTGATTCTAGAGCTTCATAATATAAGGATCTCAGCTCACAGGACAGCTTGGAATTCTCGTAAAGGACCATTACAACACAAAATGGGCATTTTCACCTGCCAAAAATTGATTGAAGGCATTTCCACCTGCCATAAATTGATTGAAGGCCAAATGCAGTTAATGAAAGGTGATTTCTGCCTAAATATGACTTGATCTGATTCTAGAGCTTCATAATATAAAGATCTGCACTCACAGGATAGCTTGGAATTCTTGTAAAGGACCATTACAACACAAAATGGGCATTTTCACCTGCCAAAAATTGATTGAAGGCCAAATGCAGTTAATGAAAGGTGATTTCTGTCTAAATATGACTTGATCTGATTCTATACCGTCATAATATAAAGATCTGCACTCACAGGACAGCTTGGAATTCTTGTAAAGGACCATTACATCACAAAATGGGCATTTTCACCTGCCAAAAATTGATTGAAGGCATTTCACCTGCCATAAACTGATTAAAGGCCGAATGCAGTTAATGAAAGGTGATTTCTGCCTAAATATGACTTGATCTGATTCTAGAGCTTCATAATATAAGGATCTCAGCTCACAGGCCAGATTGGAATTCTTGTAAAGGACCATTACAACACAAAATGGGCATTTTCACCTGCCAAAAATTGATTGAAGGCATTCCACCTGCCATAAATTGATTGAAGGCCAAATGCAATTAATGAAAGGTGAATTCTGCCTAAATATAACTTGATCTGATTCTAGAGCTTCATAATATAAGGATCTGCACTCACAGGACAGCTTGGAATTCTTGTAAAGGACCATTACAACACAAAATGGGCATTTTTTACCTGCCAAAAATTGATTGAAGGCATTTCACCTGCCATAAATTGATTGAAGGCCAAACGCAGTTAATGAAAGGTGATTTCTGCCTAAATATGACTTGATCTGATTCTAGAGCTTCATAATATAAGGATCTCAGCTCACAGGACAGCTTGGAATTCTTGTAAAGGACCATTACAACACAAAATGGGCATTTTCACCTGCCAAAAATTTATTGAAGGCATTCCACCTGCCATAAATTGATTGAAGGCCAAATGCAATTAATGAAAGGTGAATTCTGCCTAAATATAACTTGATCTGATTCCAGACCTTCATAATATAAAGATCTGCACTCACAGGACAGCTTGGAATTCTCGTAAAGGACCATTACAACACAAAATGGGCATTTTCACCTGCCAAAAATTGATTGAAGGCCAAACGCAGTTAATGAAAGGTGATTTCTGCATAAATATAACTTGATCTGATTCTAGAGCTTCATAATATAAAGATCTGAGCTCACAGGACAGCTTGGAATTCTCGTAAAGGACCATTACAACACAAAATGGGCATTTTCACCTGCCAAAAATTGATTGAAGGCATTTCCACCTGCCATAAATTGATTGAAGGCCAAATGCAGTTAATGAAAGGTGATTTCTGCCTAAATATAACTTGATCTGATTCTAGAGCTTCATAATATAAAGATCTGCACTCACAGGATAGCTTGGAATTCTTGTAAAGGACCATTACAACACAAAATGGGCATTTTCACCTGCCAAAAATTGATTGAAGGCCAAATGCAGTTAATGAAAGGTGATTTCTGTCTAAATATGACTTGATCTGATTCTATACCGTCATAATATAAAGATCTGCACTCACAGGACAGCTTGGAATTCTTGTAAAGGACCATTACATCACAAAATGGGCATTTTCACCTGCCAAAAATTGATTGAAGGCATTTCACCTGCCATAAACTGATTAAAGGCCGAATGCAGTTAATGAAAGGTGATTTCTGCCTAAATATAACTTGATCTGATTCTAGAGTTTCATAATATAAGGATCTGAGCTCACAGGCCAGCTTGGAATTCTTGTAAAGGACCATTACAACACAAAATGGGCATTTTCACCTGCCAAAAATTGATTGAAGGCATTCCACCTGCCATAAATTGATTGAAGGCCAAATGCAATTAATGAAAGGTGAATTCTGCCTAAATATAACTTGATCTGATTCTAGAGCTTCATAATATAAGGATCTGCACTCACAGGACAGCTTGGAATTCTTGTAAAGGACCATTACAACACAAAATGGGCATTTTTTACCTGCCAAAAATTGATTGAAGGCATTTCACCTGCCATAAATTGATTGAAGGCCAAACGCAGTTAATGAAAGGTGATTTCTGCCTAAATATGACTTGATCTGATTCTAGAGCTTCATAATATAAGGATCTCAGCTCACAGGACAGCTTGGAATTCTTGTAAAGGACCATTACAACACAAAATGGGCATTTTCACCTGCCAAAAATTTATTGAAGGCATTCCACCTGCCATAAATTGATTGAAGGCCAAATGCAATTAATGAAAGGTGAATTCTGCCTAAATATAACTTGATCTGATTCCAGACCTTCATAATATAAAGATCTGCACTCACAGGACAGCTTGGAATTCTTCTAAAGGACTATTACAACACAAAATGGGCATTTTCACCTGCCAAAAATTGATTGAAGGCCAAACGCAGTTAATGAAAGGTGATTTCTGCCTAAATATGACTTGATCTGATTCTAGAGCTTCATAATATAAAGATCTGCACTCACAGGATAGCTTGGAATTCTTTTAAAGGACCATTACAACACAAAATGGGCATTTTCACCTGCCGAAAATGGATTGAAGGCCAAATGCAGTTAATGAAAGGTGATTTCTGCACATTTTAATCCTCATTTTAAAAGTGCATTTTAAGCTAGCTTCTGACTGAAGTCAAATTTGCCTTCATTTCATCAGAAGGATGTAAATCTTAAATGCCTGTAAAATGCTTCAATATGCAGCATGATATTAACACTAAACACTGTACTTGTTACTCATATTTTCAACAGATTCAGAAAGCGGTCAAACATATTTTACTCTGCTTTAAATTTCTTACATTTAAGCTACTAATAAAACACTAACACTTTAACTGTAATGGACACATTGAGTAACAATATCTAGGAGAAGTGGAGCTGAAACTTTGTCAATCTAAGTGAAATGCACCTCTGAGGTAGGATTCAAACAACAACAGCCTTAACTTTTGAAATACCCAAATCCAGCCTTTTACCTGGATTCAAGGGAGGATTGGATTACCAGATCAGGATTCTGATTGTGGAGGGGGAGTTGTGCCTCAGCTGCAGGAGAGAGGTGTGGGGAGGGCTCAGGAGAGTGGCGCCAGGTGAGAGAGGGGAGCACACCTGTGGAGGAAAAAGACTAATCACTCTTCTCACCCTTTTCACACATTAGCATGCTGGACCAAGGGACAGAGACGGAAGTGCACATGGACACGTGACTCGTGGATGCCGGCAGCACTTGAGAGAGACGCCTGCGAACGGCACCGCTGAGCGATTGTGTGTGCACATTGAAAAGGAAAATAAAAGAGTGCAAAACACTGAACTGGTTGCGTCCTCCTGTGAAAGTACCCACAGTGGCATCGGTCCACGCCACACTGATCTTCAGGATCAGGATCTGAATCTGTGTTGAAATACCCAGTTTACAGATCAGATCTAGATTTAATCCAATCTGACCAGGATAATCCTGTCAGATCAGTTTTGAAATACCGGGACCTGGTGATCAGGTAGTCGAGGAGTTTTTCAATTTCTTGACCAATGGCACCCATCCCGACATGGTTTAATTTCAGCAGGTGAGTAGAGTACTCATCTGAGGCTGACCTGAAGGTCCCCAATAGCTCCTTGGTGGTGACACGGTACAACTGCACAGATCTGTTGAACACAAAAGCAGAATCACATTTCAGTATTAAAACATTTATTCCAAATTAAAACATTACTGTAAATAATTACTGCTGAGTTTATAGGAACCACTTGTGTCACCCTTCAACAGAGTTGAACCTTCAACATGTTTATCTAATGATTGTAAAGGAATAGGTGGACAGTTGAAGTGGGGTGTATGAGATTTTTTTTTCAAAATAGATTTTTTTCCCCAAAAATTTAAACGCTTCAGTTTTAGTTTGTTTATAAGCCTAGGTGGGAAAAAGTTAGCGCTTTTATCTGGCAGAGGGCGAAATGTGTGTGTAAGGTGTGAGTGAGCGAGTGAGAGAGCGAGCACGCTGAGAGAAAGTGTGCGTGTGCTCGCAAATGGAGAGAGAGCTGGTTGGCTCCGGTAGCTGGAGTTAGCTTTAGCAAAAAATATACAACCACATCTCAAAGACAACCCAAGCTAAAAATAATAATGTGAAATGAAATCAGACAGATTCTGTTCTTCTGTTCTATTCTTCAGAAAACAGAGCAGGCCATCTCTCCTGGATCTCTGACACCATAGGTTGTTGATCCACAAGCTCCTTCCTTCTCAGGTCCATCTTCTGTCAGATGAAAGTCATGTCTTTGCTTCTCTTTTTCATCTCATTTACCATGGCACATCTTTCACAAAGTCTAAAGTATCATCATCATGGTTGGACTACTCTTGTCACCACCTTCCTCCCTCTTTTTCTGTTTACACTGACCTCATTGCAGCCTGTATGACGTAACTTTGACCTATAGTTACCGAGCTTGTACTTGAGGCTAACTGTCCAGCCTTGATATCCTGTGCTGCTGCCTGCCTCCTTGAGGCATGGGTGTTTTTTAACAAGTTTGGAAGCAACAGCTTCAATCTGATGTTTGTCAGGGTAGGCTCTCAGGGCAAATATTGTATCTGTGAGCTTTTCCAGTATGCCCATCTTCATGTCCCTTGTTACAGTGATACCTTTGCCCGTCTTCTCATGGACTTCATTACCCTTTTGGAGCTTTAACTCCACATCATAAGAGAAAGGGGGGTGGGAAATGGACAAGGCGCATTATAAAAATCCAGATCTTCATATTATAGAGAAAATCCACTTTTAAGTCCGAGCTTCTCTCATGGTTCATTTTGCAAGATGCTCTACAGATTCAGGTGGTTGAGTTAGGTGGACTTTCCGGATGGGTTTTGGGTTTATCTGCACTCGCAGTAACAAAGCCTATGAAACAAAGGGAAATAAATTATGTCATTTAAAGGTCATTTAAATAACTAAATTAAAGAGCCAGTCTATATCAGAAGTTGTACTATACTAATCGTGATGATCACATTTATCTTACAATTATGATTCATTTTAATGACATAAGAATTGTGACAGATTTTGACAACATGGCTGGGGAGCAGAGAAGACAAATGCACAGTAAACTGTTCTCCTCCAAACATCCAACAGGAGGAACAAGAAAAACAGGTGTCGAGAGGAACTTAATAACTGATTGATTATATACCATTACAGATCCTTTCAATACAACAGGCACATCCTTGGGGTCACAGGCAGCTTTCCTTGTACAGCGTAGGCAGCCAGGGGGGATAGTCAAAATCTCTGGATCCAGGATTTCTATGTCTCTGTACCTGTTTTCAACAACTCTGTAAGACCTGAAATGTTCCAAGAACCACGATGAGAGTTTTCAAATGACACTTTATCAAGGTTAACCACAATGCCAAGTGTCCTGTAGAAGTCTGGGAGCCCACTGCATTGACCAGTCGATATTATCATGTCTTTTACATAATGAGTCCCATAGAAACAAATGTCTTTAGTCAAAGAGATAGTATCGTGATGTGGATATTTTCTCTTGATTGTGCTCCTCAGTAGTTCATCCAATGATGTTGTTCTGACTGTCAATATTGCCAATGTACAGTCGTGGTTTAAACAGGTTAGGAGAGTCACAAGTATGTTCTTGAAACTGTAAACATTATACGCTACTTTTTGAAGAAGCTATGCTTGGACTCAAACCTCATTGTCCAGAAATCCACTAGGGGTCAAAAGCAGCATATCAGATGTGGATAATGTTCAATGGAGTGGTGCTTTGGTCGTAGGTTTAAACCAGGAAAACAATGAATAAGCAGGTTTCAATGGTCAGATATTTTACTCTCTAAGGAACTCAGTATTTCCTCTTTTCCTCCTCTCAACAATCTCCTAGCTCCTTAGGTCCATTAAAATGGAACCCTTGAAGGCTCCTGTTCTGGAGGAGGGATTAATAGTGGCAGTGCCTAATTTCCATGCACATTGCCTCAATACTTCCCTTTGCAAGGTTTGCTTCTGTAATTTTCTGTGGTATGTTGACGACGTCAGGATACTTATTTGGGAATGATTTCATGCCATAATTCAGTTCATCAGCTGTAATGATTTTTTTACAGGAATAACATCTTCAAAAAAATCATGTAAAATATCAGGTGGAAATCCAGTGACCGGGTTGAAGTATGACAGATGCTTATTCAATATACATTCTCTTTAACACTATTCACTCTTTGCTGATCACTAGCCTCAAGCTCTGCCACAAATGTGTTGTGCTGTTCTTCAGTTCTTAATTGAAAATCAATTGTCTCTGTGGTTCCATTTTTTTTCCAACTAATCAGACAAAATATGCAGAACTGATCAACACTGAAACACTCTTGAAAGCCTGCAACGCTTTTGGTGCCAAGGTTCTCTGCACAGACACAGAATATTGTTCCATTTACAAACCTTCCTAAAACCTGAATAAACACCCCAGTCTGCCCAAGGGAGTGTATATGCTCAATCAGTGGATAAAGAAATGTATTGTACCCAGACAGTTTCACATCAGTACTCTTTCCAAGTAGAGCTAACTGAATCAAGGGCACACTGGAGCAAAACCTGGCAGGTAAATTAAGAACAACCCAATAGACAGCAGTGAACTTGTGAATTTTTGTGCCCAACGGGTTACAGATTTCAAAATCATTTCTGTAAAGGCCTATAGAAATACCTGTCTTGAAAGGATCTGGTAAATGCTCTTGATTGAATACTACCTTCTCTAAAACATCAGTCTGTTTTAATGAACTCTCTAGAACTGGAGTGATTGAAACATAAACAAAAGTGTTTTTATGGGTTTGCTCATACAAATATTTAGTTGGTTCAGTTATAGGAAAGAGCTCCTTGAAATACTGATCCCTCCTGTGACAAAGGGCAAACAGAAGCGGTGTGCAAGGAAGCAGAAGAGAGGTAAACAGGGCGGACTGCCAGGCTAAAGGCTAATGCAGGAAGACCACTGATCCCGTCCTTGTTCCTCTCCAATGTCTGCTCCCTGGACAACAAGATGGATTGACTGTTGAAGTTTCTGCTCTAAAAACAAGCAACCATAGCACCTATGTTTGGTGTATTATCAATGTTAGTGCAAATAAATATTCAACCACGCATAAACCATTTCTCCCATCATATTTCTAAAAGCTCTTCTCGAGGTGGAGCAGCATACATACTTGGGATGTGAACGATAAACCGATGTGACCGGATACAGTTTAACAAGTGAGAGATACGGCTGCGTCGGTAGCAGCCTGCTCAGTCGATACGAATTAGCCATGAATTCCTAGATGAATCTGTTACCGAGTCATGGATCGGGTATCGCGAGACTTGGAATTGGCTGGCGACTTCACAGTCTTTTGGGAAAATCCACCGGGCCTGCTCACAGTGCATTGCATGAGTGTGGCATATTTGGTCCATCTTGCACACGACTTCAAACCCACCGGGAACATTTCAGAAGCGTTTAGCCCGCCAGACTTTGTTTACTTGCTCCGATTTGGCCATTTTCCCGGTGTACATTCTTCTAAACATGCTTCTACATGTGTATGCTAATGGTTAATTAGTTTTGCTTTATTCTTTAAAAAGTTTATTTTATTTTGAAAATCCACCGGATTCTCTCCAACAAATGATGTTAATTCAGCCATTCTTTTTTTGGTCCATGTCTAAAAATAAATTGAAAATATTGTATATATTGTACTGTAAGATAGTCACGTTCATAGATTTGGCTTCTTTATTTTATAAAATATCTACAATAAATGTTAACCATAGAATCAAATCGTATCATTCTTACACTGTATTGATTCGTATCAAATCGGTCTGTAATAAAAGTACATTGTTTCTGAATCATGTCGTAACCTGTGTATCGAGATGTGCATCAAATCATTTATGATAATAAAGTACAGAGAGATATGCAACCCAAACACACTGCTGTGATGGCTGCTCCTTCCCACTCTGTCAGAGAGAGAGAGACAGACACACACACCACTGTGATGGCTGCTTCGTCCACTCTGTCTGCTCCATCCGCTCTCAGAGAGAGAGAGAGACAAAGGTGGGGGACATTGAGTCCGAGTGGACCTTGTTCTGTGCCTCCATTGTCGAGGCGGCTGACCGGAGCTGTGGCCGCAAGGTGGTCGGTGCCTCTTGCGGCGGCAATCCCCGAACCCGCTGGTGGACACCGGTGATGAGGGATGCCGTCAAGCTGAAGAAGGAGGCCTACAGAACCTTTTTGGCCTGTGGGACCCCTGAAGCAGCTGACGGGTATCGACATGCCAAGCGGAACGCAGCTTCGGCGGTTGCAGAGGCAAAAACTCGGGCGTGGGAGGAGTTTGGTGAGGCTATGGAGAATGACTTTCGAACAGCTTCGAGGAGGTTCTGGACCACCATCCTGAGGCTCAGGCGGGGGCAGCAGTGCACTGTCAACACTTTGTTCAGTGGGGGCGGGGCGCTGCTGACCTCGACTGGGGATGTCCTGGGTCGGTGGAGGGAATACTTCGAAGACCTCCTCAATCCCACCAGCACGTCTTCCACAGAGGAAGCAGAGTCTGGGGACCCTGTGGTGGGCTTGCCAATCTCTGGGGCACAAGTCGCCGAGGTAGTCAAAAAGCTCCTCGGTGGCAAGGCCCCAGGGGTGGATGAAATCCGCCTGGAGTTCCTCAAGGTTCTGGATGTTGTGGGGCTGTCTTGGTTGACACATCTCTGCAAAATCGCGTGGACATCGGGGGCAGTGCCTCTGGACTGGCAGACCAGGGTGGTGGTTCCCCTCTTCAAAAAGGGGGACTGGAGGGTGTGCTCCAACTATAGGGGGATCACACTTCTCAGCCTCCCCGGGAAGGTCTTTTCGGGGGTCCTGGAGAGGAGGGTCTGCAAGATTGTCGAACCTCGGATTCAGGAGGAGCAGTGTGGTTTTCGTCCTGGTCGTGGAACTATGGACGAGCTCTATACCCTTAGCACGGTCCTGGAGGGTGCATGGGAGTTCGCCCAACCAGTCTACATGTGCTTTGTGGACTTGGAGAAGGCATTTGAACGTGTCCCCCGGGAAACCCTGTGGGGGGTGCTCCGGGAGTATGGGGTCCCGGACCCGTTAATACAAACTGTCCAGTCCCTGTACTCTCGGTGTCAGAGCTTGGTCTGCATTGCCGGCAGTAAGTCGGACTTGTTTCCTGTGAGGACTGGGTTGGACTCCGCCAGGGCTGGCCTTTGTCCGATTTACCGATTCTGTTCATAACCTTTATGTACAGAATTTCTAGGCGCAGTCAGGGCGTTGAGGGGCTACGGTTCGGAGGCCTCAGGATTGGGTCGCTGCTTTTTGCGGATGACCTGGTCTTGTTGGCTTCATTGGAGCGTGACCTTCAGCTCTCTCTGGAGCGGTTCGCAGCCGAGTGTGAAGCAGCTGGGATCAGCACCTCTAAATCTGAGGCCATGGTTCTCAGCCGGAAAAGGCGAAGCTCTCAATTTACCAGTCAATCTACGTTCCTACCCTCACCTATGGTCACAAGCCTTGGGTAGTGACCGAAAGAATGAGATTGCGGATACAAGCGAGTTTCATTCGCGGAGTGGCTTGGCTCTCCCTTAGAGATAGGGTGAGAAGCTCGGCCATCCGCGGGGAGCTCAGAGTAGAACCGCTGCTCCTCCGCATCGAGAGTAGCCAGTTGAGGTGGCTCGGGCATCTAGTGAGGATGCCTCCTGGACGGCTCCCTGGTGCGGCCCTGGGGAAGACCCATGACACGCTGGAGGGACTATGCCTCTCAGCTGGCCTGGGAACGCCTTGGGGTCCCCCTGGTAGAGCTGGACAAAGTGGCCGGGGAAAGGGAAGTCTGGGCCTCCCTGCTGAAGGACCCGCCCTCGGATAAAGCGGAAGAAGACGGACGGACGGTTCATGTAGTTGTCCCAGCATGTTTGAAGATATAGGTATTGATACAGTACCTGATTTAAATAGCAGGGCAAATAGCCATTAGAGCCTTTGGCTGCATCGCACTGCCTCCCTGATGTCTGTGTCCTTGCATATTTGTAATCTTTATGCAAAAAAGATGTATAAATGGAGATTACACCTCCCATATTAACCATCTGTTTACAGAGGCCATCAAGGTGTCGCACCCTGTGGTACACATGACATGATGGTATTTTATTATTGTGAAGACAGAGAAATAGCAGGTCTGCTTTCATACCTTCACACAATGGGTGTTTGGGGTGAGAGGCTGGAAACCAAGAGATTCCATTAAGCTGCAGACACTGAAGGTGGGGAGTGTTGGCCTCCATGTGCTTTATGCTGTGTTTTGTTGTTGTGTTTTTTAACACAGCATCCAGTTTTCTTTATGACTTGAATAGTGGTCATATTAGCAACGGTTGTTATGTGAACAAGAACAACAGAAATTGGTTTAGCGCAGAAATCACATGTTGTAAATCTTACCCAAGGAGCCTAATGCAAGAAAAGTACAGCAGCCCCTCACAGCAATGTCACCGAAGTAAAGAGTAAATATTCCATTTAATGAATGAGTGAACACTTTGAAGCCTTAAAATAGAATGTCCCCTGGCACTGGGAGTAGCCTTGCAATGAATTGTTGAGATGTGGGTGTGTGCGTGTGCATGTCAGCTCATCTGCAAGCCTCTGCAACCTAAGTCACCCATAACTTAACAAACTTCTTTAGATTCAGAAATGTCTTTGCAGAAGTGTAATTCCTGCATCACACCTTAAAATACCCAGTTCTATCACCTTCCTCTCTTTCTAAGGATATTTGGTTTACACACACACATCAATGGGGATGTCTCTCCCTCTATAAAGACAGATGATATCAACGCAAATATGAATATAATCAAAAATAATATGCTGTCTCGGGGGTTAGAAATCAAATTTCCTGAGACGCACAGAGAGGTTCATTTCCCCGGCACTGCCACTTCTCTGTGGTCCAGCCAGTCACAGCACCAGCTGACAGACTGGATGACATAACAGCAAGACTCTATCAGGTCCAAATGCACACAACCTTATTAGAGCTCAAACAGAAAGGCCATATTGCAGCACAGTGGTTACTGGCGGGAATCAGTGACAACTCTGTGTACCAATTCCCTCTGCCTTATTTAATTCACTCTCTCTATAACCTCTTCCCTTGCTATTAAACCTCCTGCCACCACAGAGATCTCATCACCATAGACTAATAGTGTAATCTTCCCATACAGGGTCTAATATCAATGAGAGCACAGTTATATTCATATAAAATGCATTACGGGTTGTCTCATTCTTCACTGACCAACGAAATTGGACAAATCAGTATAGTAGTGAAAATTGTATTAACTCACCATGGGTTAATGAATTATGGGTTGAATACAGTTGGAGGCATCCCATTATGTACTAGACATGAGTGGAGGTTTGGCATAGGATGGCAGTGCAGCTCATGCAGCTGTTTTACATTACCAAAGCCCCCTGCCTGTTGAGGCTATCATTCATGCAGAGTAAAGAGAACACCCAGAAATAAGAGGGTTATTTGTTCAGTGAATTATGCTTCTTGTTTAAAGAAAAGCAGCCACACAATACTAAAATCCAGAATGGAATTTAAAATCCTTCTCCTCACCTACAAACCTCTTTGTGGTCAGGCATCATCATATGTTAAAGAGGTCATATCTCCCCACCAGAACAGTGCACTTTCAGAATGCAGGGTTAGGAGTAGCCTTAAGACTTTCCTTTTTGATAGCACTTATAGTTAGGGCTGGCTCAGGTCATCCCTTATTTATGCTGCTATAGGACTAGACTGCCATGGAGCTTCCCATAATGCACTGAGCTTTTCTCTTCTTCTCTCCCTCTCCATCTGTACACATCCATGTCTCATTAATGCATGTAGCTAACTTAGCTTCATCCACAGAGTTTTACTGCTTTCTCGTCATGCAGGTTCTCACAGATCGTGGCTACACTGAGATCAGTGATTGATTGAGCCTGCTGCTGTGTCCTGTCCTGCTTGACATCCACTTTAAATACTCTTGCTATTATTATTATCACTATTGCAACTATTTGTTATCTTCCTATTATAAACGTAGTTGTAGTTATCATTATTATTCCTGTTGCTATGCAGTTTTCACTGTCTAAACTCACCCAGTCATGGTGGACCCACCATGAGTTGGATTCTGCTCGAGGTGTACACCTGTTAAAAGAAGGTTTTCCTGTGCTTGCTCGTGGTGGGAATTGTTTTGTCTCTGTAAATGATAATAGAGTACAGTCTTATACAGTACTTGCTCTGTATGGGAAGTGCATGGAATCTTCAGTTCTCAGTTCTTTCTGTGTGCATTAAATCTACCCATCCATAGCATTAGTAGCATTGGCATACCTCGATTATGTCTTTTTCTGATACTAACCAGGGTATTCTAACTGAACAATCCTAACCAGACCAGAGTAAGAGTGAATATTTCACACATACACATTCACAAAACAGTTTTTCTTGTAACTGCTTGGTACTCAGCTCTAGTTACTTTCTGTCTTTTTCACTCTTTATCATATAAGACTGTTCAGTGAGCAGTGCTCACATTAATCTGTATGTCTCACACATATAACCATCGTGGAATACAGTGAACAGTCCAGTGTGACAGCAGCTTCAAAGAATCCTCTGATTTGTTGAAATCCTTCATGTGGCTCTTCGTGTGTAGAATATTATGCAGCAACATTATTATACTGAGTAATGGAAGGTCACAGGCACTAAAGAGTGAAGGCAGCGATTGTAGTAACATAGAAGTGATTTTATTACGTGTCTTTATTATTGATGACCTTGGTGTTATTTCAAAGTTTAACATGACAGTACTAACACAACATGTTTACACAACATGTGTACGCTTAAGAACATATTTTGGTATGTTATTATATTTGGTAAAATGCTGCTAATTTAGGGCAGCTGTTGCATAAACTTTACATTGGGTAGTGGTCTAATAAATTTGAAATATTCTGTAAATCAGTGCATTGGGTGTGCTGTGCACAAAATACTGAAGGAGTGGTTCCAGGTGCACAGCACGCTCTACACCTTGCAGCTGTAGAGCTGCACTTTGTGTTATAGTTTGGTAACCAGTTGACCAAACAATGTAGAAATGAAGCCCTTGTAAATGATGTCAGTAAATATAAACTCTTTGGCCACCTAAGCACAACATGGTGGTGGTAAACATGGACATCTTTAGTTGGCAAGCAGTGTCCTAACACAGTATGGAGTTTCTGTGAAGGTGGTTGAGATAAAGACTTGAATCTTCTGCAGTCCTTCTGGTTTAAACAGAAAGGCTCAGCCCAACACAGTGCACAGCTTCAGCAGTCATGTCCAAAGGAGGGAAACAGTTCTGGTTTACTGATGATATTAACTGAAAAATACACTCAGTTGACTTGAGGAAAGTAGTCTGTATGGCTGTGTTCTTTTACTAAATTGAACGCTTTTTGAAAGGCTTTTGTCTGTGTAATGCTCAGTCTGCTTTTATATCCTCTCTCTGCCTCGTCAGTCTTTCACTAATTTCTGCTCTCCCTTTATTATCTTCCTTATCTTCCTCCCTCTCACTGTCACACTTTCACAGAGTTCAGTCTCATCTGCTTTCTCTCTCTCCCTCTCTCTCTCTCTCTCTCTGTCTGTCTGTGTCTCTGTCTCACTCTTCCTCTCTGCTATTCATGCTCTCACTCCTCAACTCAACTTTTCCATCTTTCTTTCTCCCTCTCATCCCCACATCCTCTCTCTTGCTGGGATGCTGTTGCCACGGCAACATAGGCCTGCTCTGCTGGAGTGGTACTCAGGCTAAATGGCTGGAATTTGAAGTAAAGTGCGTGTTGAGGCTGTGCGCGTATGTGTTTGTGTGTGTGTCTGTGTCTGTGTGCAGTCAAAAGCAAATGCATGCTAGTGTTACTTCAGGGGATGTGCTGCTGTATAAAATAGTTTGTATTATGCTGTGGAGAATAAAGGAAGCAGACAGAGGAGTTCTGGACTGTTTGCCAGATTATGCAATGAAATGACCTGGACCTGGACGGTAGCCTGTTTCTTCACATCCACATATAAAAGCCCTGCTCTCTTCTTGTATTCTTCTCTTTCCCTCTTTAGGTTTGCTCCTTTCAAACATCCACATGGTATATAACATTAGCAGCAGCTCTGCTAAAGTATATTCCTCCACCATGCTGAGACATAACTATAGCAATGTCCCTTTTTTTCTCCTGAAGTGACGGTGAGGTGACGAGACATTCAGGAACATATAGAAATATATATCTTCAGTGTCCTGCTTCACAGTTTAAACTTAAAATAACACAACTCTACAAGCACATGTCTTATCTTCTGTGGCAAATTATAGCGGAGGTGTGTTAGTATGGTTTACTACTGAGAGTTTATGTAGATGATACCTATATTTTTATTTATTGAAGCTGCTCATGTTTACTGTCTTTAACTGCTGCTCAGCAGTAGTTAAACACGTTTAAACTGTGATTTTCAGTTCATAGTATGTTCAGCTGATATTCTGTGATTCAGTTCTGATGCTACATTCCATTTCTATTTTAAGAACAGCTTCACTAAAACAACACACCTGTTAATTCCTGCCTGTTACATGCATTAATTTGCACTTGACACATACACAGGAACCCGCTCTTCTTCCACTCAGACTCCTTTTACAGCTGTTGGCTGATTCCATAGATTATTCTTGAGCTGTTGCTCAGAGGATCTTTGCAGTTGTCAGTCTAAAACATTCATTTGTAAATAGGACTTTCTACAACCTGGAAGCAGAAAAGACCATTTAAACATACACAGCAGTCCTCTGATCAGGCTGATGGATAAAGCTTTAGTGGTAGGTCATTCCATACATTTGCATATAAATTCAGGCGTCAAAGGGTTAAGAATGTTTAGAGAAATTTGCACCCGACTCATTGATTGTGAAATAATCAATGGAATGCACTGGACTCTTCACAGGTGAATTCAAATTCAAATTAAAAACAACTTTATTAATCCCACTGGGTGCAATTTGTTTGGAGCAGCTTTTCACAGACACAAACACACAAACATACAGATAAATGATAGAAGGGAGCTAAATGCAGAAGAGCCAATAAATAATTGATAAATAAACTACAAAAAGGACAAGATGAGAATAGTTAAATAAAAAAGACCAGATAAAAACATACACCAAAAGCAACAGTGGTTTAAGAACAAGACTACAGAGGATTTAGCAATCGGATTGCAGAGGGAATGAACAATTTAGAGTACTGTCGGTCTGCACTGATGGCAACATAAAAAATTTACTTGCAAGTAAGTGTCCAGAAGAGCCCAACTGTTTTGTTGATTCCAACCTCCTGGGGGCCCTCCTGTTTGTCTTGCATGTATAATATGTATATATTATGAGGTGTAATTACACAGCTAGAGGTAATTAATTGATAAGAAGATCTATGTTACTATTTTTACTGTATTAAAGTGAATTACATATTAATGCTAAGTGATCATTAATTCTCTCCATCATTGCTGCTGTGCATTCGCTGCTTTCTCTGTGACATCACCTGTCAGTCAAATGTCATTATCAGCACTGTGATGTCCCTCTTCTACTGATGTCCTCTTGATGAACTCCATGGCTTTTCCCTGTCTGCAGCTGCTCGTGCTGCACATTTTGACAGCAAATGTACCACCTGAGTTTTATCCTGTATTCAGTACAATGCAGAGAAAAACTAACAATGAACTGTCTGTGCAGTTAGTCCATGAAGTGACATCACAAAATAAAGTTTCACATGCAATAAATCCAGAGATCCTTGTGGCGCTGCTAAGGATAGAACTGTTCTTCAGATAATAAAATGTGATTGATTCACAAAAAACAGCAAATATAGTAGTTTTATAGTAAGTAGCAGCCCACGCTGGGTCGAGTCTTTATGGACCTGCAAACTTTATTTTGAACTCTAATGGAGATCCCCGAATAACTAAAGATACCAGGCTGAATTCTGGGAAATGTTTCTGAAAATGCACGAGGCAACTTGAATGTTTCAATCTGGTGGAGTTTGGATTTTTAGGTTCGAATGTGTCACTCAGGGTAAACATCATATAGATTTAATACAGCTGGAACGAAGTTGCACAGAATGCAGTACTGACAGGCAGTGTGGACGAACAAGCTGCACACTGAAGGCCTCAGTATGCTGCAGACTAAGCGTTTGCTGGATACTCTGCATTTGAAACCATCTTTCAGGAGTTTTTGTTAATGTTCCAAAACCAATAATCAGACACGGATGGACAAGGTTTAAACTTCTCTCCTAAGATTTTCTTTTAAAATCTTTATACGATAATTCACATCATTTTTCATGCAGTGATCCCCATTTGTATGATTCCTTGTGTTGAAACTACAAAGACAGAATGCTTAGAGAGATGTGTGCTCTGTACTGCTAACTGCAGCTGACTTCATCTTTGTCAATAATGCATGTAACATGATTTGGTGTGAACGTGTGCAGGCTAGGTCAATGTATCGTGTCTGTGGGCAGCTTTCATGTGCTCTCTCTGCTGCTAGGTGCAAACTGTGTGTGGATTTGATGTCAGATAGATCACTGATCACAGTAGGCACCCGTATCTGCACCAAAGATGTTCCCAAAGAAGCCACACCAAATCATTTACCTTCTCCTCCTGACAATGGGGGAAATAGGTGACGAGCTCTGCTGGCCAACCACAAAAACTCCATTTTGAAAAGAGACGTGAAGAACCAAAAATGAAGTGGTGAGCTATGCTCCTGACTTTCACTTCACAGTATTTGCTAGAAGGCAGCCTCTGTCATGATATAAAAGCCAGTAAAGGTATAGAAGGTATTTTTATCATTGTTCACTTTCTCCAGGCTGACACACACAGAAGCGCGCGCACACACACACACACACAGACATTAAGACACCAACAAATGTGTGGGTGTGTTTCTGTTCCGTCTTTGTCCAGTAGGTGGGAGTAGCACTCTGTGTGTGAGCCCGGCTCCAGCTTCACTGATGTGAACACACACCACTCGCTCAGTATTCAGGCTGAATGACCCTCCGACTGTCCAGCAGCTGAGCTGTACTCAGACCCTTACCTTATTATCCCCTCACACGACAACATTCCTCTCTTCAAATGTGCAACATGCAACATTTTAGGGATATTTTGCACACATTTTTATGGTTTATGATCATTTTCAGTGGCAGTATCCACGTGTGCTATTGTGTTCGTCGGCCCAAAGTATAAGTCTCCATGGTAATAATCACAGTATGTGTGCTTGTTGCTGTTGACGCTAAACATAACTCTCCACAGGAGGCTGACTGTTTCAGCCTAATGAACAGGACGTACCGGCTGTCAGGCTCAATCCAGTCCTCATCCACTAACTGTAACATTTAGAGGAAGTGTAGCTGTCCACCGGGAGGCTTGAAATAATGTACATTATGTATATAATACACACACATGTCCCAAAGGAAAGCAGTGAATGTGCGAGAGAACAGGTTTACTTCAACGAAAATGCTATAATGTATTGAATCTACTGGCTACATACCTCCAGTGTTTGCAAAAGAGGGTGTGTGTGTGTGTGTGTTTGTGAATATCTGGCTCCTGGAGTCAAGCCTGCACGGCTATTAGATGCAAAAACCACTTCATTTTCTTTGTTTGAACAAAACCAGGATTTTTTCTTTCTTTCTCTCGCTGTCCCTCAATTCTTCAGGCTCTCCACGTCTCCTCCTCCACCCCCATCTCTTTTTTTTCTGCCAAATAATCCCAGATACTCTGAGTGACAGTCGCAGTTTCCTATTAAACCTCTGGAATCCTCTCAGCTGTCATTAAAATTCTTACCATCCTTTGGAGAAGCAGAGGAGAGAGAGAGAGAGAGAGAGAGAGAGAGAGAGAGAGAGGAGGCGGTGGGTGGGGGAAGTGGGACGAAAGGGACAAACATGAAAGAGAAAGCAGTGGTACAGATTTGCCTTTGATTCTCATCAATAAGAGGCTGATGTAATAAGATATAAAAACGTGCAGCTAATGAGGCCGGAAGACAAAGGCTCGGAGATAGACGGGGATGAGGAAAATGAGCGCTACGTCTCAGAGTTCCTGGGTGACTAATATTATTCCAAATTCCTAATCTCATCTGGAAAATGATTAGTCTGTACCTGTGTTTCAAGATGATTCTCATCTTCGCTCTCACCATATCACTTTTATTTTTTTAGTTTTCCATTTCTGGTTCTTCACACCACCAGTCTGAATTCACGACATGCTGCAAATATATTAATCTAGTACAGAATCTATGCTGTACTGCTGTCTAAAAGTGCCTTAAAATGCTTATTACAAAAGAGAAGTATAGCAACAATGGAACATCAAAATAAACTACACATTTTTCCTAAAAGACAAAAAAAAAATCAGTAGAAATAACCAAAGATTCCAAACAGCTCGTAAAAAAAAAAAAAAAAAAAGATTTTCCTCATACGCGCACGTAATTATATTCATCAGTGGGACTCCCAGGGCAGATGAAGATAAGGATGAGATTCAATGAAAAATACAAATGAAATGAAAAATGAAAAATACACTTCCACACAGACAAGTAGTGAATAACAATAATAATAATAATAAATAAATAAAAATAAAGCTAACATAGATGAAGACACTAGCAGTGAAAAAGCTCTGTAGAAATACAGCTTGAGAAAGGACTCTACAACTGAAGAAGCAAAACCTGTGTTAATCCAGCGAGGCATTCTAAGGCAGGCGAGCCATGAAAACCAAGGCTGTGTTGTACAGCATGTACTTACTCACATGTAATTATGAACAGCCAGGAAACCTTGCACATGAGGCTGTAAGAGGTGAAGAACTCACAGATAACCTGGAGCCAGATCTGTTTGAGCCTTGAGCTTGATCACTAATATTTTATGATCAATCAATTTGAAAGTGAAGAAAAGCTTCTTCTGCCTGCCACATTTTGGCTCTGTAGCCAAGATGGAGGCTGACTGTCTGCAGGTCAGCAGAGTATGTTAAGACTTCATGTTGGATATTTTTACACAAAGGTGCAGGCATGGTAGCCAACTAAAATGAAACCAAGCCTTTGCATAAAAGTCAGATAAATAAATAAATAAGTCATTTGAGATTTTACAGATTTGACCTCAACAGTAAAAGTTTGACCCACTTCATTCTCAGTGTCTGACTCCTCTGTGCGTTACTGTGCTACGGTCATGCAGTGTTCCCTTACAAACCCATAGCAGGGGAATGCTTGTATCACAGTGTGGAAGGTGACAGCTGTTACAGGGCTACTCATGGTATAAATTATAACCAGGTTGTGTTAAAACCTGGTACTAAAAAAAAAGAAAAAAAAAAGTAAAACAGGCTGATCTGTGAATCCAGTAAAAAGGAGGACGAGGCAGCGCAGCCAGGTATTTTTTTTAGCATATGGAACGCTGCGATGTGACTGAATTAAAGATGCAGAATGGTGAGGTCACAGCCAGCAGAACACGTGCACCTTCTGAAGAGTAAAACACAACACCGTCATGAAGCACCTTCAGAGTAATGAGTTGGACTGCCAGCCAGTGGAAAGATGAGAAAAAGAGAGTAACATGTTCTCTTCTATTCGTTTGTATCTCTGGACTGAAGGAAGGAAATGAAAGCATGTCTGATGAATTTGGAGCCTCTTACAGTCATTTGAATGATTTAGGTAACATTTGACAGATTACAGAAACATAACTACCTGACCTTGACAAAAGGCAATCTGATGCAGATAGGCTGATAAAAAAGATGTTCAATTTGATCAGAATTTAGTTGCAGAAATATCAAACTAAACGCTGGATGATTAGATGAAGATGCAAAACTCAGATAACTCAATTATGAACCATGCAAACACACACACACACACACAGACACAGACACATAATTTCTCTTTATGGACTCAGCCACATTTGCAATCAGCGTGAACTGTATTCAATTAGTGTCTCTGCAAGCATCTCTCCTCTTGTGAATTAAATGACACAAATCCATATTCAATGTTTTGTAATGATTTAATGACGAGGGCTGCATGCCATCTTGTGTTGCAATTGACCCACTCAATTAGTCCCACATTCAGCCCCCAAATCTCCACATCAAAAGATGGAGAAGGGGTGGCAGTGAAAAAAGAAAAACACTCTCATTCTGATAAGTCTCTCTCATCTTAACTGCATCTAAATGAAAAATCACACGAGTGATCTGTTGGTAATTTAGCAGAAAGCTCAGTTGTTATGATAGACAGCCCACAGTGGAACAGCTGAGTGATTAAATGGACCTGGGGTGGCCTAGGCAGCTTGCCTCGCCCTCCTGCATCCAGCTCCTCTCCACCCCCCACCCCACCCCTCCTTTTACCCTTGCTTCCTCCATTCTTCACCGCGGTGTAGTTTTTGTCCTCATTTAGCTCCCTCTCTCAGCTCATTACCCTGTCGGTTTTTCTTCCCCTCACCTGTTCCTGCCATTTGCCGGCATCATGAGGCGGCGCCCCGGCCGCTCGGTGTCGTGGAGGGGAGCTAATAATCCATAATTTACAATAACACTCGTTAATAATTAAGGGAATTGGAGCGTTCTGAGAACTCCAACGCAATTACCCCCGAAGCCAACGCTGCGGCTGTGAGGGATCTCACTGCGGTTTAGCTGCTTTATTACAAAGCAGCAAAATCAAGCGGCAGATGAGAGCGAAAGGGAAGCCGGTGTAAAGCGGACTGTGATTGACCTGCAGGGTGTACGGCAGATGGAACGCCGTGGCGAGATGAGCTGTGGGATTACGCCCGTTAGAGCACTGTGTCTGTGTGGTTTATCTATGTGCAACCCTGCTATCTGTTTTCATGGCAGACAGAGGACGAGATAAAGACGAACCACGTGCTAGTTGTGGCTTCATGTGACAAGCAGATTGTTGGGATTCTGGTTCCTGCTAAAGCATTTAACCCAGGGCGCTGGAGTGACATTCAAAATAAAATTTGACAGGCACAGTTGAAGGGGGTCCTCGAGCGAAATGTGATAGGCAGGCAGAGGAGGGAGGTCCTTTAGCATGAGCTTGACAGGCAAACGGAGGCCACCTAAAGGGAGGAGAGCTTTCCTATCATCTTGTGCTGGCTTCAATTCAAACAGCGAAACTGGAACTGGATCTCTACCCTGTATGGAGCAATCAGTGTAGCCATATTGGACTAATTAAGTCCCTTAACGAGCTTTGCTAACAAGGATCCAGTGACAGAGCTTTCTACCACACAAGAGCGACAGGAAACTGAGCTTTCTCAGTAAAAAGTCACCTCCACTTTCCTCTCCTCCATTTGTGAGAATGACACTCGAACCGTTGGGAGCAGCTCCAGGCTGTCGAGTGGCCTCTCTTCCTCTGACTCACTGGGGTCAGGGGTCAAGCAAGCCTCTCATGGTCTAACTCCTTATCCCCCCGTAACCCCTGGCGACCCCCTCAGCGTTCCTGGTCGATTGACTGGAGAGTGAATTGAGGCTGATTTGGCAGTCCTCCAGGTCAAAAGGTTTAACTTGAATTTCGAGCCAAATTTGCTATGCTTAATTACCCTATTTTTTTTTCCTGTAATCACATTTGACACCAACCCCCCGAACACACACACACACACACACACACACATGCACACACACAGTGTCCCAAGCACTGCAGCAAGCTGCATACCCTCACACATATCCGTCAGCTTTTTTCTCAGCCATAGGCCTCTGAGAATACAACTCAGGAGAGCCCATAACTAGAAGAAGGTTATTACCGTTCGCATAATTAGGACGGGATGCAGCATTTATAGGTGGCCAATGACATTAAATACATATAAATCAGGAGGCCCAAGTTTCAAAAGCCTTGTAATCTATTTGTACGAGCTGCATCACATCACTCAGCTGTATCAGCACTGCAGAATAAATTGCTTACATAAGGCCAAAATGCCTCGCTCATACATAGAAAGGAAAGGTTCAAAATGAACATTGTTTCCGTGCCTCTGTACCATCCGGATGGCTCAGGATGCAGCGTCATTTGAATGTGAACCCTGGAGATGGAAAGAAGGAAAAGGGTGGGGGAAGTAGGGGTGAATATTAGAGGGAGGGAAAAAAAAAAAAAACGGGAAAGGGAGGGAAACAAATGCGAGAGCTGTCGTGCATGAAATTAAAAGATACCTCCAAAATACTCCCGCCTGCGATGCTTTATGGCAGGCCCTCCTGGAAGTCTCTCTGTCTCTTTTTCTGTTTGTCTGCAGGGAAGGCAGATGTGAGACGGTGTAACCTTTAAGGAACGTCCAAATCGATAAAGCTCTCCAGTTCCCCGACACTCAGCACTACTGTTGCCTCAAGCTAAAGGCTCGGGCCGGGGAACCTGGGATACGGGATATTTGCTCTGCCACTCTTTTTTCTTTGAACTTCCTGGTATTGTTGGGGAAAACCTTTGCCTGGAGTATAAAGAAAAAACAAGGAGATCAGGATTGAGGGAAAGAAGCAGACTGCCTGTAGCCAGAGCAGACATACAATCTAGCTCCACGCTTAAACTTCACCACTGGGCCACATGAAAACACACCTGAGGATTTGGCTTTGCCTCCTAGAGTCTGACCAATAATAGATTGTTGAGGCCGATACCAGTACTGATTTAATTTATTTATTTGTTGTTTGTTTAAAGCCCTGTGAACCCTTGACTGTTTTGTTCCTTCCTTTTACTTACAGACTTTTAGCAGTTACCACATATCTGAGCAAGGGATGTCATATAATATAATGTTGTTTGCAGAGTAAGATAAGCTAATCAGCAAATATATATATATATATATATATATATATATATATATATATATATATATATATATAAAGCTTTCAAAGCATTCTTCTTTAGTGAATGGGGCTCAGTTGTCATCTCTCATATGTGGAACACTTGATGACAGGTGGTCGTCTAAAATAAAGCCTCTTCATCATCCCTGAAAGCTCTGGAAGAAAATAGTCAACAGTGAGTGAAGAATATTTTGTCAAATTATACCATGGTTCATATCTTCAGTCTCCTATAGACCTATACAGTAAATATGATCAATGAATATTGTGATGGAGCCATTAGCTTGGCTAGCACCAATTTTTTTCAAGACGTACTGAAAAGAACATATCATGGGGCTTTGATACCACGAGGCAGTAACTCGCTGCCTCCAATTGCTCCATTGAGTAGAAGCAGGCAAAGGAAAAGTGGTTTCAGTTATGGTGGTTGGGGGTATAATGTGGTTCAGCATAGTTTGGAAGGCATGATGGTAACCACCTAGCAGCAACAGCTGGTTTTTGGGAACATTTGTGGAGGTAGGTGGTTGTCAGATACAGATACGGTTAGTAAACTTGTCAGTTCTCTGCAGTGGACAAACCAGAGAAGTGACAAAGAAGACAGCGTTTCCGAATTACCTCAAGTATATCGCTGGCATTTCTGCACTGCGATTTCCTTCTTATCCGCCGATATACACGCTCATATTGGGGTGCCTGTGACTGTTTGAAATTGGCCAATAATACTAGGAAGTTTGATTTATTGTTTGGAATAAATCAAACCAACTCAGTCTACGCTGGGTAAGGGTGTGAACACAGTCTGCTTTCCAGCGTGGGCTTTATTTCCCCCCTGCAGAGGATTGAAACACACATAAAACAAGGATGTTGTCTCAGGATCTCTGAGGAGGGAATTGGTATTCATCGACACAGACCTTTGATTACTGTCAAGGGAGGATGCTACTCAGTAACGGTGGATGGGAGGGACAGATGCACTAAAGGGACACGTAGTGAGAAGCTTAGGAAACATGAAAATAGCAAACGCCTTTTAAAAGCTGCTTGTAGCTTCATGACACCAACTCATACAAGCTAAAATCCAAATATCCCTTGTCGATGAGCAAAGAAGAGAGAAAAAAATCAATGTTTCATGAGCAATTCATATCTGACTGATAGTGGGTTTGCCACATCACAGTGCTCAGGGCTTAACTAGTTCAAACAGCTTATACTGGTTCCCTCTATCTGAAAAGGCACATTCATGTTCAGCTTGTCAGCTCTGATATCATGTAGCCTTCAGGTGAAATTCTGTCCGAAACAAAATAAATAAATGATTCGTCAAAGTCAAAACCTCGTTTTGACACTAAGGCCCAAGCTTCAGTGACATAACAACTATTACATTTGTCTTGCACTATCCACATCTTTTTAGGGATTGGATCAGATTGCATGGAGTTACACGGGTCTTACAAGCACTGACATCTGCACATTTGAGGTCTTATTATTCAGATGTGGTCTGTTCAGTATGTGTAACAATCTAGTTAGTTCACCACAGCACAAATAACAATAGATCTCTCTTGATTTATTATTTATTTATTATTTCTACTTTTAATCTAATTTTAATCAAACAATCAATCACAGACGGATTACACACAGTTGACAACTGGCATGTACCTCAGCATTTATCACAATATTTCTGGTCTTTGAGTCAAAACAGGAATGGAGAAATTTATTTGCATGTCTTCTTGGCACAAGCTCCAAATACCAAAGTGATGAAATGACCTGGTGATGAAATGTCAGGTTATTAGCATTCATCCATCCCTGAGGACGTGTTATGTCATAAACACCCTCACACACAAGTCTTTTATTTCATTTGATTTTTTACTGCTGTTATAAATGTGGTCTTTTTGATGATTATCATTTCGATGATCCACAATATTAAATGCTTTGACACATCGGATGTGATATTCAAATAAAGCTGACTTGACTTGGACTTGGACTGAAAAATGTGTGTGTGTTTGTGTAAGCGATGAGTAAAATGACCTTTAATGTGTCGGCTCATTTCCTTTAAGAGCTGTAGGAACAGCAGGAGGATGAGGTCTATAGATCCACCCTGCATGTTGCCAACACGAAGAGGACATAGTGTGTCACCTCCCCTAACATGTCACTAAAATAACACATTGTAAAATGAAATACACGGTATTCAACATGCTCATCATGTGCCTGGTTATACCCTGCGCTGAGTGAGAAATCCTAAGAACACTAGCCTTTTTTTACTGCAGCACCAAAAAGCCTCATCCCTAACACTTGAGAGGCTGTGTATGCTTGCTAGTTATCCAAATTAAATTCTAGTGCCCATATGGTCACTTGTGGGAAATCTTCCTGCAAAGGAAGAGACTAATTAAAACTTAAGAAGGAATCCAAAGGAGTCCACTAAACAGCAGAGAGCGTGCGCCACACACTCATCCACAATAGCTTAAGCTCTTCACTTCTCCACCCACAGCTTACTGTAAGAACAAGAACACAGCTTGCTGATGTTACCACAAGAGTGTCATGTAAAACAAAGAAATATTGCATTTATTTATGTCAGGAAAACTTTCATTCATAACCTCCAAACTTTGATTTCCTGCAAAAAGTTTTTGACTGTCTGCTAACGTGCACCAAAAACATGCTATTGTACAGGTTAAAGGTCCATTGTGTCAGGTTTAGCTCTATTTTCAGAATAAGACAGAAATGAAATATAATTTTTTAATTAATGACCTGAAATAACATGAAATGTTTATGACCTTGTTTTTATATGTTCTTTTTTCTTATGTTTGGTAGCCACCATGTTTTCTTCTTTCTTCTGCGAGGAAGGTGAGAAATTCTACTTCGACTATATAATATACTCTACATTATTACGGTGTGCTTTAAATGCACGATTGTTTGAAAGCATAATATCTGGTCACTGTGCAGTCTTACTCTCACTTCAGAACATGAACTGTGGTTTGAAAAAAACATAACCTGCCAACTCACTTTGACTTGAAGGCTTTCATTTCATTGTATCGTTTAAAGTTAAAATCTTCTGAAGTGCAGATTGTAAAAAGCATAAAATTATAACAATGTCCCTTGCTGCTACTTAAACATTTCACAGGAATGTTAATCAGGTCCAAGAAAGTTCCTCTCTGGAAAACTGTTCATCCATAGATGAAGATTGCACAGTCACGGTTATGTTTTCTGTTAGCATGGACAAATTGAAATTTTGATAATTTTGATGATAAGAGAATCCCAAAAACCAAGACCGCTAAATCCTGAGGGAAAATAAACGCCAAGCCACGTACAGCACCTGAGCCTCAGCTTTAAATAATTATATGTTCATCTCATTGTTTAGCTGTTCAGGTGCAACTTGACTGTCTTGGTTCACTCTCATAGTATTTCTCATTTTTCTGCTTTCAGTGAAAAAAAGTTTTTAAGTAAATTCCTTTTTTACTGCCTGTTCAGCTCCAAACAGCAGACAGACACGGTTACAGAATAATTGGTGAACACAGTGGAACATTTCATGAGACAACTTTTGTTATGATTTAGCACTATGTAAATACAATTTAACTGAACTGAAATTGAATTGTCCATATTTACATCTGGACCAGACTGAATGACCAACATTGCCATCCAGAAACCATGCAACTACTTGGCTTGAAAAGCATATTTTAGATACAAAAAAACTTAAACAAAAACAATAAACACCTGAAGGAAACACATATGAGACACAATCAAATCCAGCTAATACATCAGAGCAGTATATAATATTTAGTGAGAGCAGGATGTTTGAGTGCAGCTGTAGAAAATAGCCTCAGTGGTGCTGGCTGATCTCTCTCAGAGCTAATGTGTCAGGGTGACAAGCTCCGGACTTCCATCTTTAGATGGAGTGGCTCCCAGTGGAAGTTCAGGGCAACAGGCATCTGTCCGATCGATGGCTGCAGAGGGATATGAAGCATGGGTTCACCTCTGATGATAAATCTATCGCGGTGGGCGATATGAAGTATGCACACGCCACACCTGATGTATATGAGTGGGCAGGCTTGACGCCCAGTCCAAGAGATTGATTAATGGTGCTTTTGCCTCTGAGTGTGTGTGTGTGATGTGGACTGATACATGCACATAAACACAGCCTTGTCATTTTGACTGAGAGCTTCAGTTGGGCTGAAATCATGTCTCTCCTAAATTGAAAACATCCTTAACTCAGGGGACCCCTCCGTCCTCCTCCTCCTCTTCTTCTCTCTCTTTGTTGCAGGAGAGCAGCAGTATCTCCAGACGCCACAACGCCCACTGGGAGCTATTGTCTGGACAGGGATTTCATTTTCTTCTGTGGACATGCTATGAGCCTCCTGTTGACTCTGCCCACATGTACACTCTCACTTATAAAGGCTTTATTTCTAAATCCCCCTCGCACTGCAGGGCCTCTAATGTGAGTGTACATTATCAAATGGACAAAAGGTCCAGACCTTATTTACAAGGCAACATCATGTTGTCACCTATGGAAATCTGCTCTTAGGCCCTTGACATCTAATCACTGACCGAATCAGCTTCAGCCACTGGCCCCATTCACAAATAATTTAACTTTTTCATTAAATTTGAAGTATAGTCCCTTAAGATGAATCATCTTGTTTTCAATGGAGTCCGTCTCATTAAAAACAAGACTAAACATTACAACAACACTGTATAAGACGTACAGGAGTAAGACAAGATATTACAACAGGACAACATTACAAGACAATAACATCCACTCAATACACTCAACCAAAAAGCATTTTGCTTTTGATGAGATCCTTATGGGCTACCTTCTCACCTTGCTGCAGGGATGTTTACTTTAGGGAGTGTTAGTACACTGTGACATCACTGTTGGGTGTGGTCAAAGGTGCAAAAGAGCATGCAAATATTGTGGTTATAATTAGATTAAATGAATAGGAGAACATTAACTGCAGTCTGTGCAGGGATGTAAACTCCATGCACCACCCCAAGTGCGTACTTGTCTCGCTTCATAAAGGACAGACTACTTCCTGCATTTGGCAATGAATGTCAGCAGTTGACACAAATCATTAGGTACAGAAATGTCCAATGTGGAAGTGATTCCAACCAGGCTGGATGAGCACAGCTTATACACCATCAGTGTATTGTTCTACTGTAGCAAGACTCCAGCTCATAGTAAAACACAGTCCAACTTGTGCACGAACTTTCACAGCTAAAAAACAAACACTGTGAAATAACTTTCTAATTACGTTGTCAGTGCTGTCAGCTGAGTATTGGCTGAGTTCAAAATTAGAAGTTTTGTTCAGCTGAATTACATTATTTCCCTGTCAATGAGGAACAACAGTGCAATTGACCTAATTACTGACAGAACGTGCTAGAGTAACGTTAGAGAGGGTCATGGCTTAAACAAGTCCAGCTTCTATCACAACTATTTCCCCGTCAAAAATTCACACATCCAGTGTTTCACATCTCCATAGAGCTGACTGATAAGAGCTGCTTCCACGGGCCCATCCCCATGACTGTATCTGACTGTTGTTTTAATTTGATTACATCAGTAATAACACCTATTGATGAGCTCTCACACCATCTATGATCATTATTATCACCCAGCTATTTCATTTTCTTATGACCATCCAACTTTTGTTAAACATTGCAACCCCTCTTGTCATGGGCCATACACATCACATGTAAATCTGTGTTTCCAGTAACTTTCTATTGCTTCTCTGTAAA
Source organism: Nibea coibor (assembly GCA_023373845.1). Lineage (NCBI taxonomy): Eukaryota > Metazoa > Chordata > Actinopteri > Sciaenidae > Nibea > Nibea coibor. The sequence continues at coordinate 25,684,677 of CM041739.1, forward strand.
AGGCACCAAGAAGTAACCTACCTTAACTTTGTGCCATTTGACCAATTTGCATCAGCCTTTATTATGCCTGACCATTCTACATGGCAAATGGTCCTTACAGAGTCTGCTGTTTCGTTTGGGTCAGTGTCATATTAAAAAACAAATGATGGCCCCACTAAGTGCAAACCAGATGGGAACTTTGAATTGCCAACATGGTCACCATGAAAGCACCTTCACACATCACACCTCCTCCATGCTTCACAGTGGGAACCACACATGCAGATAGCATCTGTTTACCTTCTCTGTCTCCTAGTGAATGGAATCAAAAATCTCAAATTTGTCATCAGAGCAAAGTCCAGATTTCCATGGGTCTAATGTCCATTCCTGTGTTTTAATTGTTTCCCTCAGTCATGGTTTATTTGCAGCATTTTGACCATGACCAAGGAGACGCGATTTACATAGTCTCATCTGAACAGTTCTGAGGTGCCATTACATTTAGTCATTTTGCTGAAGATTTTATCCAAAGTGACTTACAGAGAAGGGAACAATGAAGGTACAGTGTGATAAGAAATTGTTAGTGCAGCGACAATTATTAAAGGGGTAGATTTATCATGTCCAGTTGTTGTTAGTGTTGGAAAGGAAGTCCTCTCTGAACAGCTAGAGGTATTCAGGAGTTTTATAAAGGTAAAGAGGGATGCCCCTGATCTGGTAAGAAGTGGTAGGACGTTCCACCAACGGGGAATAACAGATGGAAAGAGTCTGGATTGTCGTGAGTGTATGGATGGCAGAGCCAGGCATCGTTCAATATGGGAGTGAGGTAACATATGTCTGTATAAGGGAATTCAGGTAGGTAGGTACAGTACTGGAGACAACTTTATAGTCAGCATTATCAATTTGAATATAATGTGGGCTGCAACAGGTAGCCAGTGGAGCTCGTTGTAAACCAGGCAACTTGGTCCTGGATCATCTGAAGGGGTTTCACTGGGCAGGGTGGGAGGCCATTACACTAATCTAGTGTTAAGATGACCACAGCTTGTCTCGGGAGTTGAGTAGCATGTTGAGTTAGGTATGGTCTGATTTTTCTGATATTGTAAATTGCAAAGTGGCATAACCAGGCAACTGAGGCAACATGATTGGAGAAGGTTAGTTGGTCACTGTGATAGTTGGCTGTATCAAGGATGGACAGGAGGGGGAGGAGCCTGGTTGAGGACTGTGTGAGGTGGTGCAGGTCCAACCATCTGCAGCTGAACACCCCCGAGACGAAGGAGATGGTGGTGGACTTTAAAAGGAAGAAACCACATCTCCAACTTGTGTCCATCAAAGGGGCCGATATGGAGGTGGTCAGAACTTATCTGGGGCTGCAGCTGAATGACAGGTTGGACTGGACAGCAAACATGGACTCTGTCCACAGGAAAGGACATATTTTGAGGTAGACATAGGGAGTCAGTTTTGATGTTGATGTCATGGTGTATAGTATGCTTGGCTGAGAGGACATCAGGATAGGGGTAGAGGATATCTGTAGGTGGTGTGCCTATCTGGAGGTGGTGTACCTCCATCCATGTGGAGATATCTGAGAGGTCTGAGACCCATGCAAAGAGGGGCCTCAGGAGGAAATGACAAATAAAGCTGTCATCTGCATAGCAGTGATAGGAAAAGCCATGTAAGTGGATAATCTGACCCAAGGAGGTGGTGTAGCAGCAAATAGAAGGGGCCCCAGCACCAAGCCCTGTGGCATCCCATGGTGAGGTGATGAGAGGTGGACAAATGTCCAAGCCAGGACACACTGAACGACCAGCGACGCAGCGATCCCCATGTTTTGTTTGTCAAGCTGGATAAGTACAGAGGACTGTGCTGCTGCTCTGTTCAAGGCTTCAACAGAGCAGTTTTGGTCAAGTGACCACTCTTGATTGTTCCAGATTGATTTGGATTTGATTTGGATCACCAGTAGAAGACCGATACTGACTCACAGCTCTTATTGTTCACTTGCCCTCAGTTGTTCACAAATGCAGTTGAATTCTGAATGAATTCAGAAGGATTCAGATTCAGACCGCCCCAGTGTAATGCTTACACTTTCTGTCCCATTAATTGGTGATTTCTGAGGTTGGTAACTATAATGAACTTACCCTTCCCTGTGGTGTTTCTAATGAGAGCCAGTTTCATTATAGAATGTTTTCAAGTGCAGCACAAAAAAAAAAAAAAAAAAGTGTGTACCTCATCAGACAATTTGTTTATTTTATTTAATACAAGGGGCCTACAATTTGACCAAAGTAATAAAAATGAAATATAATGATTTTCTTAACATTACATTTAAATTGAAATGTAATATTAAATCATAATGTTTGCAGTCTTCAAAAAATGTCGTAAAATTATATATGTACTTGTGTTCCAGACAGAACAGCAGGGACCACCCAGAAAAAAAAAAAAATGTGGTTACCACACACACCATGACCACAGGCCCAGAAGGCTTAGCCCAGAAAATGGCAGTAGAGTAGGTCCCAAAGGCTGCACCATCAGTGTATGAATGTGCGTGTCAAGTTGAGTGTGATATGAATGATCACAAGACTAGAAAGTCCATTCACCATTGAGCCCCATAGTGGTGGAGATGTGATGATTCACCTGCTACACCTCATCACCGCTGATGTAGATGGAGATGTATATCCGCTTCTTTTTTCTTTTTCTTTTTTTCTAAAATCAATAACCAGCTTTTTGTTTATGTTGAGCAGTAGGTTGTTCTTTGACTGCATGATTGGTGATTTTTTTTCCTATTAGATATAAATTCTCATTCCTGTTTGAAATCCAAACTTTACACCAGAATTCTTTCCATGTTGCCAATTACAGTCTTGGTGTGTGAACATAAGGGGGTGACGACATGGTGCTGGGGGGCTCTGGTGTTGAGTTCTAGTCTGGAGGAGGTGTGACCACCGACTGCCTGACGTCTGTTTGTGAGGAAATCCAATTGAAACTGAAAGTGAACAGTGGCTCAGTGAAAACAAAAGGGTTGGCAAGCATGTAGTGCGTATTCAAGCTGTCGGGCTGTATCTGTGACTCATATCTTTTATGAATCAATGTTAATGTCAATGTCATTTAAAATAATGAAACCAATATTACATTAGTGGCACATTAGGGTTAGGGTTGAAAAAATATGAAGAGCTTGCATCAACAAAGAGAACTTCCTCCACCAGCAAGCAGACCACAGTGAATGCCAGGACTGTAGTAAGAGGTTCATTGACAAAGCTGTCATGTGGTAAAGGGCTCCAGCCATTCTTTGTTGAACAAGAACCATTTAGAGATTTTGTTAAGGAACTGCTGCCTAATGCAAAAATTATGTGATGGCTGACCCTTCACTCCGTGATTGATGATGCCCCCAAGGAAATAAAGAAGGTGACTGAGGCTATGAGGGGAGTTATACATATCACCACCACAAATTCCTGCATTCTGACAGCAGAGCTTTATTGGTGTCACTGCCCATTGGATTGACCCTGACATTCTCAGCAGCCCTAGCCTGTAAAGAGAGGTGTGCGCACATTTGATGCACTGACAATTGTCCTGAATGACTCTGTTTGGCTCCGTGTGGGATACGACTGTTCTATTTTTGATGGACGCCACAAGCAGCCTGCATCAGTTTACACAGAGCACCTTACAGAAACCTGTATACCTCTGTGTACCTCTATAGATAATCCAGTCGATTTACAAAATAAAATACCCCATGCAAACTGATGGTTGTTAAAACAGACAAAAGTGAAACAAATTAACTACATATCATATTTACACATTTAGAAGCATATTTGTAAGCATATAAATCTGAGCAAGTAAGCAAAGTCTGGTGGGCTGAACACTCCGCTTCTGAAACGTTCCCAGTGGGGCTTGAAGTCGCGCGGAGGACGGACGTCAAGCCGCAACGTGATGGAGATGTGCCCACTAGCAAGACAGACAGAAACAGCTAGTAAGAGACCATCTCCACTGCCCTCGACTCTACACCTTGAAAATAACTATGCTTACAACAGAATGTTACTGACAAATTTAGCACTCCAGGCTTGAGTAACACTCTGAAACTGGATATTGGACTTCCTCACAAACAGACGTCGGACAGTTGGTGGTCACACCTCCTCCAGACTGGAGCTCAACAAGGGAGCTCCCCAGGACTGTGTCCTTGGCCCACTTATCTTTACACTGTACATCATAACTATACATTTACTAACACGGAGAAAACTCTGGATTTCAAACAGGAATGAGAATTCATATTGGGAAGAAATCAACATTCTTGCAGAGTGGTACACAGAGAACAACCTGAGAGAACAGCCTCAATATCAATAAAAACAAGGAGCTTATTATTGTTCATTTAGAAAAAGAAAGGAGGCAAAGACACACCCCTACATCATTTTTACACTGCAGCTCTTTCTATAGCTAAAGTTATTTTCTGGCTCCAAGCTGAGCCATAGAGCAGGAATATTGCTTGATTTTGGTCTGAGATGCTGGTGCTCTAGTTTGAGATCTAGTAGTATTGCATTAACCTTTCACTTCTACCAAATTCATTTTTGATAAGGTACAGTACCTGTTCTTTCACTCATGGCTATCAGGTGCTTCATCCACCACTGCAGCTGTGGTGCTAGTTTTGAAGTTTTCTTTACTTCCTCTCAGTATATAGGGTGTGTAACATCAGCCTTCTGGGGAAGCCATTAGCGCATAGACAGGGCTGATGCTACTCTTACAGACAAATGATTGCTGGCCTACTGTAACTAACTCACACAGAACAAACAGTCCAGCTGCCAGTGTCTTTGCTTGTCCAGTTAACTAATGCACGTGCATGTCAGGACTTGTTGGTGTGTCTTCAAGGAAAGGTCATGTGAAAAGTTCACTAAATGAACTGTACATGCTGATAAAAAAAAACAAAAAAAAACATCCTAATCATCTTTCAACTTCCTTCCTGCAGACGTGATGATTACGCTTAGCTCTCCTGCTCTGCATGACACACAAGATATTGGAAAAAAGTTCTGCCTTGATTTACAGTCTTTTCAAAAGCCTGGCATATCTCCATGATAAATCCACTGAGAGTATGAGTGAGAGGGTGCTGTGCTTTTACTCCAGGCTACAATGAAAACAGACCTCACAATACATCAATAACCGCACTGACGAAGCCCAATATTTCAAAGAAATTACAGTGACGTCTTAATATTCCAGGAATATGTCAGAATGAGAGGAGTTGGAGAAAGTGAGTTATTTATTTTTAATTGATTTATTTGACTTCACATTCTTTATCCACTTGCTCTGTTTTTCTCTCCACTGAACCGTGCCTTCATCTTTACCTCATGGGTCAAAGTGTTTATGGCTGTCCGATAACATTGGATAAAAACAGATCTAAAGTCATGATTACCTGCTTTGATGGTCTGGAAAATGGGTGGGGGGGTTGACAATGTGAGAATAAAAGATGTTTATCTTATAGATAAACAGCTTGAAGAATAGAACCAGGTGAAGAAGTTGTTTCTCTGAATCATGTCAGTATCAATAGGTCTCATATACATAACAGTCACAGCTTTGAAGGTGCCAAGTTAAAAAATAAATAATTTGTTCCTCAGTCTGGTCGGCACTGTGCTGCACTGAGACTGAAGCAGAAGGTCACTGTTTTCTGTCTGATATTCCTCTAATATAGAAACCACTGCCAGGTGGTCAGGCCCAGGCCTCTAAGGATTGTGGGAAAGAGGAGGATAATAATGGGGGGACAGATAGTGCTGTTCCCTGTTGAAAAAAAAAAAAAAGAAAGTTGCTGACATTTGGAGATGGTCTCTGTTGCCTCCATTGAGAGTAAAAATGTGTTAATGTGTGTAAAACATGGATTCCCTTGGTTGTTCTGTGCGTCTGGTAGTTCTTTGGAATGTTTTACACAGATGTATTACAATACAGATTAAACAATACCATGGACAAGCAGTATGATATGAGCAAGTTCTACAAGGAGTATTTACCAATGACAGAAAGAATGGACTTGAGCCTGGGTGACGTCACTTGTTGGTTACTGAGTGCCATTTAGTGGTTAAAAATATGGCGCTGATCACCGCCATGTTGGGCATACTGCCTCCTCCACCTCCCGGGTTTAATTTAAATATCAACCGACGTGAATCATCTGCAGTCTTGGGGCAGGCCGAATGACACCTTGGTGCTCCAAAAAGCCATATGTAATGGCACCTACTTGAAAATCAAAACAGCCACACTCTTAATTCTGCATAACTTTAAGCCTTCATATGAGTTGAACAGGTGAGTTGTATATAAATTCTCCCTCAGTACAGTTGTCATGAACAGGGAAATTAGCTATAGAGACCAAAACTGTTTTTTTGTACCAGGCTGGATTAAGGAGACTCGAGGGTACACCTGCACAAATGTCACCTGTCACCTGAGATGATGGTAGCCAGTTATAATATTTTACTGTATTTCTTAAGTCCATAGTCTAAACAACTACACGACTGAAATTGTGTTTCTAAAATGAAACTGAAGAAAGAGCTCTACTGCTGATGAATAAAATGTTAAAAACCCACCTGACATATCGGTCTCAATTTAAGGTGGACACGTGAACATCCAGACAAGAGTGCACATGCTTGTCTCTCTATGAGGGCGTGCAAGCAGGAACAAAGTCGATGTAAATAGGAGCGATGGCAATGATAAATTCTTGTCATAATCTGAGCTTACCTTGGGGTCGTCTTTCTTCTTCCTCCAGATAGGAAAACTCTGTGGAGTTCCTTATCACACAACCAGAGATAACAGGGCCCCAGTACAAAGCAATGATCCCGTCTGTTTGCTGACAAGCGAAGCAGCTTCAATCCCTGCTGAGGAATCCCACCTTGTTCTGGGACAGAAGACAGACTATAGAGACAATATAAAGAGTATAGAGAGCTCATTTACATGAAGAACTTGACAGACAGACAGAGAAACCGAAGAGAGAACGACAAACACACCCAAGCTTGAGTCAAAGAAGGAGCAGGGATTCACTGCATCTACTGTACCTGCACCTCCTTCTCATCCCTGTACTCCTCCATCTCCACCACACTCTCCCATGAGTTCATGGTTAATACTATTTGTCTAATAATAAAGTAACAGTAACAGTTCTCAGCAAGCAGCAGGGTTGGTTGAGGAAGCTGTCACATTAACCTTGTCACTACATCTGTGCGTTTGCTTGTTTTGGCTTTGATTCCGGTACATGAATGACAGTATACATCACACAATCATGAGGTTATTTTTGCAAAAAGGAGATTTCAGGACAAAATCTTGTTTTTGAGTCCTCAATTGCCCAATAACTGACATGTCAGTTCTGCAACCAGTTATCTTCATAACAAATGGACTTAGCACTTATTCTTCTACAAAGGTATATAACAGAACTATCTGCCTACCTGTGTCTGTCTTGGATACTGCATAACATCTCACAGACTCCTTTTCTTAGCACAGATATATAGTTGCGTTTTAGCTAGGAGCTGATGTAAAGACCTACCAGAAAGTCAGAGGTGCCAGTGAACTGTCTAAAACTTTGGTGTCACTGCTGGCTACACTTAATTGCTCCCATGAGCTGTGTGTCACTGCCATTGCATTTTTATTTCCCCATGGAGACAGGGTGACCATGTGTGAACATAGCATCTCTAGCCTAAATGATAAATGGACTGTACTTATATAGCACCTTACTACTACTACCTTACTCAAAGTGCAAAGTGCTACTTGCTATGTCTTGTCCCCAGGTGGTGAGAAATTTAGAGGTTATCATTGATGACCAACAAACCTTCTCCAGTCATGTTGCCTCAGTTGCCCAGTCATGCTGCTTTGCACTTTACAGCATCAGAAAAATCAGACCTTACTTAACGCAACACACCACTCAACTCCTGACACAAGCTGTGGTCATATCATGACTAGACTACTGTAACATCCTCCTGACAGGCCTCCCAGCCTGCACAGTGAAACCTCTTCAGATGATCCAGAATGTGATGGCTCGCGTGGTCTACAACCAACCCAAAAGGTCACATGTCACCCTGCTGCTCATTGAGCTCCACTGGCTACCTGTTGCAGCCTAGATTAAATTCAAACTGCACCCACCTACCTGAATGCCCTTGTACAGACATATGTTACCTCACGACTGTTGCATTCCTCCAATGAGCGACGCCTGGCTCTGCCACCTGTTCGCTAGGCAATCCAGACTCTTTTTCTCTGTTGTTCCCCGTTGGTGGAACGTCCTACCAGTTCCTACCAGATCAGGGGCGTCCCTCTCTACCTTTAAAAATCTCCTGAAGACCTCCAGCTCTTCAGAGAGGACCTCCTCTCCAACACTACTAACAACTGGACATGATAAATCTACCCCTTTAAGAACTGTCACAGCACTTACTGCTGCACTTTTTTTATCGCATTGTACCTTTTGTTCCCTTCTCTGGATAAAAGTGTCTTCTAAATGACTAAATGTAAATGTAATATTCACCCATTCACACACATTCATACAATGATTTCATCGGCTGCCATACAAGGTGCCAACTGCTCATCAGTTTGAGGAGTTAACCATTCATACACATTCACACACCGATGAAGGAGCAATTTGGGGTTCAGTATCTTGCCCAGTCTTGTACTCGTCACTTAGATACTCAGACATCTTGTTCATTTATTTACACAGTTTTCTGTGTTAATGTGCTCCTATTTATAGCTTAATATATGTAAATAGTATCTGGTACTTTTTTGGATCACCTCAGAGGAATAAAAACACTACAGACTATTGCTTGGTCACTAGAATCATCACTTGTCTCATCATCTCATCATCTGCTGATGTTACCTGCAGTTTCACTACATGTCACTATAACAATCAGCTAAGAATCCTGCCTACATTGAGGGGGTACTGTCTCCATTTAGAAACAAAAGAAAGTACTGAGAAAGTACCAGAAGTGAGATGAGTCAGTGGGACATATCAGACGTATCATGCAGTGAATATAAGACTGACGATGACACCATATGCTTTGTGCATGTTTACCTCCTGTGAGGTTGATCTCTTATAAGCCCGAGAGTTAATGAATATCTGTGAGTGTGCGTGCCAGGGAGCGGCACTGAGAGAGGTGTGAAACACGAGCATGTATGCTGCCATATGGCATAAATTCAGGTATGTCACGCACATCTCTGTGTATCTCTGTGTATTAGACTACATACACCTGTGTTTCATTATGTGTGTGTGTGTGTGTGTGGCACAGTGGTCAGGCCATCTGCGTCTCTAGCACTTCAAAGGTGCCTTCGCCTCAGAAGTATCTCGCAGACAAATGAATTATTGAGTCGATTTGAAGACGTTTGCCGTTGAGCATTTTGTTCTGTTGTGGAACAGCCTGCCTTTCAGGAAGTGGAGAATGAGTTGTTCCCTTTAGATCAAGGTTGTCGCCTCCTCTGTTTCCTCTACGCCGACACACACACAGACACGCAGTACGTCCGTTGCCTCCTCTCTTAAACTCTGCTTTAGTTGTATTATTTGAAACCTCACTTCTGTCTGTTTTAAGTCAGCTCTGCCTCTCTCTGTTCCTCTGATCTTTGTAGAATTTCTTTTTTTTTCATGTCTAAGGGCACTGAGCGTCTATACAGAAGATTCAATGTGAAACTTTAAAAAGAGAGAAAGAGAAAAGAAAATGAACACATCTCCACTCTCACTCGTGAGGGAAAAAAGGATTTGGGGTTTTATTAAATGTGTGGGTGGAGTGGAGATTGAGGAAGTACTGGTTTTAAAAGATGGTCTGATTGCACAATTTCTCTCTGTGAACTTTAGCTCCTCGTGTGTTCTATCATGTGTTGCTGTCTTCTAAAGGGAGCAGAAACTACACTCATGCTTTAAAAACCAAGATAATACATAGAAGAGACTAAGATCAAGTTTAGCCAACCATTACTATTTGTTTATTTCACAGTAACAACTTGCGTCAGCATGGTCTATAGAAATCATCGAAACTGTAACTGTGTGATAAAACGTTGGATGAACCAAGAGGCAACCTCCATGTCTGTGAAGTAAAGCCATGGATAATTGCCAAAAACTGTTTTTCAAACATCCAGTTGAGGCCGACCACAAAAAAAAAAAAAAAAAAAAAACTCTTTCACGAAATGTCTTCATTTACAGCCACTCAACAATTCCCATAATTCCCTTAAACGTGAGGGGTACCCCTTTTCAAATGAAAAAAAAGTTCTTGATGACTCATCTTCTGAGGGCTGCTACAGTCATCTATGGCTGGGTCTCACTGATTACTGTACAAAAGCACAAAATTAATCTAATTAAACATGTCTTAACAATATGAATATATAAACACAATATGTTCTAAAATGAAAAGAGCTGAGCAGTTTGTACAGAAATATACAATGTACACACGAGGTAACGTCCAAATGCAGGCTGTTTAAAATGTGCAAGATATTAACTGAAACAAGGTAGTCCAATAAAACTCCAATAAAAAGGTGTGCATTAATGTAATGCTTTGTCTTTGTATCTGTGTAAGTGGATGGGTCAGTGTCAGAGGGGGCACCGGGCCTTGTTGATAAGGCTAGCAGCAGAAGAGAAGAAGCGGTTCTTGTGGCGTGAGGTTCTGGTCCTGATGGACCACAGCCTCCTGTCAGAGGGGACTATCTCAAAGAGTTTGGCTCTGGCGTGGGCGGGATCAGCCACAATCTTTTCTGCATGCTTCAGAGTCCTGGAGACAAAGGCGCACAGGTCCTGAAAAGACAGCAGATTGCAGCCAATCAACCTTCTCTGCAGACCAAATGGTGCCCTTTGTCTTTCAAAGCGACAATGAAACTCATTCAGGTTGTCGGCTAGCCGCTGGTCGTTGATGGAGTGGGGGTCTTTACGATCTGCCCTTCCCTTCCAGATAGATTCAGAGTTGCTAGCTGAGAACTTGTGTCGGAGCTTCTATTACAAATGTTTAACCTCCTGAACATTTCTTCCCTTGGCCAACATGTCTGACTGAGTTTGGCTGTGAACCAGGGTTTGTCATTGTTGTAACTCACCATGGTGTGTGATGGAACACAACAGTCCTCACAGAAGCTTATGTATGATGTCACAGCCTCTGTGCACTCATCCAGACTATTGCTAGCAGTCCTGAACACATCCCATACAGTAGACTCCAAATATGCCTGAAGATAGATAGTGCATATGTACAGTTTATGATTAATCATTCCAGATCAGGAGAACAGTGATCAAGGACGGGCTGGATCAATGTCACGTCATTGGATCAACCACTGTCACAGATTTCTCTACCTTTTGTCCTGCTGGAAAGTTCTGAGTCTCTGTTCACTCTGTACAGCTGGAAGCCAGCCAGCTGCAGCATAGAGTCCGGTATGGAGCCGCACAGCCACGTCTCTGTGAAGCACAAAACAACGGATCAACAAAAGTCTTTGTCTTTCATCAACAGCAGCTGTAATCTCTCTAGTTTGTTGGGCAGTGAACACACATTGGAGAAGAACATACCCGGTAAGGGGTGTGCGCTGGCAAAGGCGCATGAGTGCACCATTTCCCTCTCCAGTGGGGTTTCACTGCAAGGGCAAAGGTGAGCGAACCTTTGACCAGAATGTCCTCAGGTGTTGTTCTGCTGATGTTTAGGAGATCTTCAGTGGTGAAAGAGCTCCAGGTACCATGGCAAAAGACAGAAATAAAACATTAAAAAAACAATACACTAGGGCAATTATCCGCTGCTTCTTGGCTGATACCCTTCAGCTTCTCAGCTGTGATTTATAGTTTTCCTGATGGATAGATAGCTTTAGCTTAACTACTTGCTAAAGTAGCAAACTGCAAACTGCTACCTTTATTATTTTAATTACCTGCTGCTAACTGGGACACTGAACACACTTGCTGTAACATCTTAATCTTAAATTTCAGGGCTTCTCATTTGTTCTTGTGAGTCGCCAGCTGACACCTTCTCAATCAGAGCTCTTTGGATTAAACGGGCATGTAATGCAAGTCAGAATCACACTCACCAGTCTGTACTCACCTGTCACAAGCCCTGTGAGAGTCAACAGTTAGCTGTTGACTCTCAAAGTCAGCAGATGGGCAGAAATAAGCACTAACTGCTGACAAATCCACCTGTTGGCCATTGGAAGCTTGTTTGAATAATCAATGGGGGCTTTTGACTTGAATGTTTTTTTAGACAATAATATATACAGTGTTTAACAGATGTAAACTTTCTACTGGTGAGGAGCTGTTTTATTTTTTTTTCATGACCTGCTCCTTTGTAGTGTATTGCATTAGAGTGAGTCATAGTGATGTAACTAACTACAAACTTCAGGTTTCGTATCAAGCGCCCTCCACCCACCTGCATCATGCAAAATGCACTTGTGTGTTATGTATTCTTCTTTCTAGGCCCAAATCTCCTTAATCAAACAAAGTTGCTCTGGACTAACGTAAGACTGATGGCAACGTGCAGATGCGGATGGAGGACACATGCATACCTCTGAGCTTTGGAGCCCTGTTGTGCACAGATCAGTCATGTGGAGTCCCCTCACCACATGGGGACCACTGCCATGGAGACCACTTTCAGGTTATTTGGCCAGGCTCATCTGCACACCTGTATGGTATGGGCTCAGATGGTAAAGAATACGTGATCATGCATTATAGATAGGTGCGTGACAACTTTTCTTTGTTAAATGTTGGGTGATGCATTTGTCTTCCTTGCAATCCTGCACCTCTCTATGCAACAATGGAACATGCAAGAAAGAAGTATTATTATTATTATTATTATTATTATTATTATTAAATAAAATACAATAAATACGTAAAAATGCACTCCTGGTACATACAGGTTACCCAAACACCTGGCTAAACAGGTATGTCCTTTAAAATAATTGACGGACCATCAGGGTGGAGACTGAAAAAGCTTTGATCACCATGGGTCATAGGTCAGGTTTGTGGGACAGAAAATAATCTTAGCATATTTGACCTTAGAGTGTGGTTATGAGTATGGATGAAGTAGTTCAGGCAAAGGCTGTATGCAGAGAAACTCTTTGAGTAAGTGTGAGAATTTTAAAATGGATCGTACATGCAACAGAGAGCCAGTGAAGAGATCTAATTATGGGGTAATGTGAGACCGTCTATTTCACCTTGTGATGAGTTGTGCTGCAACATTCTGGATGTAGATGATCAAGAGCATACTGGGTGATGAGAAGACATATTAAGCATATTACGCATATTAAGTGAGGTTGGAGTGAGCAGCAGAGGAAAGGGGTCCAATACTTGATCATGATCAAGCTTTTCTGGAACAGCCAGAACCTCCATCTTATCAGCATTGAGCTCTAAGAAATGTTCTTAGAGCTCAATGCTGACAGCTTAAATTTTAGTTTAGCAGTATAGAGCCTCACTGGGTTTTAATGAGTGACTGAACTGTGATCTGCACTTTTGTAGATCATTAGAATGCACATGGGTTATATTTTTGGCTTTCCCAAAAACATTAGACATTTGGGGCCTGCTGATTATTATTATCATTTATTATAAGAAACGGGATTATTGACATTCAGTGAATATGCAAAACAAAAAACAAGTACTGTGAAAGTTAAGAATTATGACTATACAATAATCATTTACCAAAAATATATTTAAAAAATATATTGGCAGACTAAATGAGGGTGGAGTCACCTGCAAACTTGATGGATTGATGCCTGGAGGTACAGCTGTTGAGATACTTTTCATCCATTTGTCTTTCAAGCCATCAGTGGAACTCATTCTGGTCATTGAGATCAATGAAATCGGTCAGTCATATGAGAGGAAGATAGGCGATTGTTGCATTTCATTCCAGGGTCATCATATACCAACATAAATGGGAAACAAACAAATTGAGCCACTCAACACAACAGGTGGTGTTCATGCTGGGAATCAGACTCAACAATTAATTATGTTGGAGCCCCTGACTCAAAGCATCTGTATTTGATGACCTGGGAAAAATAAAACGCCACCTGTTATGTTGTATGGCTCACTTTGTTTCCCATTTACATCAGTGTTTGGCAACCTGGGACGGAGAATCAGCAACCAGCTAGCTTTCTTTAATATGACTGCCCCTACCTTTAGGGCAGGTACTGGACCAAGAAACACAATTAAAGCATGACGGAAGGATCCGCACACTGACCTCCCTTATGTACAATTTATTTGCAGATTCACAAGTGATGTTTTGAGAAGAAGATCTTAGAACACTTGAATGTGCTAATAAATTGCACATCAGGGAGCTCCAGTGTGCGGACCCTTCTTCATGTTTTGACAACTGCCCTGGGGCTGCAGACCTCCAGGGGCCTCAAAAGCTCAAGCTTCACTCCATATCAGTGGGTTGTAATTTTAGTAATTGCTAATTTGTGCAGACATTTGCACTATTACAAAATAATAAGGCAGATTCTATAATAATATTATGATACCTCCCTCATGTAGAAAGGTGTACACTTCTGAGAGAAAATATTATGAACTAATATTTCAGCACAAACTATGTTTTGATTCAATACTATTGAGTAACATTTTATTTTAACTTAACTTACTTATTGGAAATGACAATCCCAACATTGGTATCACTTTTCCTTCTTCTCCAAATTGCAACACTGAGGAGCATCAGCAACAACATTTAACTGCCAAAATATAAATCTAAAACATATGTACAACTTACAATGAACTGTGAATACTACAACTATAGCAGCTTCCTCAGACACCATTTTCACAATGCCAGTGGTCCCTGCCATTCTGCTACGTAGACGAAATGGCAACCAGTGAGGGCGAGTGTCCAGCGTTCGGGCAATTTAGAAACTTTCCATGGTAATTTATGGGAATAAACAGGAATATACCAGGATTTTTTTAAAATCATGAATGTTGGCCCTTAACAGGGAACTTAAATATAGTTTGTGAAAATATATTTTAGCATAATCTTGAGTAAAACAACCAGATTTCAAGCAGGTATACTTGAATATCTATTATTCCTCAATCACATGCACATAGCACACTGCTTACTACAGGGCTATTGAGGCCACGCCCCCTACATGCACAGGTGATTTCTGTACCTGGAACACACTTTAGAGCCCAGAGCACACAGAGACTATTGAAGCCACACATATGAGCTTGTGGACAACATGATATTGTTCAATAAAATAATTCAAACTTGATAAAGTTTAGTCTACTTTAGTCTACTTTCAAATAAATCTGTTGACACGCCATGTTTATTAACAAACAAAAGAATTAACTGACAAAATGTTTATATTTGCGTTTGGATATGATACAGTTCATTTAAATTACCCCAAATAAATTCAATGATTCCATTGAATTTTAGTCTACTTTAGTCTACTTTCAATAATTCCATTGAATTTCTGATTTGGAATACTTCCAAAATTCCAAAGTTTAACTTCCAATGGAGATTTTCTGGAAAATACTTTCCAACCCTTTGCAACATAACTCACAATGCACTACATAAATGGCAGTGTGAACACACACACTAAAAAAAGGAAGTGTGGAAGCATGTGAATTGAGACAACAGCTAATAAATTGACCATGTGGTCAGATTATTTTTTTCAAGAACAATGATGAACTTGGATCCTCAACTAAGACCAATAACACAGTATGAGGCCATTGATAGCACACAGAAACAATGATAGCTTTATTTAAGTAGGTGATATAGGTTGATATGGTATAAATATTAAACAGTGTTGCAGGTCTCAGCACTCATGTTCATACTCATGGCAGTATTAGCTGTGAACAGGTGCTCTGCTGTCACTACAGGAGAGCAGAGTGTGGTGACATGAGGCAGGGAGTGCTGTGGTTCAGGTAGTACAGTTCATAAACACAGTGTACTGTAGCAGCACAGATGTTTAATGAGCACTAATGGCCATTTTAATGCCCCTCCATTTCCCTTTCCCTTAGTGATAATGGTTTGGGTGAACCATCACAGACAATACATCCACAGATGTGGAGACACACACACAAGCGAGCTATGACACAACCTCACACACACACGTGCTCATACACAGGGGCTGAAGCCCATTAGAGAGGCTGACAGGCTGAGTTATGGGGGCTTCACTCACTCATCTGATGTGACAGTGCTGCTTGGTTATGAGTGTTTAGGGAGAATTTAGTGGCATTTCCCCATTCCATCATGCAGCCACCAGCAGGCTGAGCATCAGAATTCAAAGAAGCACTCCTCGAATGTATACATGTGTGTATTATTGTGAATGGTGTTTCTAATGTGTGTGTGGGAGTGGGTTTTGGGCTGGTTGTGTGGATAACCTGTTTTATTTAATGTAAATAAAGGGGATTCATAGAAACAGTTACCTTTATATATATATATATATATATATGTACAACATCTGTGAATACAAAAGATTCATTGTAAGGTAACAGAAACAGTCATTCAAAGAAATAACATTTAAATAATTCAAATGGTCAAATGACATATATTATATGAGTATGCTATATTGTACAAATAGAGCCTCCGAAACCTGACACACTGGACCTTTAAGGTGAATGTATTTATTAATGTATTTTTTTCGCTGATTAACAGGAAATCAAAGTGATTGAGTCAAACATTTTGTCATATTTCTTCTGCCTATATAGGCTGATTAAAGACACTGTGTACATCAGTGTTTTCTGGGCTTTGACAAATATCTGTCATTTCTTTCTTATCTCAAATCATCCTGTGGCTCTTTACATTTATCACTTACATCCATGCTGCATGTGATGAAAGATGACATTTCTGTAAAATGGACTGATGGAATGGTAAATGGTAAGAAATGGTGCATGTAGCATACATATGGTGGGAGTGTTAAAGAGACTAAATCATGTGCACAGTCTGTGACAGATGATAAAACGCATGATTTAAACATCTTCCAGTTGTGCCCATTTCATCATCTTTCTCGCTGTAGTAATGTTTGAAACAAAACGACCCTTGAGTCTCTTAAATTACAGCTTTCTTATTTCCATAATTATAGTGCAATTAGATTGGAATAACACATCAACTCTTTTAATTTTTTATTTTTGTTTTGTTTTGATGTCAAAACTGCTGACATGAGAAAAAAAAAAAAAAAAACATACTATCTTTATTAGTGATGATTTATGCTCCACAGGGTGCAACCAACTGGGACAATTTCTCATCCAGTTCCAGTCAAGGTCAGATGAAAGATGGAAGTTGTCTGATTCTGTATTGATCTTCATTGGAAAACTGTCTATTTTCTTCTAACTGCACACCAGCTCTGTATGCGGGTCACAGGTCAGAGGCAGCCTTAGTAACACAGCAAAGGTACAGAGGATCATTTCACCCAGAAAGAAAATGTAACTGAGAGCCGATTCTGTAAGGACAGTTGCTGTCATTAGTCTTGAGACATACAGTACATATCACAGTTTTAATTTCAGCTTTCCCTGTCAAAAATAGAACAAGTATTCAACAAGGAGCTGAGTAGATTCTGGGATGCCAGAACCAGACCACGGCAGAGCTGATGGGGTTTAAAACGTTGACTAGAACAGCCAGCGTGGCACACGTGCCATGAGTTAAAGCTCTCAAATAAAAGATGGAAAGCTGAAACAAAACAAACAAAACTAAAAAGATCTAAACTTATGCTTGGACTATGATTGGTCAATGTGCCATGGTTTCACACAAATCATTACACACATGGTCCATGTTAGTGTCTATCATGGGACTGAGTGTGAAATGCTCATCTCTAAAAGTTATGAACATGGTTAAGGTCCGATTGATTCAGAAGACAAATGCAGCTTAGAAGAGCATTACACTCATGTTACGATGTTTGATTTGAAGAGATCTTACAATGAAGCCAATACTTAGTTTATTTATAGTAAGCGGAGTGTATTGAATGTGTATTAATAAGAATGCTGTAGTAGGATGAAGCCTTGACATTATATGTACAGTTCAGTCTGTCCATTACTGTTTATTCTCACTTGTTATTTTTCTCCATCAAGATTGGATACAGTAGGTTAATGAATCATCTTCCGCTATGCCTCCAAATATAATGCTCCTCAAGGACAACATAAACGCACATGTACAGAGAACATTTTTCAAGGAGAATCCACAGAGGAGACCCACTCATAGCTTTTTTTTTTCTGCTCTTTAAACAAACTGACTTTGATATTTCCATATTCACTGCCACTGCAAACAACCTCAAACAGCCTTGGGAGCATACACAAAAAGAAATGACAAAATTCCTGTGTTTTGCAGCTTGTGTGTGTGTGTGTGTATGTGTGTGCTACTGGGATAGGTGCCCCCTAACTCCTCTTAATGCCTGTATTCATTTTTCACTTCGATTAATGTGTGTATGTGTTTGTCATAGTGGCCTCTGTCGTCGCTTCTCAAATCAAAATGGATAAAAATAATCATTCAAAGACAGAAGGGTGTGTGTTAAAAATGTCACAAGAAAATGAAATGAAGAAAAAAAATCTTTAAAAACCTCAATTTTCTAAGGATAATAGATTGAGAATGAATTGCAAATTAAATGTAAAAGACATGTTCTCGTAAACCCGGATGCAGGACCAGAGTTCACCATCAAAAACTAAAACATCCTTTGTTACTCTGTGTGTCTTCAATTCCCCCAAGGGATGCTGTAAAGAAAGCTTGTTGTTTTTCAGGAAGCTGCTGGTAAATGTGTGCAATCACACACACACACACACACACACACACACACACACACACACACATTTACTGAAAAGGTTAGCTGTGACACGTTCCTTGGCATTTTCGAGGCAATAAAACCCCATCAAGCAAACACAGCCATGTGTGACCAACATAGCTGCTCAGCCGCTGCCCTACACGCTGCTGCCGAGCACCAACAGCTGAAGGCTTCCTGAAGCATTGTGGCTGAAACTCACGCCAACAGGGGGAAAAAAGGGACGGAAAGAGAGCCAAAAAAGTGAAAACAAAGTATTTGAAAGTATTTCATGTCTAATGAAAGCTGGACTTGGTGACTTCATTTGCCAGCGCCTCCAAATGACACCAAGAGATAACTATTTAAAAAAATAAACTGAGCTTGTTGACATCAGTGAACTACAGATGGCATGTGTACCAATCCAGACAGTCTGCCAAGAGTGGAGAGAGGCAAGCGATCAGACACTGCTGAAGTCACCTTCTTGTCAACAGAACACTCACTCACTGCTGATTAGGACCACTTTTAATCCGGACTTTAAGGAGTGTTCCTTTTTCAATGCAAGTTGGCTTGTGTGTTTGTAGTCTTGGCCATCATTTCTATGAGTTCTGATCACACTGTACCACAACAAACACAAGTACATCAGAAACTGACAGTGAGAGCAACATAGGTATGGACTTGAGTCATCTGACTTGGATGCAAGTCAGACGAGGAAAGCCAAGCTCCAATCATAGCTGATGTGGTGGCTAATGATTATGTTATAATGAAAAGTTGCAGAGGTGCAGGGCAGCGGTGGTGAAAAAAAAATCCAAGAAGTGGGCTTGATGTGGTGGATGAAGCAAATCAGCGATTGCAAAGCAGAGCCATGGTGTCAGTTACCACTTGGGAGACTGAACAGTCTAACTGAGTCCTGGTGGGTGAGCCGGTCTTTTATAATGGTCAGGTGATGAGATGATTGGTAGCAGGGGAGGGGAAACAACAGGAAACATACTGGAATAAAGAAGAAGTGCCTCAATCTCAACAGACTATTCCTCTAGCCATATAGCTATGGTCACAACTGTAGCTGCAGTTGTTAGGCTGGCTACCAGAGGATGGTGCTGGATGGAAAAATTAGGAGATCATTAAAGGTAGTGCAATTCAAATGAGAGAGATGAATATAATAACTTCTACCCAGTAACACAGTGCCAATTCTAAATTGTGTCTTGAAAAGCAAGAACAGCTTCTATAAAACCCACGCTCCTTATTTCAAGGGCACACCTAACAACACTGAAAATGAATGTTCTGAGCAGCATAATATGGTCCCACGTGTTAACATCATATCACCACAATGGCAATGCATTATTATTATCTTAATCAACAAAAGCTGAGGGAAGGTCTTCTGTGTCTATTGAGTGAAGTGTTTGAAGGGCTTGTGAGTCTAGGGGATCACCAGTGTCAGTAGGATCGTCTGGGGAACATGCATGTTTGTACAAAACCCATCCAGCTATTGATATTTTCTACAATTCTCCACCGAAGTGATGGATCAACTGACATCATGATTCAGCCTCTGGCCTCTAAAAACAGATAAATTAAATGGAGCATTACGCTTAACAACTCCATTGGTTAGTCAGTGTTTACATATATATATATGCATTAATTCATTTACAGGCTCGCTGACCAATGCATGCATTGCATGAACCCATGCAGACCATCACTCAGCAATCCCTGCCCATCTCAGGGACACTTTTGAAGTCAGACTTTGGTTTCCTACAGTTTGATGATGCTGACATGACTGGGAGTATTACTGAACATTAGTGATAAATGACAAACAGAGTGGTGATAAATGATACAAAGGTTTATTAAATCAAGGCTTTTTTTATTAAAAGGCCTCCATCAAAGTAAATCTGTATTAATCAAACCCTTCACATCTGTTTTCATACAAGTTACAATTTAAGGCCAAACGTGTCAGTTCAATTCTACTTTGAGCTCTTTTTATCAGTCAGGGTTTCTTTTAAAGTTTCCCTTCTCATATTATTCTCTCCTGTTATTTAGTGATATGTGGTCTGTCAGCTTAAAAGGTCGCTTCATCAAAAAGTAACATTGTTAAGAGAAGTGTTCACAGTGTGGATTATCCCAAATAACAAGGAGATTGTTTCCAGAAGAAGATGTTAGATTTTCTAAGCATCATTTTTCATTGCTGTGTTCTCTGAAAACAAGAATCCACTCACCTCTGTAGTATTTGGATGGAAGCACAGCTTTCAGAAACAGGTATGCCAAAACAATTGCATTAAAATGAATGCATGAATAGATACTATTACAGGGAGGGAGATTTTACCCTTTGAGATTTAAAAGAATCCAAACCTTTTTGACACAAAATGTACAAATGACGGATGAATGTACAGACACATAAACAAATGGACAGAGACCAAACCACCAGACAACAGTGCATACTTCTCAAAAGGGGGAGAGGCAGCAGACATTGATAAATGTTGTCTCTGACCAGACTATTGTTCAAGGATAAACACACTGGTACCTGCAGCCTTGAATCTCTGCAACTTCCTTCAGCCAAAGCTATTTAACATTCAAGGCTAAGTCACTAGCAGCAGAACCACATCTTAAATTTCATTACTTTCCTTAAAGCAGTTTATAGTGTGGACACACTGAACCGTAACAGTTATCTGGACTTTTAATTGAACTCTAAACACAATAGATATCAAAAACTAAAGCTGTTGCATTTACACTTGAACGTAACCCAGGGATAACAGAGCTTAGTCTGAGAGGTGGGCTATAACAGTGTAATGCACTTGAAAATAAGTAATGGAAAAATGAACCAAATCCTCCCAAATAACAGCAATTGCCTTGGAGTGATGTTGAAATGAAGCAGGGAACCCATAGCACAGTCGCACAACACACACTGATCTTTAGAATGAAGTGCATTGTGGTCAAGAAACAAGAGCAGATAACCAGAACAGAAATGTATCAGGATTACAGAAGGTTAGAGGCTAACTAGCTGTTTCATATCCATGTCCAGATGCAATGTCACACATCACACACCAGCAGAATAATGGAAAACCCTGAAAGAAATGTGCGTAATATTTTCTCTTAGCCCCCTTTACGATGTTTTCAGAATTGAGGGAATTCATTAAGCGGCCCAGTGTGAAACCCAAATGCAATATCGACTCCTGTCCGCAATTTGTCAAATCTGTAAAATATATGGCAGCGTGGAAATATCCAGTGCCACCATTTACGGGGGCTTTCATAAAACATATTCTTTGGTAATAGTGCTCTGCAGACAGCCTTATGTATTATTGAACAGTTCTCATTTTCATTCAAAGAACCTGTAAGTCCTTCACACACTCACACACACCCACACACAAACATAAACACACATGCACAGACGTACAAAGGCCTCTACAACATTTTGCAGAAGAATTAGTCACCCTGTCCTTTGCAGCCAATTTTCCGCAGCTAGCTGTGGCATTTATCAAAGCAGAGCAGGTGAATGTGCATTCGCAGAGCAGTTTTATTGAGCCTTATTTAGTTGGCATTCTTACTGAGCTAACACCCATAAACACTCCGGGGAACGTGCACACACATGTGCACACATGCTAATACATGAGCTGAGGTTATCCAGAGGTCATAGCTAGTCATAACAACCATGACTGATGTGAGCGTGGTTGATTACATTATTATGTCCTCGTGGTTCAAATACAGGTGATCCTGTTTCCTTTGTCTCACTTTTAAACGTCACTCGCTTGTTTTTATTCGACTGAGACTGGATCTGGACCCAGGGAGGCATTTATACTGACAAGAGGGTGGATGTGTTCTCTGACTTTTATACTCGGGTCTTAACCAGTGTCCTGCTGCTGCTGTCATAGTGCTGAAAAGGAAAAAAAAAACCAAACAAAAAAAACAAGTTCAACTGTTTTTAACAGTAGACTCATGAAAGGAGCTGCAGAACTGTGAAGCATTTTACCCTGAGTGAAGGCCTGTCAGGGAGTGCTTCATTAAAGGATAAGTCTGGTGATATTCTATGATTTTCTTACTGTCAACTAATCCCCTAAGGCCAAAACTGAAAACAAATAAATCCCACTAACAAGTATTGTGTGTGTATCAACGCCTGATATGTCTTCTTCCTCTGTGCCAAAGAGCTCCACTGTGGTCCAGAAACTATTAAAAACACATCAGTGAGGCACACTGTTGTGCCTTCATTACCATGAACACACACACTGTACTTTATTTTGACTCAATCCCATATACATGACTCTGCTGCCACAAATACTCACTGGAGCACTAAATTTGGATTAATCCGCTGCTGGAAATAGTCCCAACAAATACACTGTTTCCTCTCCTCCTCCAAAAAAAAAAAAACTGTTTCATGAACTTACAGACCCTTTTTAAGAGAATGAAAATAAACGATTGTAAGGGCTGTTTTTTTTAAAGAGTTACTTTAATGATGATAGGGACAATATTGTGAGACAGACTAACCCCTTGAACTAGCCTTTAACTCTTCTTTAAGATAAGAAGAAGCTCCTAACACATGATTGTTATTGTTAGAATTGCAGACTTAATATATGATATAATCATGGGAACTGACTTAATATGATATGCCTCTGTGTATATATATAAGCCACAAAGACGAGAATTTTAATCCTGTCTGACATTGATACATCATCATGAGCTCTTGCCTTTGTCAACCTTCCAAGAGTAAATAAAGGTTGAGGCATTTTCCTCTTCAGATCTATCAACCTTTGCTTGACATGCCAAAGTGCTGTTGATTAAATTACACTCAGATATTAAATAATCTATTAATGTGCAGGTCTAATTATTTGGGATGCGCTATTGACCTAGTTGGTAATTGAATTCAAAAAGCAACACGTTGTTGTGTTTATTAATTCATGAAGAACAGCCTGCTGCTAATGATTTGGTGCCTTGGAAATTAATTCCTCATTTCTCACTCCATCTCTCTCTTGGCCTCTGACAGAGCCTCTTTTTTCATGTAGTGAATGTACAGTGCAGATTGGATCAAATATCTGTGGATTGTGAAGTGGTTGACAGGAAATGAATGTTTCATGTTTCATTCTTTTTTTGTTCCTCATCTCCTTCCAGCAGATATTGCACTGTTCTTTTGTTCTTCCAAAGCTCCAGCTAAACTGCTGGGAAAAGGTGTTCTGCAAATTTCACAGCCTGCCTGTTAGATTTTACTCTTTGTCATGTATGCGTGTAAAGCTGACCTGAAAGTGTCAGAAGAAAGGTCACAGGGTCATCAAGGGAGTGTGCAAGGGAAAAGAGAGGCAGCCCGTGAACTGGATATTGCAGGCCCTCAAAAAATAGATGGATTTGTGAGTTTGAACTCTGTTAAGGCCAGCACTCAGTAGAGTTGAAGGTGAGAAAAACAAACGCACACAGGTGTTCCAAATCTGAGTGAGGCTGCAAAACACAGACCTCCTCATAAGACCCCTCTCCACCTCTCTGTCTGTGTTTTACCAGTTAGTCAGCTCAAACCTTCAGATTTCATTCAGTGTTCAACTGCTTTTTATCTCACAACCAAAAAATAACACATGAAAAAACAACATAACACTGATTTGAGAGAAAATAGTTCCAAATGTTATGTATTTGCCTCAACTTGTGAGATGGTGTGTGGAAAACCAAGACTCCCAGGGTCACAGTCAGTAAGTCACCTTCTCTTGGGATGCAAAGTCACATGGTTTGAATTCCCGGTGTCTAAGTCTTACCAGCAATGTGGCAATTCATGCATGCATGTGCATGTATGTTTTCAAGTGCTGTTTGTGCAATATTATGCAGAAATACTTTTTTTTTTCAATTTACTATGCCCAGTGCAATATCATGGTGGTAAATATGTGCAGCTGTACACATTCATGTTACTTACTAGTCCAACAGCAAGAAGCACAGCTCAGCATCTGTCTTTCAGCCTTTTATTTCACCAAGTTCTCTTGGATTGCGTTGATGGATTGTCTCCGCTCCCTGTCAGCAATCCCCTACCCCTTGGACCTGAAAACCCCCTCTTGAAGCAATAAGTTACATAGTGCACAAATTATGAGAGTACAGAGTAATTATGAGAGTACAGAGTGGGAAATGACAGAGACAACAATTCACCTGATTACAAGTGCATCAAAATGATTTACAATCTGTTATTTTATGGTAGATAAGTTACACAGTGTTGCTTTACATGAGAAACAAGCATCCAAATACTGGGAATCTGCTTACATCCCATCATTTCTTGTAGCTGTAGTTATTAATTCAACCGTTATAAAATGTTTATAATTAAATAAATGTATGGGAAATGATAAAGGAAAGACTTCAATAAAGTATTAAAAAGATACACTTTTATTCATATCAAGTAAAAATATCAAATCCAATCCAAGTCCAACTGAAGCAAACATAGCATTAAATCAGAGAAGAACAGAATACAGTTTACTGTCTGAATCTGGGAAGGGCTCCTGACTTTGCCCAGAAAAAAATCCTCATTTTTAAGCTAAAGCTCTGATCGATGAATTGTTTCTCCATCCAGAAAAGCAGCTGTCAAACGGCACAAAACAAGGGTAATTCCATCTGAAATGTGATGGCATGAACAAGGATGTACGTGTTTTATTCTATAAAGGACAGGTGACTGCTTACAAGTCAAACTGATCTATGTAGTTCCAGTAAACATGGAACTTTCTGGATTTCCAGACCTTTCATTTGACTGTAACTGAGGGCTTCAGAAGAGCTGCAGGTGCTGATGAACCTCCTGGTGTCTGGCACAATAGAACCATCTCTCTGTAATGATTGGCAGGCCTCAAGTTCTTAACACAGCTGTAAATACATTTAGAGATTCCATAAGTGGCACCAGGTGCCTGTCGCTCCCCTGTTGCCAGGAGAGCTGCCATTGAAAAGCCAACACTGTGAAGCAAATCAAACGCAGCTCAAATGTGAAAGTCTGTGAAATGTGGAGGTCTAATTTGTCCTGTTTACTGGGATGGGTCTGAGATGAAAGCTTCACTATAGGTCAGGGCTCACAAGTGTGCGCGCACACACACACACACACCATCAGCAACAGCAGTGTTCGTCAACACCATCTGTGGTGTCTGCCTATTTCTCTCTAAGATAGAGTACACATCAATAGAAATCAGGTTGACTGAAACCAAGTTGCTCAATAAAAGCTACACTCCAGGTAGTGCTTAAGCATTTGTGTGTGTGTGTGTGTGTGTGTGTGTGTGTGTCATATTAAAGTGTTTGTGTATATGTGTACACAGAATAATCACCTCCAACATTAAACTGAGGCTGTTTTCAATTCAAATCAGAGTGGTGAAAGGTATTTCTGCCTTGGTATCACATTACCATGCTGGGTAAGTACTCCACACCCAAGAATACACGCAAACATTCCTAAACTACCAACAGTGGACTCACAGTACACTGCTCAAGTGTGGACTGTTGACAGTCTGTTTCTGGTCATTTTTAAACACAAAAAATATCTAGATAATTTTACTTTTTAAGTTCACGTAACATAATATACCTGCAAATTGCTTTTTATTGATTTGATTTGATCTTTTTTAGAAATTGCAAAGTGGGGACATTAGCATTAGTAGTTTCTACCTATTAAATAGAGGACCTTCATAGACTGAAAAGGTGAAAGAATGGATACTGACTGCACTGTTTAGTGCAAATACAGTTTCTATTTAACAATTTTACATTGAACACACAGACTTTCAGTCTTTTTTTGTTCCTGATTGAGGCATTGGCAGTTGATACAGGAGACACAGTAATCTCAAAGAGGAGGGAAGCAGCAGCAGCCAGAGAAATCACGGCACTGTAACATATTCATGTGTCCCATTATGCTGTGAATTATGGCTAGGATAATCCATGGGGGGCATGCAAGGAAAAATCTAACTCATCTCAATGATCCCAGTGGTGGTGGTAGTTTCATTCAGACCAAAATTTGCTACATCAGCTTCACAGAGGAGAAGAGCAGATGATGACAGTCACCTCTGTGATGTGTCCCTGTGCCAAGTGTGCAGGGTCAGAGCCAAGCTGCACGGCACCTATCACTACCCAGCCTTTGAAATCAATGCAAGATGCTTTATTGTCGCAATGCTCTGGCACTCCACTTTATGTTTGCCTTGCACCCATGGAGCGTTTGTGTTCTGTTCTGAAAGCACTGGCAGTTTTTCACTTTTCTATGATTTCAACCTGCAGTGTATTTTACATTATTAGCTTACAGGAGAATCAGTGAAGTCATGAAATGTGCAATCAGTATGATAATATCTGTAATATTTTTTTTTTTTTTTTTTTTAGTTAGGCCCCTTAGTTGTAATGCGATTCAATCAGCCAACTCACATTAAATATATATTATTATTTGAATGTAGATTATGTACAGTGTTAATATTTGGTGTCTGATATTTGTTGAGCACCCCACAAGGAAGTAGCTCAGCAGAGCAGGGAGTGACGATGATAACAGGTACATGCTGGGGGGTGGCGGTAGGGATTTTGATCTTTAATAGTTGAATCAGCAAATGTCAGCGTAACTTTGACGTCAGAGCTATGGCAGCAGGTATGTCAATGAAAGAGTGAGCTCCATGCCCGGAGCTGCAGCTCAGACGTCCAATATCATTTTGTCATTCAGACACATCACACCAGGCTTACATTAAC
Organism: Nibea coibor; assembly: GCA_023373845.1. NCBI lineage: Eukaryota > Metazoa > Chordata > Actinopteri > Sciaenidae > Nibea > Nibea coibor. Next base: position 25,711,848 of record CM041739.1, read on the forward strand.
CCATCTGTGTCAGAATGTGTGTCAAAATCAGTGAAATATCTGTTAATATATGACTTAGTGCCGCAGTGTTATGTCATCGTGCCCGGAGCCCAAAGTTAGAGAGTACAAAACATAGATGGAATGGCAGAGACGCCATTCACCTGATTACAAGTCAGTCACAACGCTACTTTAAAAAGGTGTCTCACAGACACCAAAGGGTGTCTGTATGAAAAGCTCAGCAGCATGACCGACTTCCTGGGGAAGAGATGCTATAATTAAAAAAAAATGAATTAGCTCACAGATTTCACTTTATTTCGTTGAATTCTTGATGCTTTAGCATACAATGATATTTTATCTTTTATCAGTGTTCTTCTAACTTTGTATTAACAGTTTCAGTAACAATTGAATCTTTACTCATGACGACAGCGCCATCATGTACAAAGCCAGCTCCATAAAGTCCAGCTTGTTTCCTATGGAACAACTTGACTAGCTTCGAACCTTGACCTCAACAACATGCAGCTCCTTTCAGATGAACTAAAGTACTGACTGTGAGCCAGAGCTTATCATGTCACATCAGTGGCTGTCCAAGGCCATGCTAAGAGTAGAATTATATGTGTGAATAAACACCACCCCCTTTTTATATATATATAAAGGGGGTATTATAAACCACCAAAGTGCTTCCTGGATCATATGTCATCTTTTCAACTGTACCTAACTACTGTTCAAATGTTTGGGGCCACAGAACCTTGATTCAGTGCCGTCAGATGACTGAGAACACTACTTGATATATTTAAATGGTCTATTATGCTTTCACATTGTAAAAGTCCTCTTTAGTTTGTACATGGAGAACAGCACTCTGTACGATGTTTTCAACCAGAGTGACAACTGAAAGAGACAAAGATTCTCAGAGCATCAGTTAAATAAGAATAGAAAAAAATCACCAGTCACTGGTAAAAGAATCACAGAAACAGGAACCTGTGACTGTTTTTGATGCAGAGCTTCAGATTTAACACATTCCCACTATATTTAGAGGATGAGTGAACCGCAATGATGCAACTGGGCTTTAGATTCATTTGCACTTGTCTGCAAAACAAATTTAAAATGTAAAAGTATAGTAGAAACAATAGTTATAACAGTATTATCACGTGGTATAATTGTCAGTATTGTCATACACCACTGTGGGAAAATAAGCTAAATTGAATCATTCATCTTCTTTTGGGGCCAAAACTATTTTAAATGCAAATGAAAGACAGAAGCATCAGCATCAGTGTAATAGCTAAACTTTTGTGTTTGGTATTTTTCAACCTGGCCTTATTTTCCCATGTTTCCCATGCACAGCAGCCCATAGGGAGCCATGTTGTAGCCAGATTCACAGCTACAGGCAGCAGCTCTCACTCAGTACTGCTCCAAATTAAAAACCTGTTGCCCCCATTAGTCACATTGTCACAAAATCATGAAAAAAGGTCCAGGTCGTAATAGTTACCCTTTAGGTAAAATGTCCTTGCCATTTTTGGCCTGAGCACCCAGTAATAGTGTCGTGGCTGAATGGCAACAAATCCCTGCAAGCAGGTATAAAATCCTGTGGAAAATCTTCCTGAAAGAAATGAAGTCTGTAATAGCAGCATATTACTTTTGGGCATGTAGTGTATGTTGTGAGGATTGATGTGGGAATATGAGGACAGCCATCCAGTCGGTTTATAATTGAAATGAGAGCTCCACCGGGGTGGCCCCATCTCGCCAAGTTCTGTTTTTTATGCTTATACTCCTACAGTGACATACTCAAAGCATGGAGCTGCATAATACCGTGTGAAATGTTTAAACGTCCACAAGAATGAATGCAAACCTGGGCTAAACCATGTGGTCGTTCTTTATATTAATAGCACTAAACTGCATGGAGCTGTTTTTCCAGAGAAACATTTGCTGGTCCTGATCTTATCCTTTAAAATAAAATGCATAATATTTGTTGTTGTTGTCACGTGGGCCAACATGCCAACAGGGTCTTTAACACACAACTTTGTATGTTTGCTCCCTTCTGTGGTTGCTGTGGAGCTGCTTTGTTACATTAAGTGAACATGTCTGTGCAGCGTCATTTAAGACTGAGTCATCATCCCGTCATTGAGTGTGATACAAACCTGATGGCACACCATTTAAACCTCATACAGTCACATTGTGGTAACCTGAATGCTGCTGTGATTTGAAAGCCACAGTCACAAAGTGAAGCTTGTTACACTGACAAACATCTGTCCAGGTGTGTTCATCAGCAGCAGCACTATCTCAATGGCTTGTATTACCATGTTCATCAGTGATGCTGTGATTGAAACTGACTGTGGTTAACTTCTGTATAAAGAACACAGAAGCACTGCAGCAGCTGTTGTGTTTACTGCTGACATTACACCAACATGAAAAAGAAGGCATTCAGAGAGCATCAGAATAACTTTCATTTGCCAGGTATGTGTACACACACAAGTAATTTGACTCTGGTTATACTTTGCTCTTATAATACAAACGTATATAGGCACAGGTACAGCATCCAGCACATCGTGGAGACAAGTCTACACTGAATAGAGCAGTGTCAAATTATCTTGGCTATGTGCTCCAATGTCTCCTCCGTAACCTCTTAATACAGAACTCTAAATCCCCCTTAAAACGGGGACATTATTCTCCAGAGCCAGAACAATGGACGCAAAAATATATCAAAGAAATAACAAGTTCAGAATGAATAATGGGTAAAATGAGAATTTAGTTTGATAATCAGGACTACTTTCAGGGTTTGAAAGGTCAATGGCAATGACAATGGTTTTAATCAGCTTTTAACCTTCTGTAACCATCTATTTAAACACTCCACTCCATTCTGTACAACATACTGTACAAGTCACATTAAAATCATATTGCTTGTAAATGTTTTGATAATTACAAACAAGCAAACTGACTTGCCTTACATTAGTTTGTAGAAAGTTAAATGTTATGTTTAAATGTCTACTGTATGTCTGCACTATATGCCACCTGATCTCCAGTATCTGGACTAACAATGATGAAAAGTCATGTTTTCAGTATTTTCAGGTATTCTTCATGGTATTTTAGAGCTAGACCATAAAAACTCAGTGATGACTCACCCTGCACTTAGAGGTGAGTACTGAGTTTACATCTGCTGCTGCATGCATCTATGACTGGGCCACTACTGTGCAAATGCAGAGCTGTAACTTTATTCAGTGATTTTGGTGAAACTGGAACAGATTTTATACAAAATGCTGCACTTCTCTACCTCAGGTGGCTAATCTTCCAGCCACCTCAGGTGCCTTTTACACTGCGTATCACATTCACCCATTTATACACTGACTACTACTGACTGCCTTGCAAGGTGTCAACTGCTAATCAGCAGGGAACTAATCACATTCATTAAATTCACAGTGATAGCACAACCTTTGGGAGAAATTTGTGGTTCAGTATCTTGCCCTTGCAGACCAAAGAAGCCAGGAATCTAACCACTGAGGGAATAACTAAAACTGTGATTCACAGAACTGATGGAAAGATTACTAAGTAGCAAGCTGCTAACTATTGTTAGCCCAGTTAGCTGTGTAGCTTACCCAAACTGGCTCACTCCCGGGATGCCAGGAGCTGAACCTGCAAGAAAACAACATGAGTAGGCTACTGTTCCCTGCCAGGCAAAACATTTCAACCTCCATAAGTCCCCATGTTCAAATGTCCAACTTCACAGCAGAAATAAACATGTTTACAGCCTGGTACAACAAAAAAAACAGTTTTGGTCTCTATAGCTAATTTTCCCATTCATGACAACTGTACTGAGGGTGAACTTTTACATGACTCACCTCTTTAAATTATATTAGGGCTTAAAGTTATGCAGAATTAACAGCATGGCCGCTTTGACTGACAGATTGTAGGTGCCACTATGGATGGCTTATTAGAGCACTTATTACAGATCACACATCTTTGCTGATATTTCGATTAGCTGTTCTGTGGAAGAGGCAGAACAGCCAACATGGCGGTGGCCAACTCTGCATGTTTTCAGCTTTGGGTAATGTCACTCAAACACTGTCCATTCTTTATACTGTCATTGGGTGAAACACCCACTTACGGCTGACTACTGTATATTTGATATATGATGATAGGTTTCCTATCTGTCTGAATGTTTTTACAGAAACTACTAACGTCCTCAATCATAAAAAATACAATTTGGTCTGCATCATTTTCCCCTTCAAATGATCTTACTGTTGCACATTGGTTGTATGTGAATATCCTTTCTCCACACAGGGCTGTCTGCACTGCTTAAGACCCAGTGTATTTATGTAAGGGTTAAGCAGCTGTTGTTTCAAGCTATGTATAATGACGTGTCTGACCTCCCACTAAATGACGGTGAGTCTCATTAACAAGAGGTGTCATGTGATTACCTTTGTCCAAGGCTCTAACACAGTACGGCGACCATCACTGTTTTAACTCCCAGCTCTCGTCTCAGTCTGTCTGCGTGGGCGCTCATCTGTTTTTGTGCTTTTTCATGTTGCACACTGTAGCAAGCAATATTTTTGTGCTTTTAACATTTGGACAGCCTACGTTTAAAGTGCTGTTTAACCTTTCAAAACGCTGCAGAGGCTCCAAGCAACATTTGAATAATACTGTCTCTGCCAACATTTTACCTTCTGTACTGGGAGAGGCTCGCAGGCAGTCGACGGTATACAGCTTACTACATCAAAAAAGCTGCGTCTATATTTAGGATTCAAGGAAAATGTGTATATTTATTTTTAAAACAAATGTTTATTATTCCTTTTTATCATCCAGACTCTCTCCCCTCTGTTTCCCTCCATATTAAAAACTCATAAGAGGTATTTAAACAGTGAAAGGAGTGTTTAAGGAGGCGGATGGAGATAAACTTTGGGCCCTGTGTGTTTTCAATCTCAGCCATTCCCCCGGGCCCTTCCCTTACCGCCTTTAAGAGAATACAAATCACTTCAATTATTCAAACCTCCAGAGAACTCAGGGGGAATAAAAACTAATACGCGAGGCAGAAAAACAGATAAATAAACCTATGCATAAACAAACTCTGCGTGCATTAATTACACATTTCAAAAGACAGTGAGGAGGATGCTGCTAGCCAAGAATAAAGCACAACTTTTCAGTGTGCTTTATTGGGCCCGGTGTTGTTTTCTATGCCTTACCTACCATGGAGTAATAAGCCCACACAGGTAAACAAAGCAACTCCCTTGATATGCTGGAGTGAAACATCTTCCTTTTTTCCCTGCCTTTTGTCATCCTTCACTTGATCTGAGATGCTTTAGTCATATCGTACACAGGGACAGCTGCAGCTTTCGTGGGAGGATGATGTTTTCAAGTCGGAGCGACGTGCAGAACGAGGCGTCGAGGAAAAACGGTGACCTACTTTTTTGGATCTGTGCTCCCTCAACATGATGATGAACAGGCTGTATTAGAAAATCATCGACCGGCTGGTCAGCACGGAGCGAGAGGCTTCTTTGAAGAGCAAAGACATCCAGAGAATGACCAGCGCTGAGCTTTTCACTCCTAACAGTGGAAGACATAGTCCCTGCTCACTGAAATACACTGCCTGTGAAAAGCTGAAAGTGATACGGTGTGATGGTCACATTGATCTGTGAACTGTGGTCCTGACACGCTGAGCACCTCCTTGAAAGCACGACACAGACGGGCATGTGCATGTGTGTTAATGTGCTTTGAGCTTATTCAAATCAAAGTCCAAACTAACATGATCAAATGTCCAAAAAATGATCACAGAGGAAAGTAAAACCAGGAAAGATTCACATTAGTGAAGCTGGAGCGCAAAAAGTGACGTAAGGGCCCAGTGTGTAAGTCTCACTGTGATATAATTTTCCGAACTCTGTTTTCATTAGTGTATAATCACCTGAAAATGAGAATCGTTATGTTCTTGTTACCTTAGAATGACTCCACAGAGCCGCCACCACAGTTTCTCCTGCACACTGGAGACTGCCTGCTTGATGCCACAGAATCACTGGACCTTTAACTCAGTAATGCCTATTAATTTTCTGTCGATCCTAATTCATTACTAGAGTTAGTCTTTTAGCCCTGGAGTCATTCAAATACACTCTGTGACTCAGGCATGCAAACCATACTAATATTGTTGCTCACAACTGACGTGACGGGTGCCACTGTGTCTGTGTGATCATGAAAAGTTCCTTTACTGTGTGCTGAAAGCCGTTAGATCACATGACTGTCTGTATAGCAATCATATACGGATATTTGTGCCATCTAATAAATAAATGATAAGTGCAAAGAACATCCACGTCGATGGGACATTGTATGATTTATCACTGCCAAACATATATTTGTGGGAAGTGAAAATGTGAAAGCATTAGAGGACTCTAAAAAGAAAGAAGCATCTGTATGAGTGCTGTTCATTTAGAACAATAAACTCTGTACTGCAAAATCTACAGCGCGTGTGGCACAACTTAACATAAAACCTCTGATCTCCGCTCCCTTTCCATTAATAGAGCTCGTATCTCTCACTCGTGTTCCTCTGTTTGCGTCACTCTCACTCACTTTCTCCTCCGGAGACACACATCACTTACACAGTGTTCCTCTGTGGAAATGTGAGTTTCCTGTGTAAATACTCTCCTGTGTGAGAGAGGTAAATATTAGACATGGACACTATAATTAGTTTTTGTGCTATCATTACTTTTATTATTAGATTTGGAGGATAAGAGAAAGAACCTCCACATCCACATTCCATGACCCACATCATGTAATTCTCCTCAAACAAGACAGCATCATGCTTTCATGACTGCTGTAAAAGACTGTCAGCTCCATTATTTATGACTGAGAAAAACAAATGTAGAAATTGTTGAACTCATGAGATCATTTTGACAGATCTATGGCTGCTACATTTTTTTCTGACTCTGGAGGATTTTTATTTACCCTCTGAAACACTGCACTACACCCCACACTGATCAAACAGTGAGCCAAAGGAGGCAAAAAAAAGTTACATGCAGTGAGTTGAGTGAAAATTCTTGGTGGGTTGGGAAAAAAGGAGCCTGTTCACATAACATTCAGCATGCCTGACTGCTGCAGTTAGTTCAGTGAGCATTCAATTAGAAATGACAGAGAGACGGCTGCTTTTTCACACTGATAAACAAGGTCCGTTCTTACATAAGGTCCTTCCCGAGATCATCAGATGAAAATGTCGTGCCTAACATCAGAAACAAGACAAATCCAGTTCATTGCATCAGTGTGTTGGTGGGAAGGAGATCCCAGGCATCAAGGCCTGACAAAGGCAGACAGACGCAAAGAGAGAGGGTGGCTGACATTTAAGTTAGACTGAGGGTGGAAGCGTGACCTGAAGGTGGTGGTGGTGCTCGGTGAGGGCAGCAGGGGTATTCTCTCTCTTGTTTTTTTCTGTGTAGGATAAATGTCACTACGGCGAGTGGACACCAAGAAAGCAACAGGAACAAAAGCCCACTGGCATCCTGGATGGTTATAAACCTGCTGTGACATGACCCCTTTATATTGTTCCTATTTATAACTGCATTCTCTCAACATGCCTTGAAGAGCGAAGAGAGAGGCCATCATATATTTTACAGACTCATAACTGTCCACCGTTATGAGCTTCTATTGACCAAACATCGACTGCAAGTGTGGAGCACGGCTGTGCCTGTGTGCTCTTTGAGTGTTTTTCCTAAGCAAATGCGCCTGTGGGTTCAGAACACGTCGAGGTACTACAGTGTAACCCCGCTCTCGGGGTTCACCAGACGGGCCACTCTGCTGGTAATTTGCTGCGTTTTAGGCAGGGACCTTGATTTACACTGCCACAAAGAAGGGCTCCGTGTAGCTGCTGCCTAATCCCGTCCACGCTGAATGAGAGGCTGATTAGCAATGCATGGGACTGAGTCCAAAATGGACCCCGCCATTGTTGATTCTGCTGACGCGGCAAGCTTGATGGCTCAGCCAGAAACCGAGGTAAGGCGGGAGAGAAGAAGGATGGTGAGACTGGAGCGAGGGTGGGAGGAGGGGTGGTGGGGGTTGTAAATGAAAAATGAGCAGCTATTATAAAAAAGAGAGTTAAATGACATGAGAATGAAATATCCACGCACACACCTTTTATAAATAGCATTGTTTTTTAGGGCTACGAATGCAATAATGCCCCAATTCTTGTATGAGCTTGCTGTGGAACTGCTGATCACATCAAGTATTTAACCCTGAGGGCGATGTTTAGCTCAGTTGGTAAAGCAGCCTCCTCAACTATGAATGCTCAGTCCTTACTGCAGCAGCCCAGGGTTTGAATCTGACCTGTGGACCTTTCCTGCATGTCATTCCCCATCTCTCTCTCCACATTCCTTCAGCTGTCTCTACTGAAAATAAAGCTTGAAAAGGCCAAAAAAATTCTTTAAAAAAGTATTTAACCCTGTAGACAGAAGAAAAAAAAGTCACTCCTGAAGGCTAGACATAGCAAGCTGGTCAGAATGCTAATAAATCGTTGTAAATATTGTCAGAGTTTAATCTTATGGCGAGATAGCAGGCACCAAGCATTTCTCTCCACTGGCACTCAGAAAATGGATAAATAAACCGTTAACAGAGGGGCAGAAAGAGGGGGTCAGGGCCAGGTAAGTGGGTAAAAGCCACCGTGGAGACCTGGAGAAGAAGGAGCCCCTCCAAAGTGTCCAGGTGAAGAGGTCAGCTGCTGGGGGATGCAGCAACACCCGAGCACGAGGAGGAGTAGGAGGAGGGTGAGGCCTAACAGCCAAAGAGCAGTGGCACAGGTATGTGTTTTGTGAACTTGTTTTGTTAATGTTAAAGTTAATATAATCTGACAAACAGCAGTAAAATACAGATTTTATGATGGGTGCACTCTGGTGCTAAATGGTCCGATGGTTCGATCTCCAGGTTCCAGCATATGGGCCTAATCTTAAGGTGTCTACATGCATTGCTCATGTGAGTGCCTGAATACATACAGGCACAAGCACAAACAAACAAACACTTTCTGTGTATTTAGATGCACAGAATGTGAATAATTCCCTCAGTAAGAGAACTTCTCACACTGCTTTTCTTGCATGAGATTACTCCAACTACCCATGTGACAAGTCTGCGTTGTTGCAAAGCCCCTCTCCTGTGGTGTAGTCAGACTTAAAGCCAAAGCTTTACTGCCATGTTCAGACGTATTACACAGTAAAACTGGATTTTCAGTGTCTATGACAAATCAGCATCGATGTGACAAACTTTTTAGGGAAAGAGGGGGAAACGAAATCTGATTCTCTCTTCAAAAAAAGAAAAAAATAGAAAAATATAAGGCTATTAGCTGGCACATATTTTTCCCGTAAGCCTCTTAGGGTGCAGAAAGACACACCTAGGATGCCAGGCCGCTCCCTCGGAAGCTAATCCAGAGCCATAACGTAATCTCATGTTAGGTGATCAAACGGACGAGCGAAGAACCTATGAGGAGGAATTGTAAGAGCCACAAATCCGCAGGAACAAATCTTATTATGGGGAGAAACCTCTGACTTTACTCCAGCATCAACCATATTTACTGCTCAGGCTTCCTGTTAAAGGAAGTCTTTAAATTGTCACAGTTTCAGCCAAACGGGAAGATATAACAGCTCGTAAACGAGAGCTGTTACGTTGGTTTGCTGCTGCTGCCTCTCCTGCTGTCACCAACAGAAGTCTGTGCATTAGTTTGGGTTTTAGAGGCAAAACACATCCCACTGAGGCTGAATTCACACAGCAAATTAGTATTTGATTTGCACCCTGTGAATAAGCTGCACTGATGTACTTTTCTCACCCGGTTCTGAACTTTCAAAGGAAAATAAATTATTATACACTAAAACAAGGATCAGCTGGGTGGAATCAAATGGGCGTGTTGACACAGCCAAAGGGGAATGTAATGATTGATTAAAGGAAAAATGGAGAGAAAACAACAGCAGCTTAAAAGACGACTGCATGTAATAAGCTCTGGCTGAGTTTTCACTGAGCGCAATCAGAGTCGTTTATACAGACAGGCAGGGGTCGGCTATCGATTCCAACTCTTCCTGTGGAGCGTTTGTGCCTCTGACATCACATCCTGTGAGCTCATTTAAACAGCAGCCCCTGTGGTGACAGCCAGCATGCACGGCCTTCTGGGATAACTCCAGAAGCTGCATTGCAAATATCAGCAGATCGAGTCTGAATTCTGAGGAGCATGCTGGCCAAAACAAAGCCAGTTACCATCATGTGTAGTTCTGCTGGTCTGAACTCATATTTGTGATCTGTGAGTTCCCTCCTCCACCAAACACATAATTCATTTTCCTTTATCCAGCTCATTGTGTATTGGATACCTTTAACCCTCTCAACCCTGGTCGACATATTCCACTGTTTCTATTTGCTGTGTCTGCTTAAGTTCACATAAGTTCACATCAGGTGATGTAAACAGTAAGTATAATGTTGCCATGGAGTCAGTGAGTTAGCTGTGGGCTACACCTGCACCCTCCACTCTTTTTTTTTTTGCCTAAAGTATTGAATCTGCACTCCAACACAGAAGAGCACCTGTAAATCTGCCATCTACCTTTTTATGCATAAATTAAACCTAAAGTGCGACAGATAAAGTCCAGAAGTATAAATGCACTAAAATGCAAACACATTTTCCAGCACACAGATTTACAAAGCGAAGTGTACAGTGAGGAAACTTCACATGGTGAGTATACTGGAGCAGATTGCAGATATGATATGCTATACTGACAATGAAACAATAGCAAGTGACACAATTTGATAATTAAACATGGTGTTTATGCTTGTTAGTTTCACTGTGTGATTTTTCAGTCTTCTCCGAAATGTCCATCAAAGCACATTAATTACTTTGACGTATCGTCTTTGTCATTTATGTTGGAAGCTAAATTTTCTTCTTATGTTTGTGTTCATGTTCACTTTAAACCTTATTGTGAAGTGTTTGGATATGGATGCTAAAATATGTATTATTGATTTGTATACCTATATAATCACAATGAGATAATAGCAATATCACTAGTGATACTAGTTAACATATGCTTTGCTGTTGTTTTCATTGACAGGTGTAGCATAGTACTGATGTGTGTTTACATTCATGTGTGACTGACTGTGGGAGTAGAAATCAGCTCCACATTGATTGAGGTTTATTAAGGGTGTATGTATCCAGGGAAACAGAACACACTGTGAGGTACACACTCTTCTAAAACTTGCAACATTAATCCTGGTTCTGTCTCCTAGATAATGAGGCTGCATTTCACCAGATTGTTTTACAATTAGTAGTTAAGCATTGTTTTTTATTAAAAAAAAAAAAAACTGCTGCCACTCATACTGCCACTACCAACTGAACTCTCTGTGTTAATGTGAACACTGCACACGATGAGTCATCAGATCCTTTCTGCAGCTTTCACTGTCTTTGAATCTGCTCTCCTATGTCACATGTTTGAGCTGACAACAGAACTCTCACCTGTGAAGAGCTCCACTGCTACTCACCGAATCATGCTTTACATTTTTGTTAAGAAAGATGGACTGTCAGAGTCCTTTGTGGACGCCATCTTGTGCTGGTTCTTACATCTTGTTTGGTGGTGTATGCGGGGGTGGGTTCTTGGATTTGATTGGATACTGGATGTGTGATGAGATGACAGCTGACATACAAAGAACTAGTTTATTTTGAATGTACAGTATTTTTCAGGATCATTATTGAAGAATAAACTGAGACCAAGTGGCAACCTCCGTGTCTGTGAAGTGACTCAAAACAAAAGTGCCAAAAACTGCAGTTCCTCAAACGGCCACTTGAGGCTGGATCAAGACGTGAGTCAGTCTCCATAAGTCCCCATGTTAAAACGTCCAACTTCACAGCAGAAATAAACATGTTTACAGTCTGGTACAAAAAAACAGTTTTGGTCTCTATAGCTAATTTCCCCGTTCATGACAACTGTACTGAGGGTGAATTTGTATAAAACTCACCTGTTAAACTCATATGAAGGCTTAAAAATTGACAGGTGGGTGTCATCACAGATGCTTGTTTAAGCAACCAGGTATCATACAGCATGCTTCAGCTCCAGCTGGCGATTCACGTCTTTCCATTTTTAGATTAGCTGGGAGGTGGTGGAGGCAGGATGGTGACGACCAAAGCCACCACACTGAGCTTCACGACGGCTCTTCAGAAAAGACGTCATGGAGATTACATCCAGCTTGTATACAGTCTATGATTGAGACCTGTTGACGACAAATGAAGAAAATAGTCTTTTTAATGTATTTTTTACTTTGACTCTCCATCCTTGTGTTCTGACCTGATAGGCCAGTTTGAACTGGGCTGTAAGGTTCTTATGCTGTAAAACAGCATCTGAACTGTTTGAGCTCACTGACTCCATGGCATGATGTTCTCTTCCTCACGTTGTACCATGCTACCCTGCTCCTCACCTTACAGCATACACGTAGTAGCATGTTCAGTAATGCGAGCATATTCTAACATGAGAATGAGGACTTCATCATCACTGTTTTTTTTCACATTTTTTGTACTAATAATGAATCAAATGAGTCTCTGTGACGTGAAAGCCCTACTGCTCCTGTGTGATGTCAGGATGAGGACAGGCTTCTTAGTGGTGACTTGTCATAATCTCTGGCTCACACTGGATGAGCCAGAAACCCCCAAGTGTGCCTACCACTTCTGCCCCTTTCATCCCAGCTGTGCAGGATGTCTCCCAAATCTTTCATGTCCCACTTATCTCCTGGTGCCTTTTCAGCACACATGCTGCAGCCTCATCATGACAGCTCTCCTGTTCTTTCCTCTTCTATTGCTTCATATGTGTGAGGCGGAAGGTTGGGGGTGCTGTGACCCGGCCATCTGCTGAGGGTTGGGACCAGCAGACCCACTACCCAGGTGAGCAGGAGTTCAAGAAGAGTCAGTACATATATAAAGCATAATAAAACATTAGTTCTACTGTTTACCTCAACGTACTGATTACCTCAATATTATCATGCTGTTTGAAGTCTCCAGTCAAATCTGCCCTGGCAGTGGAAGTAATGGCAATGGAGTAAGGTTACATGTACTTGATTGAAACAAGGTACAGCATAATGAACATGTGTCGTGTCTCTCGTATTGAAGCCGTACATCCTGCAGGGCAAAGTGTGCCCTCTCGTGTTGTTACCAAGTCACTCGGGGTGGGGACTCAGATTTCATCATGATCCTGATTCCCTGAAGTCAAGCAACAGAAATCAGGTGACACTGTGCAAATACTACTGGCCCATTTTGGGTGAGATACATATGCAATAGCAGTCTCACATGTCACTGCTGATAACAGGGCACTCCTTTGCTGGATATAATCACAATCTTCGGGGTGCCAGTTTGATATGTTTTGCAATTCTTAATCTACAATTATGGTGAGATCATGATTTAGCTTTTTTAACATTAAACCAAGGGAACAAGTTGATTCTTGTAGCGAAACTATGAGTCACATTTCCCCTGTCTTTATGAGCTCTGGATGAACCTGCAGATTGGACACAATCAAGTGCAAAAGTGCCCTGGTCTAATCAGTACAGTCTGATAAAATGATGGCCCTGGGCTAACCCTGGTAGTTTGTTTGGTGCTATGGCTCTTCAGTGTGACCCATGGAGAGGCTAAAATGCTAGCCTTCCTTGAGCCAGCCAACAGAGATTAACAGGTGAAACCCCTGGTATGATCTAGCAACAACAAACAAGCAAACAAAAGACATTAAACTTTTTTGAAGGGGAGTGATTAGATGGAATGAGAAGAACAGGTAAAAGGAGACCTGTTGGTCCACCTGTTGGAGACTCAGGGGACCAGCTCGAGTCTTGGAGACTGAGCTCAGTTGGGTGAAGGACCTGTGTCTTATTTCATTTTTCACACCCGGGAAGGGGGCAAAAATTCAATGAAAGATGGAGGCTTTTGTCTGTTTTTAATTTATTTTAACTGATTCTCTTTTAATGCATCCCCCTGCCTCTGTAAAGCACTATGAACTGCCTTGTGTTGCTATACAAATAAATTTGCCTTGCCTTTTGCCTATATGCCAGAGAGTTATGTGGACAGTTTTAGTTATACAGATGGCAAAATGTATCTTGTTGGAGATCTATATGTTTCTACACTGCACACAAATTCAATAATTCTATTGGTTAAAGGTGTTCTCTGCACTTATTTTTCATCTACAGTCACCATATACATTGCAAGCTTTCCTTCAGGATTCCTTTGTAAACTCAAAGGCACATTTCTACTGTTTATCTCAATATTATCAGGACAAAACATTCAATTATTTTGTAAATTGTAATTCAGTGTATTTTGTCAATTAATTGTAAAATGATGTCACATGGAAGCTTTTTGTAAATGACGCCTTTGATTTGCATTTTGAAGACAGAAGGGAAATATGAATGTTTTGTACTATTTCATATATGTGTTTTGCACATATGCACACAAGCTCAGATGCCTTCTCCACCACAGTGAGGCTAATATTACTGGGATGTTTCTCATTTCTCTAATTTCTAATTTCTAAATGTTCCGATTAATATGTCTGTACTGAGGTCTTTGGAATGCAGTTCACTCACAATCTGAATCATTGTGATCCTCATGAGTACTTAAAATTCCATTTTATTGCGTCTGAATGTTGTGTCATGACAACATTATGACGCTGTAAGGATGAAAGCATGACTTACATTCACATTTTATTTTCTCTATATTCCTCATTTTTATACTCATCACAAAGCTGTAAAACATAGAGTTTCCCTAAATGAGCTATAACTCCGAGATTGTAAGTCCACAGGCAACAAAATCTGTAGGAATAAATTCAAATCACCGAATGGGCAACAAAAAATGAGACGGGAAGCTCAGACAATGCTGCTAACAGAGCAGAGCTTCACATTTTTGACAGTAACTGCAGAACTGGGAAATCTAATAGCAATAATTTATTCTTGGCTTAGACAAGTTTCCTAGCATATACAGATTTCATTTTTAATGTTAGTAAGATGAGAGGATGTTGGTGTAGGAGAGGAATGACGATTCATTTTCATTGGAGTGGGGGCACTGTGCATCTGCTGTGAGTGGGCCATGTAGAAACAACAACCTGTGGTGGAGAAGGTAAGCCAGGATTGTGTTTGATTGCTTGAGGCCTAGCCTAAATAGTGACATGAAGACGTTTCCTTGGGTTTGTGCCCGCTTGTTTGTTTGGGAGAGACGGCGAGCAGTGGTAGAGCGACAGGTCGAGAAAGCTGGTGAATTAGTGAAATCAAGCTATTTTCTGATTGTTTCATAGCAGGCATGTTCGGTACAGTATAACCACACAACCCTAGACCCCATTCTCCCACAGACCAGCCCTGCATCTGAATCTAACCTTACACATGTCAATTTTTTTTCCCTCATGCAGCTGTTCTGATGTTCTATTTACAGTTTTAATGCTATTTGTTGTTGTTTTTCTTGATGTTCTTTTACGTGTTGAACCAACTCAGTTTAAAATTCGACAAACTCTGAATATATGGTATCAAATTAAAGAGGAAATTGTGTTTTTTTTTAAATAAAAGAACTTATGATTGTCAGTTTCTGTTGTTTTTTTCAGATTGAACTGTTGATTGAGGAGTAGGAGCAAATCATTTGAGTGACAGTATTTCAGTAACATGTTGTTTGACTAACTGCTGATGATGTTTAAAAAATGTTTTAACTAACAGTATCAACTTGAGACAGCAAGTGATTAAAAGTTGTCAACTTTGACAACATAATTTCAAGTTGAGTTAACTTGCATTTTTAATGCAGCTGGTGAACTTAGATTTCCAGCTTAAACTGATGTGAAATGTCTGAAAGTGAAGTAGAAGCATTAATGAGTAATGTTTTTACCTTTTTCATTTTTCTTTTCCAGATCAGTTTGGCTGATCTGTTGTTGTTTTTATAATCTGATCTTCTCACTGCTTGTATTATTTTTGCCCTAAAATTGTTCTCATCAAGTTAACTGCTGATGTCTCAGAATGTGAAACATTTACAAAATCAAAGAACAAGCAGTCAGAAAATCAGAGGTTGAAAACAAAACCCCAGGTCGAACAACCATACTGCAGTTTTCCTTAACCTGGTGAGTTATTACCAATTATTATTACCAAAAGGAATTATGGCCAAACTACTAAATAAACACCATGTATGTGTGCTACATGTATTAAGGGCTTCAATATCAGCCTCAGAGTGTGTTATCTATTGGACAGAAGGCGTTGTCTTTTGTGCCAGAGCATCAGTACAAACTGTGCTGTGTCCAGCTCAGCCCTCCTCGCATGCTGTCACTCAGTCATTGAGAGATAATGTACCTTTGTGTGAGCGCATGTTTGAAGGAACGAAGCAGTTGGTGGAAGTAATTGGACAAGCCTGATCTTAATTACCATATAAATGTTCCTCACAGGCTGTGGGAGTAATTGGGTGGGCCTGAATGTACGAGTCCTGTGAGTGCCCCTGCACATTGGGGGGTGGGTGAGGTCCATTAACCGTGAGACCAGGGCATGCTTGGCTTGTCTACTGGCCAGGACATGTGTGTTTGACACTGCACTGTTAAAGTATGAACAGAATATGTATATAACAGTATGTATTGACATAATGGTATTTGACTTGTACCACACTGTATACTGTGTGCAAAGCTCATTGAGATGGAGTGGAACAATAAGGCAGAACATAGAAAATGGGCTGAGACTGCACACATCCTCAGGATACCGTAGAGGTCCTGCTCCACATTAAATCAGATAGATATTTATAATGGACAAGCTGGAAGAAACCCTTTGGACAGCGCTCTCCTCTTCACCTCTCCTCTAAAGCAGGCGGGCTGCTTTTAAACAAGCGTGGTCTGCTGTGTATGTTGTAGCAAAGCAAATGCTCTGTCTGATGATGACAAATGCCTCGCGGTGGGTTTCATTAAAAACACACTTTCCCGTTGCCGGCCCACTTTGTGATTCAGACAGATAAGACAGATGTGGTGACCTATAAATCTTACTCAGTGTAGGGTCTGGTGTCTGGACAAATGTACATGTAGCTGGATCAGTAGTTTTCGTCCACCTTTAATTCCAAGGCAGATGGAAATATTGATTAGCTTTTAAATTCTGGGTACAGAAAACTTTTAGGAGATTTTTTTTTTGGCTGAGGTCGACAAAATGGTATATTCAGAAAGTGTGCTGGAGCAATTAAAGGCTGATAGAAAGATCTTTTTTTTTTTTTTTAATACACGGTGTAGTTACGGTATCTGCCTCTTCTACTGCACACACATACATGTTGCTGTTATCACTGTGAATTGCAACATCCAAAGCTCTATCTCCAACAAATGAATGATCTGCAAGTCACATGATTACACTACACTTACACTGACACCAAATCGAGAAAAGCTGAATCAGGAATGATTTGCTTTCCTTTCACAGGTGGAAGCAGCTGCAGTTCAAGCAGAGTGCGGCTCCGATGTGCATGCTCTATAGGGCAAAAAATTCAAAAGCTTTAGGCGTCCTGAAAAATATTCCCGGAGAGTTTGTTTTGGAATGAACTGTGTGCCATCTGTGAACATGGCATCCAGATGTCTTAATGCATCAATAACCACAAGCAGGAAACAACAAACATGTCTCATAGTGTGTTTAGGTTCATTATTCCTGACTGTACCTGGATGTCCAGCACTGGCATGTGCAGGATGTTGATCAAGGATCACTGTGTGTGGTGGAAATCCAGAGTCATTAAATTTGTTTGAGTTTTGCAATGTTTTTGTAAAACTGAACCAAATTTAGATTCACAAATAGAGGAGAGTCATAGAATGGGTGAAATAACTCAACAGCCATATACATCTGCCACCGTGAGCCACTGGTCATACCAGACCAAGTAAGACTGACTGTATAGAACTGAGCAAGCAGTTGCTTTATCATCAATTCAGATGTGAATCTACAGTTTGCTCATCTCAAAAAGCTGTTTAGAAATCACTAGTGCATAAGGACATTGTTGTTGTTTTACAGTATCATACACTAACATATGCACATATTTGCAGCTGGGAAGGAGGCACTTGCTGAGTGAAGCATTTGTAACTGACTGTTTCACAGCTTATATTGAAAGAAATAATTGCTTGTTAATCCAGTGATATAGAACAAAGAAGCGACACTACTGTAGATTTACGGTGCATTAATCTCTTTCTCTGATAACTCATTGAATAGATAAACAGTTTTTTTTTTGTTGTTGACCTTGCTGGATGAATAGAGTGTGAAATGCTACACAATGATTTGTTCAGTCTTTTGTTCAAGCTGTTTCCTTTTCAGTGTGAATTGTGGCACAGTAAAACACCCTTTGTTTTCTAGAGGCAAAGAGAAGCTTAGCATGCACACCAAACAACCCTCTCCAGTATGTCATCACAGAACATGTGATAAATATCTGCTATCCAGTAACAAATGAAAACAATGATGCCAGTGTGCGCAGCCTGCATGGACCTGTGGTTTTGGTTCTCAAGTATTTTTCAAATGATGACAGGATACAACGGCTCAACTATGGAAGTGTAATGTGTTGAAAAATCCGAATGGTTATTATGCATGAGTATTTGTGTGTGTTTCACAGAGTTGACTATGGGCCCCTTTGTGCTCAGTGCACCCCAATGGTTCCTGATCTCTGTTGGATACACAGTGCCCCAAAAAGCCAGGGCCATAATCCAATTAGAGACACTTGACTGGTGGAGCTAATTAGGACCGGGGACAATGTATTCCATCTATGGATCAAGTCTCTTGGACCAGTGAGCTAACAGCCCGAGCACTGGCCCCGACATCTGGTCACAACATGGGCTGATCCATAGTCCCCATCCATGGGAATGCTAATTACCTCCTTCAATTCATCCAACCATCGACCTGGTCCTGAGTCATGTCTTATTTAGCATCTTTTATGAACACGGGGCCCCTGAATGTCATAGGGTGCCTTTCTGTTGCCTCTCAAAAAGTGAAAGCCTGGATTTTCACAATAAAAAGCATGAAATGAGTTTGATTGTTCTCGCTGTAAGAGGCTTGGTCCGAGAGGTTTTTTCTGGAACTTTGTACTTCTGTATTTGTGCTTCTCAGGGTCATGGCATTCAGCGTGAAAAGAGCTCATCAAGAAAGCAGGGCCAACCTTTGTACCTCACACAAAGGTAATTGGAGCCTGACAGAAAGATGAGGCAGGGAGAGCAGGGGTTCTTTGGACTTGTTTCCTTGCTGCCCTTGCTTTGCAAAGCTTTGTTGATCAAGTCATGAAAAAAGCAGCGGCAGATGCATTATTCCAGTACGCATGCATTTTAAATGTCGAGGGAATAAGTTTAAGAGCGAGGCAGGGTGAAACAAAGACAGACCCTCTCTTTTACTCGCTGGTCCCTCCAATCTCTCTCTGGAGTTCCAGCCAGCTTAGAGAAGTGTGGTCCAGTCAAGCAGTATAAGAGGATTGGAGCTCAGATACCACTTGATTAGGCCGCAGTGAATGGAGCTATGTGCTATGTCCCAACAAGGTTTCCATGGCACTTGACTGTAGACATACAGGCTTTAACCCAACACAGAGCAACATCCCACAATCTGCTGCTTTTCTTTTCGTGTGCATGTGTTCACCGTGGGGAATAAGAACACCCAGACAGCTTAAAACTCACTTAGCCTGCACAGAACAGCAGAGTGCATGCCAGTCCTTGTGCGTAAATGAGTTGTACCCTTGCAACGGGCCATGGAGCTTACACTAACCTAATTACTATATGATAGAGCCGAGGTAGGAGACACTCTAATTAATGTAAGCTTATAAAGACAATGGCTGTTGATTTCTCGAGTGAACAGGGGATTGTTATGAAATGTAGATAACATTCAAACCCTATGGAAGCAGTCATGGACAGTTTGTACTTACAAATCCATCTCTCAGCACTATAAACGTTTTTTTTTAATGTGAAGCTGACCTTCATGTTGCTCAGGGTTCCTGGCTTTTCTGTAAATATGAGCACTTAATTTGCCGTGTCCCCACAGACAGCCAGCATTGTACAGCTGTGCGGTTTTGTTGCACTTTTGTTGCTAAAAAGTAGAGAAAATATGTCAGTCACAACTATGTAAAACACTGGCTGGGAGAGATGGAGTGTAAACTTGTGATAAAATAAGAAAGTACTGTAGACAGAGTCTGAAGTGAAGAATTTCTCCATAAGGTTAAAAAGCTTCAACAAATACTACGCCTCAACAATAGAGCTTTATCGAGGCTACAGCATAATTAATGAAATATTCATCTCTGTAAACAGGTGGGACCTCTGCAGGGAAGGGAACAAGATTTTGGTATCAGAAGTGTTCTGGTTTCCTTTTGTAGTCCGAGTAGTATTGACTAATCATATTTGAGCTTGAGGAGCAGGAGTCCATGTGAAGAGCAAAAGAGATGGAACACACTAGTCAAAATGAAACTTTGGAACCCATCCCCACCCAGCTATCACCTGATGACAATTGAGCTTTATGTTTCTGTCTGTTTATGAAGCAGATGAAATGTGTGGATCAAATTGCTAATCAGACTACAAAGGAAGTCTTGGCTCAATTTTTCTGCTGGCTACAGTCGAAGCTCTAAGCTCTGTATTTTGCATCTTTAATGTCATACACTGTTTTTTGTTTTACAGGAAATTATGTCTGGAAGTATTTCCTGGTTGGCTGTAGTGACTCTCAATTCTTGTTGTCACCAAGAGAGATGCTGGGAAGTTAATAGAAGTAAAGAAGTAGAAAGATTGTCGTTCCAGCATCTAGATCCTTCCAAAAAGCAAAGCATCATGTTAAGTTAATCTGACCATCTCCTGGCCTCAGCAAACAAGTGTGTTTCCCTAAATGTCAAACTGTTCCTTTACCAAGTGGTTTTATTTGCTTGACCTAAAAGCAATGTGTTTTTTTTTTGTGTGTGTGTGTTTTTTTTTTTTTTTAATATTTATATTAATAATGGATCAAATGGCAGCCTCCTGGTTTCCCCAGAGTTAAAACACTCAGACCATGAAATTGCAATCTCAAAGGTTTGAGTCCAGATAGAGAAGTTGTATGTCATTTCTCCACAGTCATTTCCAGACTGCTACGTACTGCAATGTATTTTATCAAGGTAAATGTGCAGAAGAAATACCAAACAAAAATGCATCTAATGATTGCATGTCAATGAGGCGACTACTGTAACAAATTCACAGAGCATATTTAGGTAACTCTTTTTAGCCTCCTTTGACTTGTTGTTTTGCATATCAGGTCCACAAATTCAAATGTTATCAACTTGGTCTCCAGCAGTTGTAGACAGCTGTTTTCAGTGGAAAAAACTCTAAAACTCATCAGGTACCACCAAACAACAGACAGCCACAGCAACCAGCTGGTGAATATAGTGAAGCCTGAAAAGCCAGACCTCCATCATGAAGGTTATATTTCCATTGTTTTTCGTTTTTACTGGCCCCATTTTTGAAACGTGTTGGAAGCATGGGCCAAAGAAGAATCCATTCAATTTTGGAGTGGATCTAAATCACAGAGAAGATACAGAAAATATCATGCATTTATCAAACTAGTTGCTTGACACTTTGCTACAATGTCTACGTTTTAGATCAAACTGTAGAAAGAGTTTAGGTCTGCTCTCAGGAATGCATAAATAAAATTTGCTTCATGATAAAAATTAATTCACTTTATGTTTCATATATTTTTAAATACAAGGAATTCAGCTGTCAGTCAGTATTTCTGCAGTAATAAAACAAAAGATACTGTGAGTGAACTTCCATTTGTTCCACAGCTGCACTCTTCAGTTAATGAGTCAAACTCTCACCTTTATGTAATTAACTATTCCAGGTGAAACTGCTTCCTGCTGCTGTGAGGAGCCATTTTAAGAATCACTTCACTGATTTTTTTTTTTTTTTTTTTTTTAATTTAATTTATTACTTGACCCATTTCAGCTTATGGGTTGGGTTTAACAAGAACTCCTTTTACATCACATTTACTGCCTGTAATTTAAAGACTATTGAAGACCTATTTAAGGTCATCAACTCAAATGTCAGAGTAGATGTAGACAACTATGATATTAGTGGTTATTTTGGGCAAAACCACTTTTTCCCCCTTTGTTCTGATCTGTCACAGTGGTGTGGAAAACATTATAACACTTTCCCTCCTTTAGGATCCAGGTTGTCCAGGTCTTCTAAACCTAAAATCACATTGTCGGTGTTGTGGAGAAATTGCTGAAGTCAAAGGTCAGTGGTGAGGTCAGGAAGAAAGAAAGTGTTCAGGAGCCTCTGATGTCTTATGCTGTATTATTTATTGACAGTTGGCCAAGGAGAATTTGAGACTCTCATAATGCATCAGAAGTGTCTAAGTCTGCCTCACATTCTGCCCAACTCATGCAGGTGGATAGGCTTTAAACCAAAGATAACACCATAAATACTATACACCCAGAATTAGGTAAAGAGAATGTCTTTACCCATACAGGTGTTATTGTCAGCATATTCTAGTCTGGAGACACAGATGGGAAGCTATCTATTATGTCTAGGAAAACAGCAATAGGTGTCTTTGACCCTGGCCCCCACAGTGCTGAGATAGACTGGCACCTACTGTTCTCAACCAAAGCCAAACAATTAATACTGCCGAGGACTGCAAGGCCCACACATGACCTTGTGTAACCTAAGATAGAAAATTCCATAACAGTCAGGCTTAGTTTATTAATAACAGACATGCCTCACCTTTTGTTATTGTTAAAAGGAAAAAAAGGAAAGTTTGTGCTATTCTTCTATTCTATTCAGTTTCACATCCTTTGCAGTTTTTTATCAGACAGCTCAGCCACTGTACACACACTGTAAACACACTGCATATCTCACATTTTTCAAAATGAAACATTCATACGGCATTAGTTCAAACTGCTGATCAATGTTAGGTTCTGAATGGAGGTATGTGCACTTAAAAGTTGAGATGCATGGTTGAAAAACATGGTTGAGAAACATGGTTGTAGGAATGTCTCCTACAGCTTGTAATGAATGCTGTTGACTGTTGAGAGCCAAATGTGCCATAAATGATAGATAGATGCCTCAATTAACACACCAAATTATATTAAAAATAAATGCATTCATGCATTTATCACCTTGTTTTCTTTCTCATTGCATTTTCCATTTTATTTGTTCATTTTTAAATGTACTGATTTACACATTGCTTGGAATGTTTCCCCACTTTTATTTACTTCCGTATTTCTTCTTAATTATGCAAATGGAAGGACTGTCATTAAACTGTGTCATGGGGTTATCGCTTCACCTGACAGTTCATAGGTCGACCACACACACGTTGGGGACAGGGTGGTGGTTCTGATCAACTCTGATATTTTACATTTACGATCAATTAAAAAAAAAAAAACAGACACATCAATGTATGTCACATTCTACAAATGAATTAGTGGCTAAATTTATTGTGTATATAATTTTGGTGCATTTAATGGCACATTTATTTATTCATAATTCATATTCAGATTTGATGTTGTCAGTTTTAGTCTGCCATAGTTGTCTACAAATACTTCCAGATGACTTTTGTTAGAGGGCCACTGATTTCCCTGCTCAAAAGACAAAAATGTTGAAGTGGTATAAAATGTCATGCCGGGGATGACAGAAGCCTGCCACAGGCACATTTGCCATTTATAGCACAAAATGTAGCATGAATATTTCAGACCAGAGATCCAAGACTGTCACTTTCCTTTTCCAAACACAGCATAGCAGTTTGTACAGTAGCCAGACAGATGTACACTTCAGCAATAGATGTACACACATATGGCTGACACATGTGTGCACAAACACACACTGACATATATCTTTAAAGACACTTGCCTACACACACCAGGCCTGAGCTGCCAAGACCTTTTCAGATCATCCTTGTACCCCCTATCCTTCCCTCACATCCACACCATCACTAAAGGTGTGTGTGTGTGTATGTGTGTGTGATTGGTACAGTCTGTCTTTCAGGTTAGCCACAAAGTGCTCTGACATCTGCCAGCTGTGTTCACCAGGCTTTGTGATCCCCCCTGTCCTTCCACCTCCCCCTGCTCCTTTACCTGTGGATAAATGCATCACATCCCATCATGTCTAACCAGCTCCGCACACAGCTTCTCTCCCCCACCACCCCTCTTCCCTCTCTGTACTTGGATTAGACTGACAGCCAAGTGTTGATATTTCAGACCACCTTGGATATGTTGGGCACTGCATGGTGTTCTGTTTGATCTGTGTCCAGGTAACAGATGAAGCTACAGTATAAGGCAAAAGAAAATTCCATAGAAAGGAGAAAACTCTTATGCTGACTCGTATCTTGAACATTTAGGCATTCTCAAACAGTTTATTGAATGTACTGAAGTGGTGCAATGGCAGGATGGGATCTTGTAGTGAGGGTTTCCAGGGTAATGGTGAACAGGGTTGTTGGAGCACAATGAGATCAAAGTTAGTGTATCACAGCAAAAAAAAAAAAAAAAAAAAAACCTTCTACCACACGAATGATCTTGCAGAGTTTTGGAGGTTGAGCGGGGCTTTTGTACTGCCTGAGGTCATTGGATGATGACAGTTGAGAGGGAATTCCACACCCAGTAACACACACGATGGAGATGGACAGACAGAAAAGAGGGAAATGAGTGATAACACTGGAACGGAAGGAGGCAATAAGGTTCAGTTAGAGATGATACATCATGGATAGCACCTTTCCTGAATAAATATAAGCAAACAGTTATTGCACTAATATGCACTGTGACTGCACTGTGAATCTAGAACTGCAACGACTCTGAATCTTTTTCTAGCCAACAGGAGGAATACACTGGATTCTACACTAATGTTCTTGTCGTGGTCCAGTTCCTCCAAATTGCCTGTTGGAGGTGGTAATTTGTAAAGAGGTTTTTGTGCAAGTCCCAAGATGAAACATTTCCTGTGCAGGCATTTCCAGTATTTGTCGATTATCTCTCACAGCACTGTGACCCTGACTGAACCTGTATGTAAACTGAAGAGGAACCTGTGTCCTGTCAACTCTTACATCACACAGCCGCGGTCTTCTTTGAACTATACACAGCTGACTGAGCCGATCACCCGCACTTCAGATAGCAACAAAGAAAGCAGATCGTATATCATACACACAAAGAAACACAGAAGACAAAGGCAGTTACACACAGCAAAAAGTTTTGCACATACATGCAGACAACCGGCACAAAGGTGAAGGAACCTGTCAGATGTAACTTTTATGACCAACACTCAGCATAAGAGAGTGGAAAAAGGTAGAAAGAAAGAGAGGAGCCTCAGGAGCTAATGTGACTGACTACCGCTAACACAGCCGAGTGGCATGTTAGGCGTTACAGCAGTTTACCAACTAGCCCTGTCAATATAGTCCCTAGATACCCCTAGGGGTACGCAGATGTACTGCAGGGGGTACGCAGCGCATGGAGAGATTTTTTTTTTTTTTGAAGAAGGCGTTACAAAAACTGTAGTCCAAAAACGCGTAATATTCGTAATATGACAACAGAATGTCTGCTGTGTAAGTAATTTATTTAATAGGCCTACAATTTCCAAGATGATAGGCCTAAGCCTAAATATTCTCAGCAATGTCATATCCTGCTCATCAATAAAACGGTACTTTTGCGGCTGGAACTCGTTTCCTAGGGAAGACAATGACCTGATACACAATATACAACGGAAGCCATGACAACGGATGACGCATATTAAAAATATCTGGTGGCTGCTACATGATGGATAAATGGTTAAAACGTCTGGTTAAAAAGTGGCACCCCAGAGATCTACGGATTCACTAAAAATCCTGGCTGGTGAAAAAAACGAAGCATCAAAATAAATAAAAATGAATGAAAAAGGAAATTCATCAAGTGAATGGAGTGAAATAACACAAAATCACACGGATGGTGATGGAAAAACTTCTTTATTTGCGGAAGTAGGAGGAGGACAGGTCACGGAGGGAGATGGCGTATTAAACGAGCGGTTAAAACCACGTTGCTTTTATATCACGTCTCGGAGTCCAGTAGATCACCCCATTGGATTGTTTATTCCCGTTAATGAGGATCAGCTGTTTCAGGAGTCGGGAGGTGCCGGTGCCGGTTCCAGTGAAAGAAGGCCGACCGACTGACTGACTGAATAAACTCCGGTACAGTGAGTACCAGTTGTGTATTTTTGTTTCCTTTCAAATTGTTTGCTGCACCGCGACAAGAGACGCTGGTTTATTTTGTTTGCTGCACTGCGACGAGAGACGCTGGTTTATTTTGTGTTTATTTTGGTGGGTGTCCGCGGTAAAACCCGGAGCGGATTTCTGAGTTTGTATTTGTGGTGGCACATGCCCTGGACTGAACTGTATTTTGTTTGGCATTGTGAAAACCTGGAAAGGAATGAACTGAACCTTTTCTTTTGTTTGTACTGGGAGAAGCATTGTGAAGTATATTCATTGTGAAAATCGCTTTGAGTTTGCTCTGTATTATGCTGTGCTGATCTGCCTGGTTATGCTTTTGTGTGGGTTTATTGGGGGAATTATTTTTGTTCTTATTTTACCCCAGCTTTTCTTCCCCCTAGTGACCCGTTACACAAAAAGTGTAACAGGTCACTTAATGCAACGTCTTTTGTTGCATTAAGTTGATGCTAAAAAAGAAGGAGAGAGAGCCTGACAAGTTTATGTTCAGTTTAAGAAGATTAAATAAAATGATTTTCATCTATAACCGCTGTGTTATGCTCTATTTTTTTTGAGAATTTTCAACGCATATATGTGTGAGGGGTACTCCTGAAGTGACAAGAAGGCTCAGGGGGTACTCAAGCCAAAAAAGGTTGGGAAACACTGCCCTAGATCATAGACCTAGACCTATAGACACTAGAACCAAATATTTCTCGAGACGACCAGATACATTTTGTTGCACCACTTTCGCTTCTGACCAGGCTCTGGGTGCACTGTGGCCTCTCACTCACCACTCCACTAAATCAAATTAAATCAAATCAAATTTTATTTGTATAGCCCAAAGTCACAAAACACATTTTGCCTCAGAGGGCTTTACAATCTGTACAGGGAGTGACACCCTCTGTCCTTAGACCCTCGGTTCCAGTGAGGAAAAACTTGCCCACAAAAAAACCTTTAACAGGGAAAAAATGTGGAAGAAAGCTCAGGAAGAGCCACAGAGGAGGGATCCCTCTTCCAGGACGGACAGACGTGCAATGGATGTCACATGTACAGAACAATCAACACAAACATATTGTACAATTACAATGAATTACAATAAATGGTGAGGTGATTGCAGTAGCAGTGGAACACAGATGCACAGCAGCAATAAGTCATTAACCAACAAAGCTGTAGTGGAGATGGTAGCAATAATGACTATATATGGCATGTAATGCTAAATATGGTGGACGTCAGCAGCAGACCACGGCGGCAGCCACGATCCAGGAGAACCTGCTGGACGAGAAAGCACAGAAACTCCGGGGAAGAAGTGTAGTTAGTAATATCCAAAGAAAAGGTGTAAGAGAGATAATGATTGACAGAACAATAAGACCTCACGCCCCGTTTATGCGGACTCTAAGGGATATCGAACTGCTTTACATTGATATGCATGATGAGAGAGAGAGAGAGAGAGAGAGAGAGAGAGAGAGAGAGAGAGAGAGAGAGAGGGTTTACAGTAAGGCGTGGACGTCAGCAGCAGACCACAGCAGCAGTCACGAACTATACCAACAGTACATGGCTGTTCTATGATGGACAGACACTGTGGGCAGCTGGGTTAATCAGCACAGAGCAGATCAAGCTAGCTGGAAGTTAGACACACAAACAGTGTAGAGAATCCAGTGGATCATCTGCAAACCCCCAGTCTTAAAAAAAAAAAAAAAGTGAAAATGACCAAATCAGAGCAACATAACAAAGTCTAGCACGAAAATACTTCTGAAACCTTCCTGGTGAGGTTTGAAGCTGTGTGGAGAATAGACCAAAACAGTGTTGTTCAGTCCCCAGTTTCTCCATGTTGGAGAAATCGGTTTTCAGTATCAGTTCAATAAAACTAAAAATGAAGCCACGCACAGATATATAAGTCCTAAATAGATATGGATGTTTAGTACACTTGCATAGTCATTCACAGCATAAGAATGTGAAAATGTGAAAAAAAAACTGCCCAATGGACTAAAGGCAGTTTTTAAAACAGCATAAATAAATAAGGAGATCATTTCCAGGAATCTTTTTGGCTTTGAAATGAAAACAAGAATTGTTTAAATTGTTTATTGATAAGATAATGTATTGATCTCCCATATTTAAATGCATCTAGAATAAATAATAACATAAAAACTGTACAGTGCAATTGAATTCAAAACCATTTTAGGCAGTAGTAGTACATATGCAGTATAGACAGCCGATGCAACCGGTGTTACAATTAATAACACAGTGCCGTCTCGAGCACAGTGACATGGTGGTGTGATTAATAGCAGCAAAGTCAGCAAAGTCCAGTCTATGTAACAGTAATATGATACAGTCAGCTAAAGTAGTGTACATCCACATATTATATAATAAGATTTTACAGAGATAGACTGTATTAGTCAGTGGGAAATGATACCATCACAACAACTTAGAGCAAAAGAGACAAAGATAATGAGCAAAATGACTGTAGACAAACTGTTTATGCAAATAGCTTTAAGTAAGTGTGAGCATTTTTACTGTGAATATGTTCATAATGAAGTATAAATAATGTGAAAAAAAACACTTCACATATAGTGTGAATGGTAGTCCAGCTATGGATCAGGTCATTGAAAGATGTTGATCTTCCTGTCCTGCTCATCACCGTGTCAGACATGCAGGTCAAAACAGGCTGATATGATATCCAACAAAGTGTGCACCTTCTCATCACTTTCATCGCACATACTGAACTCATCCTCTTTCACCTCTAGTCTTGATCCCTCCACGTCACCTTAAGGACAACTTTTCATTTTTCAAAATCAGTCCCCATTCTGGCTGTCTGTCTGTCTGTCTTTCCTCCATTTCTTCTTTTTTTTTTATTTTGTTCAGATCAGATCTTGTCTCATCATTTCATCCCTGCTCCTTTTCCTCAATCTGGCCTGAGTTTTTGACAATTACACATCATTAACGAGGTGCTGACTGCTAGTGAATAACAATGGAATCACTGCTCTCTCTATTTCACGACTTACCTGTTCTCACCTGAGCTCCGTGACTGGCATGTGTTCATACGGCTCCACACCTGTCTTTACACCTAAAACTCTGAAAAAGTGACAGTAAATGAATTAGCCCCCTAAAATATGACACACATGATACACATGAGTAGAATATTCAAACAGTATTCTGAAAATCTGAATAATTATAATTTAGACTTGACACATGTGGTAAAGGTTTATAACATAACATAACATGTGTGTGTGGCCTCCATCAACAGGTGGAGATGAAGGATCCTACAGTACGCATCCACCCTGAGTTTAACAATTTGTCATATTTTCATTTAAGTCAGAAGAAAACATTTGAAATGTTAGAAAAAATAAAACAATACTTCTACATGTGCAGTATAATAACCAGAACAGCTCAGCCCAAAGGAGAAAATAAATGATTCAAATGAAATGATTTTTTTCTTGGTTTGTTGTCCCTGCTGCAGCTGTCAATCTCACTGTACAAGCTTGCCGAGCTCCTCTTGTTCTCTTTTTAAACTCTTTTTAGCCTAAATTAGCATTTGTAACTGTAATTCTCACTGCTCAGCTTTACACTCTCCACTGCTCCCAAAATACTGCATGATTATTGTAATTATGAACTGTCATGTTGTCTAACAAAGTATAAATTCAGTCATCTGACATTGAATTCAGATGTAGGTGGCACTTTGCTTCCTTAATCTGGCTCTAGTTAAACAAAATATCATATTTACAAGAAAAAAAAAAAAAACTACAGGGTGACACGAAGACACTGCAGCATTATAATGAGGAGCGAGTTTTCATTCAATTGTCAAGAAATGTACTTTTTAACGAAGCAAAGGGACTGTTCAGTTTGGTTGGGTAAGAATGTTCTAATTTTCTGTTGATGGAATGTGTTCCATCAACATAGTCTTGTTACAACACATGTTAACCAAGCCCAGCTTCTTTCTCTATATAACTCTCTATCTGTTAGATACAGTAGGAGTTTGTTACCTGGGCATAATATAATATTCTGATTTAAAAAAGGTACAAACATGAAAGTAAAACTCAACATACTCATTACTGATTACTTTTTACTGTGAAGTCCCATCCCCTCCCATGCTCAGTTGAGCTCTTCTCTTCTTCCCTCCCACTGTACATTAACATTAACTGTACATTAAAATAATAATAAAAAACATCTCAAAGACATAAGAAGACAACATAGTGAAACCCATCAGTATGTTTCCTTATGAACCTTATGACAAGTTTACATATTACACATTTTAATTCTGATTCAACCTTTTTGAATTATTACAACAAAGGTTGGTGGACCCCCTGCAGTACCTCTGTGGATCCCCCTGTGACAGTTTTCACAGCTTTGAAAAGCTGACACTGAGTAAACTGCAAGCATGCATATGCAATAACAGGCTACGTTTGACAAATCAATTATTCGCATGATGCAGTCTAACATAACGTGAGCAGCCACTATCAGAGGGAAAGAAAAAAAATGTGTTGGCTAAAACACAGCAGTTCATTCTTAGTTGTGAAATTAACGTGAATCAATAACTAAATAATGCCAGCTACTTCTCTGATATTAAGTCAAGCAGCATGGATACATTTGTCCTACAGCTACTCCCTCCCTTCACATCATATATCAATGATCAACCTGACATGCTGAAGCTGAATGTTTGTGTCTCTTCCAAGGGGTTGAAGACTCCTGGCCTAAAACAAAGAGCAGTTTCACCTGCTGGTGCAAGTTACCCAAATAAAACACATGCACAATGTTAGCTTGTCACCAGTCCATGAGGTGTTACCTGAAGCGTGGGGGAAAGATGGAGAACAGACGACGAACAGTGGGGACAGGCTGTGAGTAGATTTCAGGCTGCACGTTCTGACAGCAGGTAGGACAACAGTCCAACTCTCACTGGCAGTGATGGTTCAGAATGAAGCTGGAGCAGGTGGGAGTTTAGTCGACCAAGTGCTAATTCATACTGAGGTAGTTTGATCTCCAGGCCTTGGCTAAACACACCGCCCATGCTGAATCAAATTGGCAGTGTTACACAGAGGCAATAGTGGTGTGGTGTAACTCTCCATTAACACACATTATGGTCATGTTCATTCTGTGCTGTGTCTGAGAAGCCTGCAGCTTGCCCTGTGGTCTCATCTCTATGACTTGATTAAAACACTGCAAAAAGAACTCATGTTCTATTAAGAGAATCATTCCTTATAAACTGTCAGTATGTTTGATTTAAGTGCTCTGGACATGGAGTTTTGTAAACTCTCCTCTCCTCTCCTCTCCTCTCCTCTCCTCTCTTCTCCTTCCGTTTCCAGTTTGTGTTAGCCAGCGTGAGTGGTGGATGTGTGAGTGGCGCAAAGTTTTGAACTGGTTTCTGTTTCGGGTTTTCCTTCGTGCACGATCAGGTAAGACTTCTTTGACACTTCTTGTCGAGTGTCAGTAAGGGGTCAGGTTCTCTGCTGGGTTTTTTTCAGGAGGGATGGCGACTCTACCTCTGTCCATCTGGCAGAGAGTGAGGATTGTCCCGCCGGGTGGCAGTGTTAGTGTGGAGGAGGTTTTGTTGGCTGCTGTTGAGCAGATAGGACATGATAAACTCTGTTACGCATCACGAATGAACAAGGCGGTGGTTGTTTCCTTGAAAGATGAATCACATGTTCATCAGCTGATAGCGAGCAGTGTGTTTATCAGGGATTTATTTGTACAGGTGTCCCCGCTTTCTGTTCCCTCTAAGCGGATCACCGTGTCTGGTGTTTATACCTAATGAGCTGTTAGAGAAACAATCAGTTTGGGGTGTAAGGATCCTAAACTGAAGCATGTGCAGTCTTTGAGGCGACAGGTGTTCATGTTCCTGGACTCACCTACACAAACGCTGGAAGTGTCTTTCAGAGTGAAGCACGCTGATGGCTTGTACATGGTGTATGCCAGCTCCGGGCACATTAAATATTTTGAGTGAGGAGATGTGGGGATAAACGGTTTGCATGTCGCTGTTTGTGGTGTTGTGGTCGTGAAAACTAGTGGTATCAGCTCACATTGTGAGAATGAAAGCGATTAACAGAAGCAGCTGGTGACTGCAGAGAACCTGAGCAGAGCTAAGTCTGCAGTTAGTGAAGTGCAGTCACAGTCAGCAGGGAATGTGGAGGAAACAGCTCCCACTCGTGAGGTGTGGAGTGGGCAGATTGTGGTTAACAGCCAGGCATCATGTGAGGAGGACTTAGTCAGATAGAGTCTATGTTGGTGACATTTCCACCAGGAGCACTGAACTCTATTCTTTAGAATCAATCAATTTCTGGATGAAACTAAAAAATCTGTGAAAGTGAGTGACTAATGACTAAGTTTATAAGATCTGTGAGCATACTGAAAAGACTGGTTGGTTTTGACCTCCTTGATGAAAAGAAATGGTTGCGTCTCAAAAAACACATCACAACCTTGAGAAAGGCAGCACAGAGTAGACCTGTGAGAAGAACCAGGAAGTAACAAGATCATGCATCTTCACAAGGTGGCTTCCTTTTCTTACTGCTCTCTGCTTGTTCCAGCATGTCTGCTTCTCTTTTCTGTCCTCTCTATGCTGGAAGACGGGCTCTAATCTCTGAGGTCTCTACTCAAAAAAGGGTTGATGTGTTGTTTTTACAAGAGACACACACTACTGCAGCAGATGAGGTAGATTGGGGCTTATGGTATGAAGGTTGAGTTTTTCTTAGCCATGGCACTAATTTTAGCACAGGAGTAGCTGAAACTACAAATGCAACAATTTTATCTTCTGCTGAGCTTGTGAAGGGTCGGGTACTGATTGTCAGGGCAGAAATAGAGAGTGGTGTGTTCTGTTTTGTTAGCATATATGCCCCAAATCAGGGAAGAGAGAGAGTGAGATTTTTTAATCTGCTAAAAAATGAACGAAAGAATCATCTTCAAGATAATCTTCAAGGGAATCAAGTCTTACTGATCTTTCAATAACAAACTCCTGCAGGTTTTGAAAGTTTTGAAATTTTTTGTCAGCAGTGGAAAATCCAGAAACTTGATTTTAGTTCTTTGAAGATGTGGTGGGAGGTTGGAAAAGCACAGATTCATGTTTTTTGCCAGCAGTACACATCCCATTCCACTGCAAGAAGAGGCTGGCCTTGAGCTCCTTCCTGCAGGAGAGAGTGAAGGGAGCTCTTGTCAGGTCTCGTTTCCTCCAGTTAAAAGACATGGATGGGCCAAGTTCTTTTTTCTTTTATCTTGAGACGTCGTTGGCATGGAAGAAGCAGATGGTTTGCCTTGAACTTCCGGGGGGCAGAGTTACCACCAGTCCTGGGGAGATGAGGAGCCATGCTATGGACTTTTACACTGACCTGTTTAGGGCAGAGCAGTGTGATATGAACTGTCGTGAGGAGCTTCTGGAAGGCCTTCTGCAGCTCAGTCCAGAAGAGAGGGCTGCTTTGGACTGCCAGTTGACTTTGGAGGAATTGACAGTTGCAGTGAATCAGATGACGTTGGGACGGGCACCAGGGATCGACTGACTTTTAGAAACATTTCTGGGACATTCTTGAACATGATCTTCATCTTGTGTTGCAGGAGTGCTACAGGACAGGATCCCTTCCGGTTTCTTGTCAGAGGGCAGTGCTTTCCTTGCTTCCCAAGAAAGGAAACCTGGCCTTACTTAAGAACTGGAGGCCAGTTGCCCTACTCTGCAGAGACTATAAGATTCTTTCAAGAGCCCTATCAAACAGACTCAAAGGAATCCTTGAAATAGTTGTACATTATGACCAGACTTACTGTGTTCCGGACAGGACCATTATGGACAACATTTTTCTTGTTCGAGATGTAACTATCCAAATATTGTAATATTGACTTTGGTATTGTTTCTTTGGACCAGGAGAAAGCTTTTGACAGGTTGGATCACTCTTATTTGTTCTCTGCACTTCAGGCTTTTGGTATTGGTGATGGGTTTGTGCACTGGGTTAGTTTATTGTACAAGGGTGCACAATGTATGGTGAAAATGGGGGCTGGGCTGAGTCAACCAATCTCTGTACAGCGAGGGATAAGGCAGGGATGCCCAATTTCTGGGCAGCTGTACAGCCTCGCCATTGAGCCTCTGCTGTGCAAAACATCTGCAGGAGACCCTCTCGCTATATGAAAGGGCCTCCTCTGCCCGGGTAAATTGGGCCAAAAGTGAAGCTTTGCTGGTGGGGCAGTGGAGGGGGAAAACTATACCCAGTCTGCCTGCGGGTCTTCAGTGGGCAAAGGAAGGGTTGAGGGGTTGAAGGGTTTTTGTTTTTGGGGACTGAGGGCTTTCAAGCCAAGAACTGGGAGGGAGTGAAGGAGAAAGTGTGTGCCCGGTTGTCTAAATGGAAATGGTTGCTACCGCAGTTGTCATAGGGGAAGAGTTCTGGTTGCCAATAATCTGGTCGCCTCGACTCTTTGGCATAGACGCACCGTTTTAACATGACCGAGAGGCCTGGTGGAAGACATTCAGAGAACCATACTGGATTTTTTCTGGTCTGGGAAGCACTGGGTCCGGGCGGCTGTTCTCTACCTGCCTGTGGCTGAAGGGGTGCAAGGTCTCATCAGCATCCAGTCCAAAATCACCTCATTCAGACTTCAGACTGCGCAGAAGCTGCTTTACAACTGTGGCCCTGGATGGTGTGACACAGCCCGTCTGCTGCTCAGGAAAGCTGGGAGACTGGGCTATGATAAACATCTTTTTCTCCTGCGCCTTAGAGACCTGGATCTCACAGGGTTGACATCTTTCTACAGCTCTGTGGTGCAGGCATGGCAGATCTTCCAGGTTGCTCGTGAAGACAGCGACACTCCAGGTATGTGGCTGTTTGAGGAGCCATTGTTCTTCAAACAAGCACACTTCTGTCTGCCAGTTTGAGAGTCAACCTTAGAGAGGCTGGCTGCACCAAACTAGGCCACCTGATGAGGATGACGGCCAGATCCATGGACGCTCTAAGGGAGAGGAATAACATCACCTCTAAAAGACTGATCAGCAGAGTGGTGGAGGAGGTCTGCGCTGCCTTGCCTCCATCCCACAGAGTGTTCGTTAAGAATCTGGCTTTGTGTGACCAGTGGAGTGAGGAGGGTGAATACAGCTTTCCCTCCTTATCCTTTACTCCAGCTGTGGGTGAGAGGCTGGAGGGAGGTGGTCAGCTGCTGTCCTTCTCAACTCCTCATCTGGGCAAGTTCCAGGACGCAGGGAAGAAGGAATTGTATCAGAGCTGTGTGAAGGTTCTGAACCTGTGCTCCTTGGCTGGGACAAATGAGTCGAGGTGGTCTGGGTTTTTTGGTTCAGATATTTCCCCGAAAGGCAGCTGGCGGTCCCTGTACAAGCTGCCTGTTGAAAAGCGGACAGCAGACCTCCAGTG